>CP139505.1:252779405-253157114 GCA_021014915.2 Artemisia tridentata subsp. tridentata
CGATATACCAAACTTGAAACTGACGAAGAATTCCCCAAATTTGTTACTTAAGCTTGCACTGTTGTTGATTGAAGAACGATGCAGAAGAAAACCCCTAAGTACCCTTATACACTCAACTAAGAGCCAAAGCAAGTACAACACCTCTTGAGACTATCCACATCTGCATCAGTGTGTGACACTGAGCACTACAATGTAACTCCTTGAAGTGATAGCTATAACCCGTGAGAACTACAATGTAACTCCTTACATTAGGTATAACTAGATAATCTAAGTCTCAATCATAAATTTTATAACTTCAAGCAAGTCATCAATCGATAGATGAAGTCTCGATGATGGAATAAGTAGAAGCCTTCGTGAAACCCACTTCAATCTCAAATAAGGTATGCCCAATAAACTCCGTGATCACTTGACATTTTATGTCCAAAATCTTATCCGTTTTGACGTTTTAGCCGACATTTTCCTTTATGTTCTTGTGGTTGCTTTACAGAGTGCACATTAGAAGGAACAACAATCCGTGATGAAGAGGATTCTTCAGAACCTGGTTCTGGGAAAGGAATGTCAAAGAACGGATCATTATTCATGTGTGCAACTTCAATATCTTGAGAGTCATTATCAACACCTTGAGGAATAAGTGGAACATTAGGTTCTGAAGGAGAGTCGTATGACCATTTCTCAAATCTCACTCAACATGTAGTTTATTCACCCTTCTCCCCATAAAAAATTGCATATGACTGCCAACTGCCATTTTTGATTGAACGAGTGAATAAGTATACAATTAACGGTAAGTAGATCCACTTGATGACTGAGATGTAGTTTATTCACACTTCTCCCCCCTCAAAAATTGCATTAGAGGTTTCCATTTTTGATAGAACAAGTGAATAAGAATATACTCCAATGTATGTTGATCCACTTGATGACTGAATGAGCATGGGAAGAGCATGAAGCTAGTTGATGAGAATGGTCATAAACAAGAAGATTTCTCTTCTTCTGAAGATAAAGCGCACTTAAGCGTACACTTCTCTTTTCTTTGATGAACGGGGCCTGAAGAGTTGTCAGCAGACGCCATTATGTGGACATTGAGGCCCGAGGCTTGAACTGTAGTGTTCAAACGTCATTTTCGTTGAAGAACGAGGCCTGAACTGATGTGAGCAGATGTCATTGTCGATGAAGAACGAGGCCTGAACTGATGTGTTCAAACATCATTTTCGATGTTCATCAGGCTTGAGTTGCTTGAACCCCTAATTCATGAGATATCAGTCTTTTCGGCACCCAAACCCTGAGTCTTTCCTTAATGGGAGTGAACGATGTACCTGAATTTAAGTAAAGACTACCTGCACTGACATTAAGAGTTTATTTGCATTTATATGGGTTAGTGATATCAGCATCTAGACCATTTGGGGTTTCACTATCAACCTTGGTTGTGCACTCAGTGAACATCTTTCTAATAAGTATCCATCTAAGACCAACAATCTTAAAAATTCTACCCGTCGGTATCCACCTAAGGCAAGATCTAGGAGTGTTTGGTTTCTCATGTACAGTGGAAGACTTGTTGAGAGAAGACCTTTGTCCTACAGCAATCTGCCTACCAGGTTTCTGAGTATAACTCTTTGGTTCTACGGGCTTGTTGTTGTTTCTAGTCTTAGAGGATTGAACCTTAGCACGAGCATTCACATCCTTCAGGAACTTTGTTATACAATCATCATAGTCTTAGAGTGATCTGCTACGGGAATAACTTTAATCGATACGCAACTACTCTTAGAAACAGGCAAATTCCTAGTCTTTTCATGTGTGTTTTTCTTAGCATCATCTAGGTTGTGATTCTGAACACTGTTTTTATGTCTAACATGTTCCTTTGGTGTCACAAATGACACACGCTTTGAACTAATCCTAGAAGAACTAGAGGCACTCATATGATGAGGTTTTGCAAGCGTATATTCCTTTTCCTTAGGTCTAGACTGTGAAGTGACTGGTTTTGACAAAACTTGTTTCGAATCAACTTGGGAGGCAAACCGTGGTTTTGAGGATTTTGGTTGTTCGGATCTAAACGCAGTCGGTTGTCTAACAACTGATTGGTTTCTAAGTGGTGGTTTCCCCAAGATTGATGGTTTTGCAAACTTAGTGTTCACACCATTTCCTGTCAATTTTCTTAACTCGTTTTTCAACGCTACAATTGCAAAACCCTTTTCCTGAAGTTGAGCTTTGAATTCATCATTTTTGGCAATCAAAGAGGTTGTTTGCTCTACAGTCTTAGTTTTCGTTTCTTTGATTGTATCACACAATTCTTTGCAATGAATTTTCAAAGTCTCATTTTCATTAAGTAATTCAGCCACTTTATGTTCCATTTCGGTATTTTTTGTTGCAATAACATCACTGTCATGTTTAGCCTTAACTTCGTTACATATATCACACATCTCAGCAATACGGTTTTTCAGGCTGTTGATCGTTAAGTTTTTGGCTTGTAGCTGAGCTTTCAAATCGTTTATCATAAAAAATTCACAAAATTCAGGAAATTTCGGATTTTTACATGGTAGTTTAGTTTGAAGACTTTCTTCCTTTTGTTGCATTGAGATTTCAAGATCAATACAATGTTTTTCAAGTTGTAAAAATCTGTTTGAAAGTTCATTATAAACCTCTTTTTCAACCATATCATTTGATTTGAAAGACTCAGCCGTAAGCGAAGAACTTGACGCATCATCATGTTCAGCATCTTGATCAATTTCTCCCCCCTTTTGACTCATATTTGTTGAATCAGAGGTGATATTGCTATCAGTCTTTTCCAACAGATATGTGTCATAAGTAGGTTTAATTTGATCAGTATGTTGTTGTTCATTAGAAAGAACATTATGCTGATCAGATAGATGTACCTCAGCAGATGGTACTTGGTGATCTGCATCCACACTAAGTGTGATATCGGTTCCTCAGCTGTTGTCATCACCGTGCTTATCTGACTCTGTCTCGTTTCCCATATGTTGTGCTCTTTCATTAATGAACCCCTTAACATTACTCATTAGTTGGAGTAATGTAACTCTGAACACGTCAACCTCGGTTCCAGTGTAGTTAGCAAAACACTTTTTCGTCATTTCACTGTCATAATCATAATCCTCCGTGAATTGCGAATCAATGAACACTTGGAGTTGGTTGTTGATCACCCAAAAGGCAGCCATGGATCTACCTTCAGAAAATTCTCATTTGTCAAGTTGTTGTTCAAGTTGATCTAAGTACTGAATCATTTTGACTGTGAAGTCCTGAACATCTTGACCAAAGAGTGTTGCGAAAGCCCGTGTGTATCCTCCCAAGTATCTAGGTTTGTCAAAGAGAACCTTGAGATGTGAGTGAAGTAATCGAAAACATTCAATGCAACTTTCCTTTGCATTAGGCAACATTAGAGACTGATGAATCTCTCTCTCTTGAGAATTCGAGCACAAAGATTCCATACAAGCATTATCAGAATCACACACGTTTATTTGTTGTACAGAATTGGAAGTCTTATGTTTATCATTCGTGTCGTACAACTTGAGTATCTCAGATATGAAAGAATCTGACGTAGTAGACATGATGTAAACGTGCACGGGATTTTACAATTCTATGATTTAAACCGAGAAATAGATTCTTTCGCGGGATTTTACAAAAATCAAGAATAAACCGTGAAATGATAATGATTACTTGAGTGTGTTATGATGAAAGTTTGGTAGACTTGGTAATCTGTTGTTTAGTTGTGATTTGGTTTGGTTGATGCAAGTTATTATGGTGAAATTTTGGTCTGAAAACTTAAAACCTCAATAACTTCATTTTGGAGCGTTTGAAGTTTTGACGTAAAAAGTCAACTTTGGTCAAACCGGAGTTATGGTTCAAAAGTTATGACCGTTTGAAGTTTTGACGTAAAAAGTCAACTTTGGTCAAACCGCAGAAACCTCAAAACGCAGAGACCTCAAACCGCAGTACCACAAACCGCAGAAGACACAAACCGCAGAATATCACAAACCGCAGAAGACTCAAACCGCAATACCACAAACCGCAGAAACCTCAAACCGCAGACGTCAAACCGCAGGACTGGTCCAACCGCAGAAAAGCTAAACCGCAGAAGGTTAAACCGCAATAAGTCAAACCGCAATACCTCAAACCGCAAGAAGTCAAAACGCAGGACAAAACGACAAACCGCAAAGGGCAAGAATCACAAACAACAGCCGCTAAAGGACAACCCGTCACTATCAGTACTTTTTGTCGTATTTCCCGTAAAAGTTAGAATCCAAACCGCAGTTAGAGATTTTTGGCAAACATTAACCAACAATTTCCCAAATAACTCAAACCGCAACCACGAATCCTTGAACGAGAGACAAACCGCAGCGAAGAAAACCCGTCCAAATGTCAAACCACAGCCAAGAAAAACTTCAAATCTTCCACTAACTGACACGAACAAGGTTGTATATTATCAAGGAAGATGTAAGACAATTTTATGAACATGAAAGTACAAGTTTTTCACGAATTTAACCACAAACAAGGCTCAAACCAACGATTTAGCCACCTTTTTATACGAACCAAAAAAAAAAAAAAAACAACACAAAAAATGCCAAAAACACACCACAAATCCGAGAATATGCACTCACACGAACCTAACCATGACTCTTGATACCAATTGTTGCATATTTAATAATATATAACACATATAAAGTGTGGATTTGGCCGAATCTTTTAGAGAGAGAAGGAGAGAAGGAGGTTGGGAACTTTAGAGAGAGAAAATGAAGTAATATTAGATTAGAAGTGTGAGGAGTTACAACCCTCTCCCTAGGTAGAGAGGGGTATTTATACTTACAAACATATGTGCTCCGAGTGAGCTGTAGAGTGAGCTAACAGTTGGTAAAAACCCGGCCCACTTCACAAATACTAATTGTAACTAAGCTAATAATAATAATACTAATAATCCTACGAGCTAGTTAATGCTAACAGATACTCGGGGTGACCGAGTCTTCACATGAATATTTATATTCCTAACATATATATATTTACTTTTGATAATACTTAAACTCGATTGGGATTGTTGAACCTTTTCGAGACACATACTATTTGTTTATTTATTGTGTGCTTTTCGCGACTTGATTTGGTATTATACTTGTGACTTTGTTTTGGCATTGAAACATCGGATTTGAATTATACTCTTTGTTACGGATTTGGTTTATCCATAAATACACTTAAATCACTTTATTGTTCGCTATAAAATTGATTTGGGAATTGGGTTGCAACAAGAGTCTTTTGACTTGGAACGTTTTATAAACGAGCGGGTCATGGCGAAATTTTGTAAAATTTCTACACTTAAACTTTATTTGCAATAACTCTTTTATTTTAAATTCGTCGAATGACGAGAGACACGTTTTGATATTGTAAAACTTTTGAAGTTTGAATTATAAATTCAAACTTACCTTTATATATGAAACATATATGTTTTATACAAATTAATTAGGAACTTGGGGTAAATACCGAAACTTAACAATTGACTTCTCCATTGACATATTTCTTTGTCAATACTTTCTTGACTACTTTTTGTCATTTCTTTCTCGACTCGAGATCTAGTCAACACCTTCTTGACTCACTTTTTCGACATTACATCTTGTCTACTTTTTCGACATTACGTTATATATATATATATATATATATATATATATATATATATATATATATATATATATATATATATATATATATATATATATATATATATATATATATTATATGTGTGTGTGTGTGTGTGTGTGTGTGTGTGTGTGTGTGTGTGTGTGTGTGTGTTATACTTTGGCGTGTGGATTCACGAGTCTACACTTTTTACCATTACACGAATGATGATATCAAACTCTTTTACTTCGATGATACAAGACTTTTACGAAAACTAAAATACATTAACTTTTGCAAACTCTTGCGCATTTGATTACTTTTCACGTGTCATATTTTGAGACAAGTATTTATTTATTAGGTTGTGCCGAGTTTGTAGCGTTGTGCATTACTACCTTTGACACCGTTGTGTTTCGCTACTTGATGCCATTTGTGTTACTTGCATTGCTACATACTGAGGTGAGTTCATGGCCCCTACTCATTCTTGTTTTGAAATACTTTTAGGGGAGAATACATGCTTGTTTTTATCTAAATACAATATTTTTTTTACTTAAATATGCTACTTGTTTACTCAAACCATTACTTGCTTTACTTAAATATTTGGTGTTTACTCGAATGCGTTATGTGTTTACATGTACATACTTGATTCTTCTTACTCATGGACACAAGCACTTTAAACGATTATGCATACTTAACCGAATGAACCAGCCAAACTATAACCAAATGAACCAGCCCAACTGCTATGTACATACATGACCGAATGAACTGGTCACATGACCGAATGAACTGGTTACATAACCGAATGAACCGGTCAAACCAACTTTAACTCTTGTGGTCCACATTACTAATTTACTTAAAGGTAAACTTTATTTTTGTGACATTGTGAGCGACACAATGGTCACAAAACTTCCTATTGAACTCACATTTCTTTTACACTGAATTGCTATTTATGCAAACCTATGAACTCACCAACCTCGTCTTGACACTTTTAGCATGTATTTTCAGGTTTAAAGCGATAGCTTACTGTTTGAGGTTTTGGCATGGCATGGCATGGTCATAGACGACTCTGATAAATATTTGGGACCGCTTTATTTATTTTATGGGCCTTACCTCCGCACTACTTTTGGATAATGTAAATATAATATTTTTTTGATAATAACTTTTATTCTAAATAAAAGAGGTAAAATCTGTTATTTTTACTTGTGTTGTGATACCAATTGAGTAGCACCCCAGTGACATGTATGCTTCCGCTGGACCCGATTTTGGGGGTGTTATGTGTTAGACATGTCCAGTTTAACTCAGAATGGAACTTGTCTCTTTACTAAGGCCACTGATACCCTCAACTGGCTTTGGCATAAGAGACTCTCCCACCTAAACTTTAAAAACATAAACAATCTTGTGAAACAAAACAAGGTCCTTGGCTTACCATCACTTGTGTTTTCAAAGGATAAACCATGCTCTGTCTGTGAAAAAGGTAAACATCATAGAGAATCCTTTAATACCAAAACAAACTTTTCCATCAGGAACTGCCTTCATCTTCTCCATATGGATCTCTTTGGGCCTATCAGTCCTAGATCCATTAACCATGAGAAGTATACTCTGGTCATTGTAGATGAATACTCAAGATACACTTGGGTTTACTTTCTGATCAAAAAGAGTCAGGCAGCTGAAACAATCATGTCCTTTGTCAGGAACATTGAAAATCAAAATGACATCAAAGTCAAACAGATTAGGACTGACAATGGAACAGAGTTCAAAAACTATGAACTTGAATGTTTCTGTGATGAGAAAGGAATTTCCCAAAAATTTTCCTCTCCTTACACACCTGAACAAAATGGTGTGGCTGAAAGGAAAAATAGAACACTCATTGAAGCAGCCAGGACAATGCTAAATGGATCAGTCCTTTCTAAACACTTTTGGACTGAAGCAGTCAAAACTGTCTGTTATACACAAAACAGATCCATCATTGTCAAGAGACATAGCAAAACCCCTTATGAGTTATTCAAGAGAAGGATCCCTGACATCAGCTACTTTCATGTCTTTGGGTGTCCTGTGTTTATTCATAATCACAAGGATCACTTAGGTAAATTTGATGCCAAAGCTGATGATGGATACTTCCTAGGATACTCTCTTGTCTCAAAGGCCTTCAGGGTGTTCAACACTAGGAGACAGCATACTGAGGAAACATTCCATGTTACCTTTGATAAGAGCACTGATGCTATCAGTGTCTCTAACACCTCAGTGGAAGAGATAGGCATTGATGATTCATCAAGATACCCTCCTGATGAACATCATCCTGAAAATGGTCCTTCCACTCAGTACCAAACAAATACTATCCAAAATGTTTAGGATTTGATCTCAAAGGATACTCAGACTCTGACTATGCTAGATGCAACATGGACAGAAAAAGCACCTCAGGCTTCTGCCAAATTCTTGGTGGTAAACTAGTCTGTTGGAATGCTAAGAAGCAACAATTAGTTGCCATGTCCTCAGCTAAAGCTGAATATGTTGCAGCAGTTAGTTGTTGTGCAAATGTACTCCGGATGAAAAGTCAACTCAGTGACTATGGAATTCAGTACAAGATGGTTCCCATCTTTTGTGATAACACAAGTGCAATTGCCATCTCAAACAACCCTGTTCTTCATCAGAGAACAAAACACATTGATATTAGATATCATTTCATCAGGGACCATGTCATGAATGGTGACATTGAATTACACTTCATCCCTACTGAATATCAGCTAGCTGATATATTCACCAAACCATTGGATGAACCAACTTTCACAAGACTGAAAGCTGAATTAGGAATGTTGGATATTGAGATTCAGTCCACTGATTGAATCCATCCAACTAAGTGTAATTTCTGAAAAACTCAGGTCCCTGACTCAATGTGTTCCTCAGTGAAAAAGATCACTGAATCACCTTCCCTGAACTTCAGGAACTAAACCCAAGTTCCTGAACCCTGAACCATCAGGGACTAAACCCAAGTCCTGAACAAGCAGGTTCACTGAATGAAGAGTCATTCAGGGCCCTCAGATGACATTCAATGCTAACTTAAATGCTCTAAGTATCTAGTTAGTAAATGTTCGAGGTTGGTAACTGAATTCTTATTTAATATAAGAATATTTGTTCTTTTGCCTTTCTGGCATGCACCTCATGGGCTACCACATTCCCACTTGGCATTTAATGCCTCTCCAATCACATAACAGATATGTGATGACTCAACTCTGCAAGTTATACTTTTTGCAGACGGCACAACTGTTTGCCTTGACAGTTGTGCAAAACAGGGATAGTGAAGTGGTTAAGCATTTAATGCGGATCCCAAAAGTTTTATTCAAAATAGTTTTCAAAAAATATCTTTTGAGAAATTAAACCGCTTAATGCCTAAAATACCCTCCACTTCACTTCCCTATAAATACCCCCCAAACAAAAAACACACACACGTTTTTTAGAAAATCTTAAGCAAATTCTTGCCTTTTTTCTTTCAAAACAAAATTTTGTGTGTGTTCTTAGCTTTTAGAAACCCAGACCATCTTTGTTATACCCAGATTTACCCAACAAAAATGGCTTCTTCTAATGCTATTACATACGCCCCAAATGTGGAATTCCTCATTGAGGGCGTAGACATGACCAAGAACAACGTGGTAGGTAACTTTGCCTATCCCTAAAAGTTTTGGGCGTACAGGAATGTGGTTAAGTATCTTCAAAACTGCTTTCTTGCTACAGCGTTCACAAAGACCCCCTCAGTCATCTATCATGACTACTTGAGGGAATTCTGGTGTACTGCAGTGGCAACAAGCCCTGAAGACACCAAGGACTCAATTATCACATTCTCAGTGATGAATGGGAGAAGGACCCTCTCCCTTGATTACATAACCTTCATCAAAGCCACTGGCCTTGATTTCGCTGAGAATTTTGAGCCCAACCCCACTGACCAAGAAGTTAAAGCAGAATTGCTTTTTCTAGGGCCACATGACCCCAAACAACCTGATGTAGCCCCAGGTTCATTATTGGCCAAGGCACCAATAATCATAACTTGGTTTCCCCCAGCCAGGAGGATCCTGATGACTTTTGTCATTCAGGTCCTTGGAGGCAATAAATCCTCCACGGAACAGTTGAACGCATCACAACAATTGATGGTGTTCAGTCTCCTGGAGGGTAAAAAGATTGATATCGGAGGAATAATCTTCCGTGACCTCATGGCTAAGCTCTCAGGAAAATCTAGACAAAGACACAAGTCTTACCCTAGATTTATTTCCTACGTGCTTCAGGCCTTATTATGCTCTGATTATGTTAGGCTTGACGTTCAAGGATCAAAACCTGACGTCTTACATAAGGCCAACTATTCTAGAGACCTCACTGAGGTACAACCAGTATCCCTGACCGACCACATGCCGGTAGTCATTCAAGGTGAAAAGGCAATATCACCCATTCCTTCTCCTGAAAAGCAGGAGAAGAAGAAGAAGAAGGTAGGGACCAAGAAGGTGATGAAACCCACACCACTCGCCCTTGGATCTTCTGCCTCAAAAGAAGGGCAAACGACCAAGACATCTCAGACACCCATCATTGAGACCCTCTTGGCCTTAAAAGAAAAGCCAACGGAGGATATTGAGAAATCACCCTCAGTGTCCTCGGGCAAAACCCTTCCTCAAGGCTCTACTGACATAAACAAGTCAGTGGATTCAGGAACCTCCACCCAATCAAATACCAATGAAGGCACTGACAAATCACAATCAGTGCCTGAGGGAGAAAATGGTCCTGAATCCTCAGTAGGGCAGCACTACTGTTGGGTCATGTAAAACCCAAGAATGCTTCGAACATGATTTGGACACAAATTAACTAAGTGTTAACTTAAACCGAGAACAATTCAAGTCACTGAGAGAACAGCCTCTCAGTGAGTCATCTTCAGGATGCTTAAGGCGAATTCAAGAAGAAGGATTCACTACTCAGGAAGGCGGTACTCCCTGAGTAGGACTTAAGCCAAAGAAGAAGATGATGGTTTCAGTGAGTATTGGATAAGAGCTCACTGAACCCCAGTCTCCTCAACCAACAAAGTGATTGAATGACTGAGGAACCAACGCCTGAAGAAAAGGCGGGAACAATAGGGAAAAGATCTGAGAAGATAAGAGTGTAAACCCAACACTCTTCTCTTGTCAGACTCTACCTTCCCTATTGCGGCTAAAAGTCATGGAGTGTCAGCCAACAACTCCCAAAGACTTATTTAGCCCTTTCCTATTGGTTCTTGGAAATGACAATTACTATTTGTAATTGTCAGACACGCAACCTCAACAACTTGTATTATATTTAATCACTTATACTTAGAATACTTGTGTATAAATAGATCAACTGTGAGAGAAGTTAACGTGTGCTTTGTATAATTAAAGTCTTGAACTTTTACAAAGAAACTTCTCTCCTACAAAGAGTATACAACTCACTGAGATAGCTCAGTGGGTATATTGTTACCACTCAAGCAAAGCTTGAGTTTCGATAGGAGACACCCCATACCCTTGTCTATTCAATCCCAAGTGTTTGTTCCGCAAAACACTTGGGTATAGATTCTTGGAATTATTTCTAATAAGAATTTAAACGTTGAAAAATATTGTTGTTTTTACATTCACGTTTTATAACTGTTAGAATAATCCTTAAACATTGTATTAGTCATTAACACTAATAGATTAACTTTCTAGTTAATTCTAATCGTGTAAAGGGACCAACAAGTGGTATCAGAGCCTCTGGTTTATAAAATCTTTTAAAGTAACCAAGAGTGCTCTAGGTTTTTAAAACCAAGATCCTACTATGGCTGATATCAATGTACCCCAGCTAGTCGACAAAAAGGGTGGCAGCTACTCAGCTGTTGCACCCAGACTTGAAGCTGGGAAATTTAGCAAATGGAAGAAGCGTATGATTTGCTATCTTACTGGTATGGAACCCTACTACATCACCTGTATCAGGGATGGCCCATTTGTCCCAAAGACTGCCGCAGGGCTTAACAAGCCTGAGGCTCAATGGACCATTGATGAGAGGAGGGTGGTCAATCAAGACCAACGCCTGAAAAGCATCCTTATATCATGTCTTCCTGACGATATAATGGAATCAGTCATCAACTGTCTTACAGCCAAGCAAACTTGGGATGACTTGGTAAACAGCTTTGAGGGTCCCTCAGATACCAAGGAAAATAGGGTCATGGACCTTAAACTTGAGTATAATACTTTCAGGTCAAAAGACTCTGAAAGTCTCTCACAGACCTACACCAGATACAAAACTTTGATAAATGAATTATCAAATGATGGTGTTGTACTGACCAAACATGAGACAAATGTTGGCTTTGTCAACAGTCTCCCTGAGAAGTGGCTCAACTTCTCACAAGGCCTGAGGAATGCTAACCACATTCAGAACCTTGAGCTCCCTGAAATTTATGGGAAGTTTGTCTATGAAGACAACTTGATCTCAAGGAGATATCCTGACTCAAAAGCTTTTGAGTCCAAAAAGGCCTTAACCTCCACACCCATATCAACTGCTTTCTATTCTAATGGTGTTGTGCAGGATACTCAAGAGGATTCTGAAGAAGAAATTGATGAAAGAACTGATGAGGAATACCTGAATGATCTAAACTTGGAATTCCAAGAAAGGGCACTCCTTGCTAGTTCAAAACGTTTCATCAAAAGGAATCAGTCCAACTTTACAAAATCAAAAGCAAATGAGACCACTGAATGTTTTAAATGTGGTAAAAAGGGTCATTTTGCTAGGGACTGTTATTCTAAAAATATCTCAGAACCCTCTTACAAATTTTCAGGAATTAACAAGTTTCAACCTAAAATGTTTCAGTCCACCCAACAATTCCAAAACAAGGGTCAAAAGGATTTTGAAACAAAATATAGGAATATAAAAGCTAAACTTGCACTTCTTGAAACTAACCCCATATTGTCTCAGGCTCCTCAAACATCTAAACCTATTCAGACAAAGAACAAGGTTTTATTAGCTGAAGCATATGATTGGGATGATGAAGAGGTTTCCTCAGATGAGGAAATAAGAGTTAGTGCACTGATGGCACTTTCAGAAGAGGATCAGGTGGCTGTGGGAAAAAGTCATGCTAGAAATGGAGAGTGGGTCAACATCACCATGAAGAAGGTAACTACTTTACTTTCTATGGATAATGATTCTGATTGGCAATCTTACATGAATTATATTTGTGTTGATCTAAAGTTTGTTGAAGAACAAAGGCTTAACTTGCTTTCAAAATATAACAATATTGTGTCTGAATTAAACAAATGTAGAGATGAATTGCTTGTACTTAAGCAAGCCAAACTAGAAACAATAACTCTACAGATTCAGAACACTGAGATTTTGAAACAAAACCAAGTCCTTCAAACTGAACTCAACAAAGAAAAAGCCATCATTCAAAGCTGGACCAGGAAGAACCCCAAGGTTTTTGACACTGTGGGATTAATCTCTCAGAAAACCATTGGTATTAACCCTCTTATGGTTGATCCAACTGTGTGTCAAAATGAAATGAACTTTGTTCCAGCTGGCATATCTTTTGAGCAAGAATTACTTCCCAAGTCAAATGACTGGATTGTCAGGGACAACCCAGTCAGTAAGTTACCAAACTTTGAGACTGGAAAGATCTTGCTTCCTGAAAGTCAGGCCTTGAAAAATATGCTAGGACTCACTGATAAACTCAGTAAGCTTGAACTCACTGAACCACTCACTGAGTCCTTGGATGAGTCTGAATCAGAATCATATCCTCCACTTCCTCCACTGAATACCCTTCAGGGTGCTACACCTAACCTAGGCCTCCCACCTATGGTCTTCTCACCACACTCTCCTAAGGAGAGATCAGGAAGGGGAACAACCATCCTGAAGAGAGCAAACCTTGATGTCTCAGTAAATACTGATGACTCATCAACTTCAGTCCCTTCTGAAGAAACAACCCAAAGCCCTGACTCAAAAATTGATCAGTTGGCTGAAATGGTCAGGAAGCTAGGAGAGAAGATTGAATCTTCTGAGAAATCTTCTCAATCCAAGAAGGAACAAAAACCAACTTCCTCAAAGACCAAACCCAAATCCACCAAACCCCTGAAAAGATGTGAGCTATGCAACTATACAAATCACCTCACTGATGATTGCTATAGAGTCCTTTATTGCATGATTTGCAAAAAGGAAGATCACAGGACCTCTGATCATAAACAATGCTCAGTCATGTCAAACTTTTCAGGACTCAAGGCTCAGTGCCTGAACTACCCTTCTGATTCTAAGCAGAAACAGAAGCAAAAGGCCAAGCCTTTTCCTCCCTGCCCTTTGTGTGGATTTAATGACCACCATCCTGACGATTGTCAATATGACAAACATGGTGAATCTAGTGGAAGCTCCACTCATAAATCCTCAGGAAAAGACAAGGTCATTCAGTCAAAAAGAGGAATAAAGCAATCCTCTCAGACTACTGAGGCTACCCCTACTACCATATGCAAAACATGTGGTAGCTCAGTCCACTCAACCACTGACCATGAATCAATTAATACTTTCATAAGGACCTACAATACCAAACCCTCCATGAAATGGAGTCCTAGAAAGAACTGATCTAGTTTACTATTTGTGCAGAAACATGCTAGGGATCCTGTTTGGCATCTAGATAGTGGATGTTCAAGGAGCATGACTGGTGTTAAGGAGTGTCTGCACAAATATGTAGAAGAACCAGGACCCAAAGTGATATTTGCTGACAATTCATCATGTCTCACTGAAGGTTATGGTTCAGTCAACTGCAATGGTATTGTCTTTACTAGGATAGCATATGTAAATGGTCTTAAGTATAATCTGATCAGTGTCAGTCAACTATGTGATGCAAAGTACATAGTTCAGTTTGATGATAAGCAAGGAACCATCTTTAATGCAAATAAGGAAATTGTCCTCATTGCACCTAGGAGACAAGATGTTTATGTACTAGACATGTCAAGTCTAACTCAGGATGGAACATGTCTCTTTTCTAAGGCCACTGATGCACTCAACTGGCTTTGGCACAAGAGACTAACCCACCTGAACTTCAAGAACATTAACAATCTTGTAAAACAAAACAAGGTCCTTGGCTTACCATCACTTGTGTTTTCTAAGGATAAACCATGCTCAGCTTGTGAAAAAGGAAAACATCACAGAGCATCCTTTAAAACCAAAACCAACTTTTCCATCAGGAACTGCCTACATCTTCTCCATATGGATCTATTTGGACCCGTCAGTCCAAGGTCTGTTAACCATGAGAAGTATACTCTGGTCATAGTGGATGAATACTCAAGATACACCTGGGTATTCTTCCTGATCAAAAAGAGTCAGGCAGCTGAAACAATCATGTCCTTTGTCAGGAACATTGAAAATCAAAATGACATTAAAGTCAAACAAATTAGAACTGACAATGGGACTGAGTTCAAAAATAATGAACTTGAAAGTTTCTGTGATGAGAAAGGTATCTCCCAAAACTTTTCCTCTCCATACACACCTGAACAAAATGGTGTTGCTGAGAGGAAAAACAAAACACTCATTGAAGCTGCCAGGACAATGCTATGTGGATCAGTCCTCTCCAACCATTTTTGGACTGATGCAGTCAAAACTGCCTGTTACACACAAAACAGATCCATAATTGTCAAGAGACATGGGAAAACCCCATATGAGTTATTCAAAGGAAGAATCCCTGACATCAGCTACTTCCATGTCTTTGGGTGTCCTGTGTTTATTCATAATCACAAGGATCACCTAGGGAAATTTGATGCAAAAGCTGATGATGGATACTTCCTGGGATACTCACTTGTCTCAAAAGCCTTCAAAGTGTTCAACACAAGGAGACAGCAGACTGAGGAAACATTTCATGTTACCTTTGATGAGAGTACTGATGCAATCAGGTTCTCAACTGCCTCAGTAGAAGAGATAGGAATTGACAATTCTCCAAGATATCCTCCTGATGAATATCTGTCTGAGAACAATCCTTCTACTCAGTATCAAGATGATGCTAACCTCTCCTACTACATTATCCCTCACAACCTACCAAACCCAACCATCACTGAGTTTGTTGAAGCACATACAAGTACTGATGATATCCTTCAGTCTGAACAAAATACTCAGGACCCAAACAATCTCAGTGATGACTCAACCCACTTGGACACACAAGGAAATAGTAATCCTGTGTCTAATCCTGACAATACCCATCAGGCTTCTACAAGTTCTAACCCACTCCCAAGACCTCAGGATAGTTGGACCAGATCTCAGGATATAGAACTTGTCAATATCATTGGTGAGCCTTCTGAAGGCATGCTTACAAGAAGCATGGCTGCTGAACTGAGAGCAGCCTCATCCAATGAATGCCTATTTGTGGACTTCATTTCCACAATTGAACCCAAAAGTGTTAAAGAAGCACTTAAACATCCAAGTTGGGTTCAGGCCATGCATGATGAACTAGAACAATTTGACAGAAACAAGGTAATGACCTTGGTCAAATGTCCTGAGAATGTCTCAGTCATTGGCATGAAATGGGTATTCAAAAACAAAACTGATGAGAATGGCATAGTCATTAAAAACAAAGCCAGACTTGTAGCCAAAGGCTATAATCAACTAGAAGGCATTGACTATGAAGAAACATTTGCACCAGTAGCAAGGATGGAAGCCATCAGGATCTTCCTTGCTTTTGCTACATACATGAACTTCAAGGTGTACCAAATGGATGTTAAAAGTGCATTCTTAAATGGTTCACTGAAAGAAGAAGTTTATGTTGAGCAACCTCCTGGATTTGAAAGCCATGAGTCCCCTAATCATGTCTATAAGCTTAACAAAGCCCTTTATGGACTGAAGCAAGCTCCTAGGGCATGGTATGAGACTCTCTCAGCCTTCTTAATCCAAAACAAATTTGTCAGAGGCAAGATAGACAACACATTGTTTATCTATAAGACAAATAATGATGTCATACTTGTACAAGTGTATGTTGATGACATCATCTTTGGCTCAACAAGCTTCAAACTTTGTAAACAATTTGAAAAACTAATGGCAAAGAAGTTTGAAATGAGCATGATGGGGGAACTGACATACTTTCTTGGTCTTCAGATCAAGCAGACTGATAGAGGAACCACTATCAGTCAAGAGAAGTATGTAAAGAATCTACTGAAGAAGTATGATCTCAGTGACTGTGCCTCAGTCAAAACTCCCATGGCTCCCCCAAACAACCTTGGTCCTGACCTAATTGGTAAACCAGTCAATCAAACTCTCTTTAGAGGAATGATAGGATCACTGATGTATCTACTTGCATCAAGGCCTGATATCCAATTCTCAGTATGTCTATGTGCCAGATATCAATCTGACCCAAGAGAATCTCATGTCACTGCTGTGAAAAGGATATTCAGGTACCTGAAGGGCACTCCTAACCTTGGATTATACTATCCAAAGTGCTCAGGACTTGATCTCAAAGGATACTCAGATTCTGACTATGCTGGATGCAACATGGATAGAAAAAGCACCTCAGGCTCTTGCCAAATTCTTGGTGGGAAATTAGTCTGTTGGAGTGCTAAGAAGCAACAATCCGTTGCCCTATCCTCAGCTGAGGCTGAATATGTTGCTGCAGCTAGTTGTTGTGCAAATGTACTCTGGATGAAAAGTCAACTCAGTGACTATGGAATTCAGTACAAGATGGTACCCATCTTTTGTGATAACACAAGTGCAATTGCAATCTCTAACAACCCTGTTCTTCATCAGAGAACAAAACATATTGATATCAGATATCACTTCATCAGGGACCATGTCATAAATGGTGACATTGAATTACACTTCATTCCTACTGAATATCAGTTAGCTGATATCTTCACCAAACCTTTGGATGAACCAACTTTCACAAGACTGAAAGCTGAATTAGGAATGTTGGATATAGAGAATCAGTCCACTGACTAATTATTTTCTCTTCCAACCAAAGTGTAAATTCTTAAACATCTCAGGTCCCTGACTCAATATGTATATCAGTGAAAACATCTCACTGAATCATCATCCTCAGGAACTAAACCCAAGTCCCTGAAAACCAATCACTGAATGAAAAGTCATTCAGGACCCTGAAAAGGACATTAAATACTAACTTAAATGCTCTAAGTATCTAGTTAGTAAATGTCCGAGGTTGGTAACTGAACACATATTTAATTCAAGAATATTTGTTCCTTTTAGCCTTTCTGGCTTCCACCTATGGGCCACCACATTCCCACTTGGCATTAAATGCCTCTCCAATCACATTTCAAATATGTGATGACTCAACTCTGCAAGTTGCACTTTTGCAGAACTGCTCAACTGTTCACCTCGACTGTTGCGCTAAACCTGGAAAGTGGAGTGTTGGCATTAAATGCGGATCCCAAAACTTATTATTCAAATCAATTTCCAAATAATTTTTTTTGAATAAATAACGATTTGCTCAAATGACCAAAACACCCCCATCTCCTCTTTCCTATAAATACCCCAACCAAAAGAATTCACACACACGTTTTTATAGAATTTTTAAGCAAAACTCTGCCATTTTCTTTTCTAAAAACAAATTGTGTGTGCATTCTTAAGCTTTAGAACCCCTTTAACCCTAGTCAAACCCAGACTTACCCATAAATGGCTTCTTCTAAAGCTGTGAAATATGCCCCCAACGTGGATTTCACAATGGAGGGTGTAGACCTAACCAAAAATAATGTGGTGGGAAATTTCTCATATCCACAAATGTACCCAGCCTACAAGAACGTTATGAAATATCTTCGTAATTGTTTTCTTGCAAAGGCTTTCACCCATACCCCCTCAGTCATCTATCATGACTATTTGAGGGAATTCTGGTGTACGGCTGTGGCAACCAGCCCCAAAGACACCAAAGAGTCAATCATCACCTTCACGGTGATGAATGGGAGCAGAACCCTCTCCTTTGACTACTCAGCATTCATCAAAGCCACAGGCCTTGACTTTGCTGAAGCCTTTTCCCCCAACCCTACTGATCAGGAAATAAAGAATGAACTGATCTTTCTTGCACCCCATGACCCCAGACGCCCTGAAATGTCTGTGGGAGGCTTACTGGAAAAGGCTCCATGATGATGTACCCTCCTAACGGGTCGAAGGACTCCCCTTCGAGCCTGTAGAAAGCCCTCCCTTCGGAGGCCCAGGTTAATCTCCTTAACACGTTTCATTGGCGTAAAACCATTCGCCTGCGAATGGTTACCATGTGGGAATCCGCCAATCGAAGCCCTAAGCCCTTCGGGGTATTCCTGACGAAGGGACTAACACGAAGGATCATCCAGACCTGGTCAAACCCACGTCTCCTCTATCCTTTGGCTTCCCGCCAAAACAGAGATCGTGGGCTACAAAGCCCTAGCGGTTACCACTTTCCATGGGACGCCCCCATGATCTCCGAACTATGTGCAACCGCCCACTATGTCCTATTTCTCACCTATAAATAGCATAGTCGGGCCAAGAACAATGTAAGTAATTTTCAAGTTAACCTCACTCTCTCAATTTACGACCTACATTACCATTACACATACTTACTCTCACGCCGGAGGTGGTTCGCAGGGTCCAACCCCTGCGCAATCACTTAACGTAGTGTCTTTGTATTTCTTATTTTCAGGTTAAGAACAAGCTTGGCTCAATCTCAACACCCCATTATTCCTTTGATCACCATCGAAGGCTTGGTTGACGAATATTTGTTCAATCAGTGGCGCCATCCGTGGGACCGCTACAATTGGTCTCGTTATTTCCGAGCTTTTAACCTACCAACCAATTTCACTATTATTCCGGCATGGATCAAGGGAGAGAAGATACTCCCCCACCGGGCTTCTCTACCTTAACACCAATACCAGTCGACGAACCTAACAACCTTCCCCCAATAACCGCCTCCACCTTCACAACACGTTCTCACCCAGAAATCACAACCAACAATCATGCTTCGACATCAGCCAACCCAGAACCTGTCATTAGCCCAGCCTTTGTCGAAGCCAACCATGAAGTGTTAGAAGCCCCTTTTAAGGGCTCGCAACAGGCAAGTCAGGAATGCTGAGGTACGAAAGGAGTTGGAATACTCGAGTGAAGAGTATGATGAGGAAATGGAGATGGAACCTAGGCCTCCGACCCAAGGACCAACCCTATCTGCCTTAAGGATTGGTTCTCCAGTTGGCCGAAGGCTAAGCAAAAGGTCTGTTGGTTTCGAAGGGGTCCCCGAGAGGGCTCCGACAAGACGAGAAGGGGCGGTTGCCGAAGGCTCCAACGGTAGGAGTCAGCTTAGGGAAGAAAGGGGGGTGACTTTACCTCCATTGCTAGCCGCTCATCTTGGAAGAACTGAAGCCGGGGTTCCGTTGCAGCCTTCTCACGCGTCAGGCGTAGAAGGCAATCCGTCTACAATCAATATGGGAGGAAATCTTCCTCCCAATGGTATGTACCCCCCGTTCCAAACTCAGTCTTATCCTCAAAATTTATATCCTCCTATAAATGGACAGCCCAATAACCCAAGCTTCCCTCAAAACTATGGGAGCATGCCCTTCGGCCACCCTATGGCGTACCCTCCATACGCCATGGGAAACAGTTACCCGTTCGCCATGAGCACACCTTATCAGTCCTACCCAGGCCAAACTCCCATGGGAATGCCCCAAACAGCAACCCATACAATACAGTCCCCATGTACGCACCACCTTATAATTGTCTATATTCAGACCCCATGGGTTCAGCTACACCCTTCGTTAGGTGGATAGAAGATTACCCACTGCCTGATGGTTTGAAAATGCCTTCACATGTCGGGACTTATGATGGGAAAGGGGATCCGGACAATTTCTTACACTTGTTCGAAGGGGCTATCAAAATGCAAAAGTGGGTTATGCCGGTGGCCTGTCACATGTTTACATACACCCTTCGGGATTCTGCTCGTATTTGGTGGAATGGGCAAAAACCCGGTAGCATTGTCAATCTTGATGATCTCAAGGCTAAGTTCCGGTCACACTTCAGTCAGCAAAAGAAATTCACAAGGACTCATTTAACGGTGCACAACATCAAACAAAAAGAAAATGAAAGCACCAGGGCCTTCGTCACTAGGTACACCGATGAGACTTTGCAAATTTTGGGTCTTCATGAAGATCAGCGTAT
Source organism: Artemisia tridentata subsp. tridentata (assembly GCA_021014915.2). NCBI lineage: Eukaryota > Viridiplantae > Streptophyta > Magnoliopsida > Asterales > Asteraceae > Artemisia > Artemisia tridentata. Next base: position 252,800,112 of record CP139505.1, read on the forward strand.
TTCTGGTTTCGTACATGGCCTTCGGAATCGGAGTTTGGTGGAATTCTTATCCACCGACCTTCCAACAACTTACAAGGGCCTGACCGAGAAGACGTACACTTGGATCGAAGCCAAAGAGGTATCCACTAATGGGGCTCCGATAGATAAGGATAGCAATAACAAGTCTTCGAAGCATTCCACGTGGGAAGGGTCCAAGAATAAGAACAAGAACAGGGATAGATTCTCTCCGTACAACAAAGGCCCCAACCATGGTTTGTTGAGCAATCTAACGAAGTCTCCAAAAGAAATACTTGCTACAGAGAGGGCGGCCAAAGCTTTCGAAGCGCCTCCACGCATGACAAGTAAGGGTAAAAACAGAGATACCAGCAAGTACTGTCACTTCCACGAAGACAATGGTCACGATACGAACAGTTGCAGGGAATTAAAGAAACAAATTGAAGAGGCCGTAAGATCTGGGCAATTGGCACACCTGGTAAAAGGAATCAAGAAAGGCAAAGAAAAGATGACTGACACTCAAATGGCCAAGGATACTAACCCTACCGAAGCCCCCATACTAATGATACGCAGGGACGAAACCACTTCGAAAAGGAAGGTACCGGAGTCGGAAGCAGACAAGATAAGGGATGTAACGTTTTCTCCTATCTCAGGCAGGATCCCTTCGAACGATCCAGTGGTCATCAAAGTCCTAATTTTTAGCCAAGAAATAGGGGGAGCCTACATGGACTGCGGAAGCCCTTGCGAAGTCATATATGAACATTGCTTTCGAAAGCTCTCGTCGGCAGTCAGGTCTCAAAGGGTCGATTCGAAGAGGCCTTTAGTAGGGTTTTCTGGCGAACGCTCGTGGCCCCTAGGGGAAGTTCCGCTGGAAATAACAATCGGAGAAGGCAGGATCGCAAGGACAGAAACCCTCATGTTTACTATCGTAGGGTCCAACTCTCCTTACAACTTATTGATAGGGAGGACCGCCATGCAAAAGATGGGTATAGTAGTTTCCACTATACATGCAGCAGTAAAGTTTCACATACCTAACGGAATAGGGACGGTATTCTCTGAGCACAGCCCGAAGGACGGCCAGAAAAAGATAGAAGGCTATAAAAAGCCTCCGAATGATGTTATTGAAAGTACGGATAGGGAAGAAGATATTGTCACAAAAAAGCATCGTGCAGAACGAAGAGTGATAAGCAAAAAGCAATATCCAAATAGTTCCACAGCAGAATTGGAGAAGCCACACAAAGCCGAAGGGAAGATCTTTGAGGGGATACGTCCTAGGAGCATCAGAACTCCTCCGACACCGAGAACTGATGACAAGCTCTATGGCAAGGGGTATCGACTCAAGGGTTTCAAGCCCACTAAGTCGACAAAGCAAGAAGTCAAAATCGATCCTTCGAAATTCAAAGCAGCTATTGACCTGCCGGCTCCAGGATCATCGAAAAAGCGTGATAATCCAAGCTCCACCAAGAGGCCGACTTTCGCAGAAGTCCTCAACGAAACACCTTCCGGGCACAGCCCAAACGGAGAAACTCTCCCAACAGCGGCGAAAGAATGGAAGTTATTTACCGACGGAGCCTCAAGCTTCAATGGTTTCGGAACAGGGTTAATCCTAATAAGTCCGGAGGAAAAGGAGTACAGTTACGCGCTACGTTTTGAATTCAAGGCAACGAAAGATGAAGCAGAGTACGAAGCCTTGCTGGCTGGCCTTCGACTTGCAAAGGGTATTGAGGTTCAGGACCTCTCCATTTTCGTAGGCTCGCTTTTAGTCGCTGGTCAAATCAAGGGTTCTCGCAGAGCAAGGCAGCCAATAATCAAAGAGTACTTGAACGAGGTTAAAAAAGTCCTTCGGGGTTTCGAAAGATACAAGGTGACAAACATCCACAGAAGCCAAAATAAGAAGGCGGAGGCCCTAATCAAATTAGCATCGACTGCTTTCGCCCATTTGCCCCGTGAGGTTTTAGTGGAAAAATTGGCCACCAGGTCAATTGCAAGAAGTGAAACATTTGATGAAGGCTCCAGCTGGATAGAACCAATCAAAATGTATTTGATAAGCGGCGTTTTGCCCGATGAGTCAAAATCGGCACGAAAAATCAAAGTCAAAAGTCCACAGTACAGGCTCATAGGCGATAATCTCTACAAAAGGCGTCTTTCATCTCCTTGGCTCCGCTGTATCGAGTTAAAACAGGCTTCGATCATCCTCTGCGATGCTCATGAAGAATTCTGTGGAAGACACACAAGCCCTAGAGCCATCGCCGCGAAGGTAACAAAATGGGGTTATTACTGGCCAACCATACTAGAAGATGCAAGGGAAGCAATCAGAACATGCACGGTATGTCAGACACACTCCAAAGCCCATAAACCATTAGAGTATGATGCGACAGCTAGCATGATTGTAAGACCCTTCGATCAATGGGGAGTCAGCATAATTGGACCCTTACCATTAACTCCCGGAGGGGTACAATTCTTGGTCATAGCCATCGATCACTTCACCAAGTGGGTCGAGGCCAAGCCGTTGGCATCAACAAAAGGAAAAGATGTGGAAGAGTTCATGTGGGAACACATAATATTCAGATTTGGAATTCCACAAGTTATCACCTCTTACGAAGGACCACACTTTGCCGAAGGAGCGTTCCCTTCTTTCTGCAAAAGCCTGAACGTGAAGCAAAGATTCATTTGTGTTGACAAGGATATTGTCACCGAAATTGAGGCGAAGTTAGGGCAATATCAGAATAAATGGGCAGACAAACTTCCCAAAGCCTTGAGGGCATATAGGAAGTTGTCCTTCGAGTAAAAGCAAGCGAAGCCAAAATGAAAGAGCCCAGCGTCGAAAAAGAATTACGGTGACAACAAAGACGTGGAAGCTCGAAAGGTGGAAAACAAAAGATGTCGTGAACAAGTTTCGACATGATACAAGCTCTCGTAAGTCTTACATATAAGAACTTACCTCCCTTTAAAAACATTTAGTTGTTTTCAATTTCATGTAACGTAATCTTCTCACATGGGAAAAAGCATTAATGGTAGATGTCTAGTGTTCATTTTTTCAAATGATGTAATCCTCCCTACCCACTTAATGATATAACATGTTTCCCTCAAAATCTCTTGTTTCGTTTTATACAACATAGATTTATCCAGCCAAGTACTTTACAAGTTTCAATGTCGAAGGATGAAGCAAGACACATGTCTTGTATAACATTAACATCCATTACAATTCACATTAGCTTTCCTATGAAGTCTTAGGGTATTTGAAGCCCTCTGTAACTTAAGGATAAAGACGGAGTGGGTCGCGACCCTCTGTCGCAGTCAAATTATACGATTGCATAAAATCTTGGTCCAAAATACACACAATAAGGTTATAACCTTAGGTTGTATGTTTACGCTCTAATAATGAGCGTAAGAGAAGATAAGCATGGCATTAAAAAAGGAGGATACTCCTCCAAATTAAGAGTCATAAAGGCTACGCACAGGCGAAGCCATTTTCAAAAAAAGGACAGTTGTTCAAAGTTATGGGACGAAGCCCAGACAAACCATTCAAACAGGCACTAGCCTGACAAAAGCACACTAAATTGTCTTAAAGAAAGGCATCAGCCTTTAAGCACAAACAAATTGTTTCAAAGGGTACACGCCACCCTTACAGACTAAATTACTGCCAACATGGCAACCTTCATTTGTTGATGGAAGAGTTTGGATCTTCTTGATGAGTCGCAGACTTGGGTTTCTCGGACAAGGTTCTTTTAGTTGGAGACGGAGGCTGTATACTTTTCGGTTTTTTAGAAAGGAGATCTTCGATGGAGGCTGAAGGATCTTTGGTTGCTTCGGCAAGAAAGGGGTAAACTGCAGTGGTGAAGGCATTACAGCTTCATCATACTCCTGAACGGAATTTGGGCGATAATATGGCACATCTGAAAGCACAACGGGTTTCTTAGTTTCGGCAATCTCTTCCAAAGTTGTGCATTTGCCATGAAATATGGCTGCATTCACCAGTTTACCCACAACCACTCCCACCTCATCGCTGTGATATAATTCCATAGCAATATAGGGAACAACCTTCGATACGACCTCAGCCCTATCTTTTCTCAACCTTTGACATTCAACCTTCAACCTATCAACCTCCTGACAACGTTTAGCATCCTGCTCCACTAGTCTAGTTCTCTCAGCCTCCAACCCAGTACACTTGGATTCCAGGGCACTCACCTGGTTCTCATAGCCTACAACCTTAGCCTCCTCAAGAATTAACCTACCGCATTCTGCCTGTGACTCCTTAAGCTGTTTTTCAAGACTATCAATCTTGTCTTGAAGAGCCTCATACCTTGGATGTTTCTCAAAGTTCTCCATGGCTTCGTCGCATCTCTTCTCCAATTCAGCATAATTTTTCTCCCTCTCCTTTTCTCTGGCAACAACAGCAGCAACCTCCTCCTTCGCTTCCTGGACCCTATTAAGCAATCCCCTGGTGCGAAAGCTCAGATGACTATCCAGCATTGCTTGTCGGATATAACTCTTGTCGTTGAGATCACATAGTTCTTCAATGGACATTTCATTCATTTTCTTCCTCCATGAGGCAGGAGTAACATTCTCAACAAGCAAGCGGCAGGAGAGAGAGTTGGGCAATTCCTTCGTATCTGGCAAACCTTAAATACAAAAGCAATGTAAGCCAAACACGCAATATTACGAAAAAAAAAAAAAAAAAAAAAAAAGGAGGCTGGAAGAATTTCCACTTACCAGATATGTCATCTTCATCGGCCAGTCCTTCCGGAGCATACATGATGGTCTTCCCACGAGACTTCTCTGTTTTTTGCTTGGTGGTTCGGGAAGTTGGGGTAGGAATGTTCAATTTTCTCTTGGGGACAGCCTTTGCAGCCTTGGCACTAGTACCCTTTCTAGTCCGAACTCTATCAGCGATGCCGGAGGACCCAACAATCCTGAGCTGATCACCTCCGGAAGGGGTATCATCAGAGTCACCAATGTCCTCCACTACCTGGGGGGCTTCCTCAGTACCAACTGCTTTGACTGGGGGAAGCACAGCAAGGGGCTTGGGTGGAGAGATATCAACATCATTATTATTAACAGAAATGGAAGGAGATCCCGCTCCGTAACTTGTATTTTGAGGGTCCCTTGGCATAAAGCTAACTTCTTTGGCACCTCCAGCCACGACAAAGTTTCGAAAAGCCATTTCTGCACAAGACAAAGGAAAAGAGATGAATATCAGCAGGTAAGTTAATTATTTATGAAATAAGAAATTATACATACTTTCTCCTTCACAAATAATTTCAGGAAGCAATGGAGACCCTTCCCAACTCCTAGCAATGCCAGCCATGAATAAGATGGGCTCAGGAAACGTTTGTACGTCCACTGGATGACGTGCAAGACGTTGATACAAAGGTTCACTTCTCACCTCATAAGGTAATGGGTCATTGTATCGTTTTTCATCAAACCTATTCCCTTCGGCCAACAGCTCAGGATATTCGGGGGGTATGATGGTACTCTCAATATAAAAAAATTGACCTTTCCAATTTCGAATATTCGAAAAAGGTTTAGTCAATAGGTGTGGGACATCATACTCACTCCTTTTTGCAATAGTTACCCAATCTCCACCAGGATAGAGATTGGCAAAGCCTCTAAACACAGTCAATGAAGGCTCAAAACCATACGCTTTGCACATCACAATATAAGTTGTCAACTTGGCTAAACCAAATGGATTAAACCTTGAAATGTGCACCTTGTAATATTGCAAAAACTCCAAAATAAGAGGGTGGATGGGAATCCTAAAGTTTGATTGCGTAAACGCATGCACATATAAGCCTACAAATCCTTTCGGAGCATCAAAAATACTTTGCTTTTTACTGGGAAGCATGATTTTATATTCCAAGGGTATGGGATAATCATTCAGAAAATCAGACAATGCTTGTTTCGACAAGGTACAAGTTTGTTCCTTAATTATTCGTTTGGCAGCCATACTCATAAATAAAGTAAGGAGAGCAAAGAAAATGGCTGAATTTTACCTTTTAGATTCCAATGGAAGCACAATGACACAGAGTTGTGTATATTTTGGGCGGAGGTAAAAGTATTCTAGGGTTTAACATGTCGAAGATTAAATACTCATGAAATCTTTGATCATAACCGAACACGTGTACACTTCTTTACTATCTAAGCGGATTTCAAATGGATGCTAAATTTGAAATGACGTTTTGCGATTACCAAAGAAGTAGCAATTAAGGGTTTGCAAGTGGCCGGATAATGATGGTTTGCATTTAATGCGGAATTCAGTTAGACGTATTCCTTTTTATTTTTTAAAATCAGAAGGATAGAATACTACTTCTTGCATTTGAATTTATTTAAAGCACTTATCTTCATTTCGTCCGAATTTGTGATAAATGGGATAGAGTGTATAAGGTTTTTTGAGTCGAAAGCAATTTATACTCGTACGTATATATCGCCTTCGACTGGGGGGCTTGATGATGTACCCTCCTAACGGGTCGAAGGACTCCCCTTCGAGCCTGTAGAAAGCCCTCCCTTCGGAGGCCCAGGTTAATCTCCTTAACACGTTTCATTGGCGTAAAACCATTCGCCTGCGAATGGTTACCATGTGGGAATCCGCCAATCGAAGCCCTAAGCCCTTCGGGGTATTCCTGACGAAGGGACTAACACGAAGGATCATCCAGACCTGGTCAAACCCACGTCTCCTCTATCCTTTGGCTTCCCGCCAAAACAGAGATCGTGGGCTACAAAGCCCTAGCGGTTACCACTTTCCATGGGACGCCCCCATGATCTCCGAACTATGTGCAACCGCCCACTATGTCCTATTTCTCACCTATAAATAGCATAGTCGGGCCAAGAACAATGTAAGTAATTTTCAAGTTAACCTCACTCTCTCAATTTACGACCTACATTACCATTACACATACTTACTCTCACGCCGGAGGTGGTTCGCAGGGTCCAACCCCTGCGCAATCACTTAACGTAGTGTCTTTGTATTTCTTATTTTCAGGTTAAGAACAAGCTTGGCTCAATCTCAACACCCCATTATTCCTTTGATCACCATCGAAGGCTTGGTTGACGAATATTTGTTCAATCACTCCAGTAGTCAAAACATGGTTCCACCCTATTTGGAGGATACTGATGACATTTGTCATTCAGGTCCTGGGTGGAAATAAATCCTCTACGGAACAATTGAACTCATCACAACAATTGATGTTGTTCAGTCTCCTTGAGGGTACAAAAATAGACATCGGAGGAATAATCTTCCGAGACCTCGTTGCTAAGCTCTCAGGAAAACATAGGCAAAGGCACATGTCCTATCCTAGATTTGTTTCCTGTGTGCTTCAGGACCTACTCGGTTCTGACTATGTGAGGACTGATGCAGAAGGTACGAAGCCTGAGGTACTGCACAAGTCAAACTTCACTAGTAGCATAAGTGAGGTTACACAGATTGCCCTGACTGAATACATGCAATCAGTCATTCAGGGCAATGACGCTATCTCTCCTGTTCCTTCACCGACCAAAAAGGTGAAGAAGACAAAGAAGGGTCAGTCCAGCCAGGTGGTTAGACCCAAGCCACTCGCCACTGAGACTGATCCTCAAAACCAACTCAACCTCAAAAAGAGGTTGAAAAAGGCCGAGACCTCTGAGACACCCATTTCTGAGACCCTCTTGACCTCAAAACAAAGGCCAACGGAAGTCACTGAGCAATCATCCTCAGTGACCTCGGGCACTCCCATTCCACATGGTCCAACTGACAAAAACAAGTCAGACAGATCAGGAAGCATTCCCCCCCACATCCCGATGAAGGTACTGATAAATCACAATCAGTGCCCAAGGGAGGAAAGGGTCCTGAACCCTCGGTAGGGCAGCACCACCCTACTGGGAAGAGGATCCACACCCCCTCACATCCCGATGAAGGAGCTGTCAAAAAACAATCAGTTCCCAAGGGAGGAAAGGGTTCTAAATCCTCGGTAAGGCAGCACTACCTTACTGAGAAGGGGACCCACAAACATTCACATCCCGTTAACGTTCCTGAGAAATCATCCTCAGGATCTCAGGGAGTAAAGGACCCTAAATCCCCTGAAGGACAGCACAATCCTGATGGGAAGGGGGTCCACAAATCTTCACAATCAGTACCTAGTGATACTACTGGAAAGCACCCATCAGTAGTTGAAGGTGCTAAGGGGGACAAAGACTCAGAGGGAAAGAAACAACCCGCTGATATGGAACCCATCAACCCCTCAGGCGGATCCAGTCCTTCAGGAACTGCCCCCAAAAGCCAGGCTGGTGTTACCCCAGTTGTTATGGCTAGTCAGGCTGAGAAAACCCACTCAGTTATTATGACAAAGGGGTCAGGACCTGACCAAACCGAAGGCAAATCTTTTTATAAAGAGGAGCCGGTTGATTTTTTGGGTATTGAGTCCATGGGGGACTATCAGGCTTTTATGGAGTCTGATGAAGAGCTCAGGGAAGAGAGCGAAGAAGAGATTTTTGAGGCAGGAGAGGATATGGAAACTGATGTACAACCTGAACAACCTGAACCATCACATCAGTCCTCTCCAAGCCAAAGTGCAAAGTCAGGTTCGAAGTCTCCTGAATCTTCTGATACTGGGGACATCCTCCAAAAGTATGATAACTCTCTTCCCCTCACTGAAAGAACATTGGTCAAATTCCTACTTAAGACCAACAGAGCTCTTTTCACTGGTCTCACTGAAGAGATGTTTGATCAACACACTGAAGCAGCTGTTCACTATGCCAACCTGAAGGCAGATGTTGAAAGTTTTCATGAAGATGTGATCGAAATCCAATCAGACACCAAACATTCCCTGACAGCTATTGATCTTCATTTCCAGAAGTTCAATCTTTCTCTTGAAGGCATCACCAAAAGCCTTGGTACTATTCAGACAGCTGTTAAAGATGACCCCATACTCACTGAAAAGATCCTTCAAGCTGCTGAGACTTATCAGAAGCAGTCAGCTGAAATCCATGATCTCTTCAGCTTACTGAAGGATTCTAAACTTCAGGGTCTTACTACCTCCTTGGACTCAATCAGGACTACCATGGGTCTTCAGGAAAAACATCTTGGTACTTGGGCACAATCTTCCACATCCTTGGCATGGTCTCTTGGCTCAAGGATGTCAGGCATCGAAGCTTCTCAGGCTTCTCTGGCAGATCAGATCTCGAGTCTTCAGAAAGACACCTCGGACATCAAATCAATGATGACTGAGATCTATCAGGCCTTCAAAGGTCCTACTACTCCAGTGACTCCAACTCTTGCTATCACCATGGCTCATGCAACAGTTGAGGGGGAGAAAGACACTGGAGTCTCAAGCCAACAACCTCCTTCTCACACTGAGGGGGAGATTCCTTCTCACACTGAGGAAGCCTCTTCCTCCCATCAAGATAAAGGCAAAGGCATTCTCACTGAGCCTGAGCCTCAACCAGCACCTATCACGGTTGCAAAGGATCCTGAATCACCGCTCAGGATCCCATATGAAATTGATGGAGTTCTTTACCACTTCTCAGCTGATGAACTCAGTACTTATCTTCAGGAAGAGGAGGCAAAGAAGAAGTTGAAGGAAGAGGAGGAGGCAAGCAAGTCTGCCTTAATCAAGGTTGTTCATGAGGAGGCTGAGAAAATTGGTCTTGAGGCTAAGGATCTCTCAGGAAGAAAAGGTGGTATGACCTTTGTGAAAGCTCAGTCTGAGGAGATGACCACTCTCAGGCAGAAAAGGGAGGAAAGAGCCAAACGGGCTGAAGAGATCAGGCAGAATAGGATTAAGAAATATCAGTGGTACATGAATGAAAGGTTAAAGCCAGAACCAATCACTGATGTTCATATTCAAAGAAACACCAATCCTGCCGTTGTCACTGTCTACAGAGGTGCTGACAAGAGAAACTTTGATGTTCATTCACCTTTCAGATTCGCTGACTTTGGGATCACTGAATTGGACGAGTTGGGTCCATTAATAGCAAAGAAATCAAATGTTGTGGTCCCTAATCTGATGAAGTCTTTGAGTCTGAGGTATGAAAGATTGGCAGCAGCACCTAAGGAACTTGGCATTCAATCTCCTCTACCTGAATCTGCACAACCTGCTACTTCTCAGTCTTCTTCAAGGAAAAGAAAGAAGATAGAAGCTGAGCCTGAGATCAAGATTCCTGGTCTTGACTGCAATAGGGCTCTCCCTGAAGGTGTTCCTTTCAGGAACAATATGGTCATTGAACAGCCTGAAAGAGGTTTGTTCTTCATTGATGAGTTTGGTGACAAAGCCTTCCAGAGGTGGATTGATATTGATCTATCAGGGATCAAAGCTATGCTAGGCTTTCTGATAATGGCCTCTCCACTCAAGAGTCCTGAGAATGTAAGGTTTTGTCATGACCTGAAAAGAAAAATCAATGAACATCCTGACCAACATGAGCTGCAGTCAAAGAAGCCCAAGCTTGAAGCCCTTGGAATCAAATTGAACTGATGACCTGCCTGAACACCCACCACTATCCCTTTTTGTACTTAGTTTTGTTAGGACTTGTAAATGATATTAATAAGATGATGTTTTTATTATTTCAGTGTCCTTATTTACATTCTAGTACATTCAGTATGAGTAGAAGTCTTTAGCTCACTCATATCTGATCAAAAACACTTAGGAATAATTTATATCCAAATAGGGGGAGATTGTTGGGTCATGTAAAACCCAAGAATGCTTCGAACATGATTTGGACACAAATTAACTAAGTGTTAACTTAAACCGAGAACAATTCAAGTCACTGAGAGAACAGCCTCTCAGTGAGTCATCTTCAGGATGCTTAAGGCGAATTCAAGAAGAAGGATTCACTACTCAGGAAGGCGGTACTCCCTGAGTAGGACTTAAGCCAAAGAAGAAGATGATGGTTTCAGTGAGTATTGGATAAGAGCTCACTGAACCCCAGTCTCCTCAACCAACAAAGTGATTGAATGACTGAGGAACCAACGCCTGAAGAAAAGGCGGGAACAATAGGGAAAAGATCTGAGAAGATAAGAGTGTAAACCCAACACTCTTCTCTTGTCAGACTCTACCTTCCCTATTGCGGCTAAAAGTCATGGAGTGTCAGCCAACAACTCCCAAAGACTTATTTAGCCCTTTCCTATTGGTTCTTGGAAATGACAATTACTATTTGTAATTGTCAGACACGCAACCTCAACAACTTGTATTATATTTAATCACTTATACTTAGAATACTTGTGTATAAATAGATCAACTGTGAGAGAAGTTAACGTGTGCTTTGTATAATTAAAGTCTTGAACTTTTACAAAGAAACTTCTCTCCTACAAAGAGTATACAACTCACTGAGATAGCTCAGTGGGTATATTGTTACCACTCAAGCAAAGCTTGAGTTTCGATAGGAGACACCCCATACCCTTGTCTATTCAATCCCAAGTGTTTGTTCCGCAAAACACTTGGGTATAGATTCTTGGAATTATTTCTAATAAGAATTTAAACGTTGAAAAATATTGTTGTTTTTACATTCACGTTTTATAACTGTTAGAATAATCCTTAAACATTGTATTAGTCATTAACACTAATAGATTAACTTTCTAGTTAATTCTAATCGTGTAAAGGGACCAACACTACTCTACTGAGAAGGGGTCCCACACCCAATCACATCCTGTTTACGGCCCTGAGAAATCACACTCAGGGTCTCAGGGAGTCAAGGACCCTAAATCCCCAAAAGGGCAGTACAACCCTGATGGGAAGGGGGTCCATCAACAATCACAAAGTGTGCCTCATGATAGTACTGGAGAACACCCACCAGTCCTTGAAGGCGCACATGGGGACAAAGACTCAGGGGGCATGCAACCACCCGCTGATATGGAACCACAATCCCCTTAAGGCGGATCCATTCCCTCGGGAACTGACCCCAAACGCCAGGCTGAGCAAACCCACTCAGTTATTATGGCAGGGTCAGGACCTGGCCAAATCAAGTTGCAGATTTAGTCCATGGTGGATTTTCAGGCTGTTCTCTTTTCTGATGAAGAGCTCAGTATTGACAGTGAGGAAGAAGTGTTTGAGGCAGGTGATGATATGGACACTGTTGCACAACCCATTGAACAATCGCATCAGTCTTCTCCTCCACAAGGTGAAGAATCATCTTCTCAGGCTGATCATTCTTTGGACTCTGAATCATCCTGCCCAGCCAATCTCAGGAACTATGAAAACATTCTTCCTCTCACTGAAAGACAATTGGTCAAGTTCTTGCAGAAGGCTAACAATGCTCTCTTTCAAGGGCTCACTGAAGACATCTTTGACCAACATTGTGAAGCTGCAGTTCACTATGTTAACCTGAAGGAATCTGTTGAACTTTATCGTGATGAAGTTAATGAGCAACAATCAGGGATTTCCTACTCCTTGACAACTCTTGATCAGAATCTTAAATTGTTCAACGCTACCCTTTCCAACATTACTAAGAGCGTTGCAACTATTCAAGAGTCAGTGAAAGATGACCCTGAGCTCAATAAGATTCTTCGGGCTTCTGAGACTTTTCAGCAACAGTCAGATCAGTTCACTGAGCTTGTCAACATGCTGAAATCCTCCAACCTTCAGGGTCTCAGCTCTACAGTGGACTCCATCCAGTCTTCCCTGGTTCTTATGGAGGCACATTTGGCATCATGGGCCAAGTCTTCGAATTCCTTGGCCTGGAATCTTGGGCCTAGGATGACTGCTATAGAGGCTTCTCAGGCATCTCTTGAGGCAAAGGTGACCACTCTCCAGCAAGACACCTCAGACATCAAATCCATGATGACTGAGATATATCAGGCTTTCAAAGGTCAGGCTGTTCCATCAACTTCAGTGAGCACTTCAACTCCTGCTCTCACAATGGCTCAAGCAACAGTTGAGGGGGAGAAAGTCACTGAAGAATCTTCCAGCCAACAACCTCCTTCTCACACTGAGGGGGAGATTCCTGAAACAACCCCATCATCAACTCAAGATAAAGGAAAAGGCATTCTTACTACTACTGAGCCTGAGCCTACAATATTGGTGTCTGCTTCCTCAGAGAGAAGTCCTGGCCCTGATGAACCAATCAAGGTCCCTTATGAGATCAATGGAGTGATGCACCTTCTCACTGAGGCTGAAATTCAGGCTCATATGGAGAAGGAAGAAGGGTTGAAGAAAGCAGCTAAAGAAGAGAGGCTGAACAAGACTGCCCTCATCCAAGTGGTCAGTGAAGAGGCCGAAAAGATTGGAATTGAACCAAAATCCCTTGCTGAAAGGAAAGGTGGTCAGAGCTTTGTGAAAGCTCAGGATGCTGAGATGACTGCTCTCAGGAAGAAAAGAGAAGAAAGGTTGAAAAAGGCTGAGGAGATAAAGAAAAAGAGGATTGAGAAGTACCAATGGGTTATGACAAGCAGACTAAGACCTGAACCAATCACTGATGTAAAGATTCATCAAAACACCAAGCCTGCTGTCATCAGTGTCTTCAGAGGTCCTGACAAGAGGAACTTTGAAATTCATGATCCCTTTAGATTATCTGACTTCGAGATCACTGAATTGGATGAATTGGGTCCAATCGTATTCAAAAAGTCAAACGTTGTTGTCAAAGAACTGATGAAATCTCTGAAGCTAGGATATGAAAAACTGACAGCAACACCTGAGGAACTTGGTATTCCCTCACTTCTCCCAGCTCCAACCAGTCAACCTGATCCCTCTCAGTCCTCTAGAAGAAAGAGGAAGTAAATTGAGTCTGAGCCTGAGATCAAAGTTCCTGGCCTTGAATGCAACAGAGCTCTCCCTGAAAGAGTTAAATTTGTGAACAACCAGGTCATTGAACTACCTGAGAGGGGTCTCTTCTTCACTGATGAGTTTGGAGACCCAGCCTTCCAAAGATGGAGTGACATTGATCAGGCTGGAATCAAAGCCATGCTTGGTTTCCTCATGATGACCTCCCCAATTCAGAGTCCTGCCAATGTGAGGTTCTGCCATGACCTGAGAACCAAGATTCAAGAACATCCTTATCAACATGAGCAGTAATCCAAGAGACCTAAGCTTGAAGCCCTTGGATACAAACTGGACTGAATGAATCTGCAACACCACTATCCTGTACTTATTTAGTTGTTAGGACTTATGTAATGAAATTAATAAAATGATGGCCCTTTGTTTTATTATTTCAGTGTCCTTAATTACTTTCTAGTACATTCAGTATAAGCAGAAGTCATTAGCTCACTCATAACTGATCAAAACACTTAAGCATAATTTATATCCAAATAGGGGGAGATTGTTGGGTCCTTCAGTACCCAAGAGTCCTTAAAACAGGATTTGAATACAAATTACGCTAAGTGTTAATCAACCGAAAACACAATTAGGTCACTGAGTGAACAGTCACTCAGTGAGTTACCTTCAAGATACTCAGGACGAGTCTAAGAAGAAAGACTCACCACACAGGGAGGCGGATCTCTCTGAAGTGTTACTTGAGACGAAGAAGAAGAAGGTAATGGGTTCAGTGAGCATTAGACAAGAGCTCACTGAATCCTAGTCTCCTCAACAACAATAAGATTGAAGACTGAAGACTGAAGGCGAAGACTGAAGAACCTGAAGCCTGAAAGAAAGGCGGGAATGAGCGGGAAGGTTTGAAGAGATAAGAACAAGTCTTATCGGGGTCAGACACAAACCATCCCTAAAGCGGCTAAAAGTCAAGAAGTGTCAGAACTGACACTCGAAGACTTTTTGGCGCAATCCTATTGGTTCTTGGAAATGACAATTACTGTTGTAGTAGTCAGACATGTCTTCCTATTGTTTATGTATTTTTAATCTTCAGTACTCTTGGATGTTTGCCTATAAATAGCAAACAGATGGAGAAAAGTGAGTTAGGTATTTTGTGCAATTAAAGCTTAGACTTTCACAATACCCCTTTTCTCCTACAAAGAGTAACCAATCCCTGAGATAGCTCAGTGGGTTGAAATTGTTACCACTTAAGCATTGCTTGAGTTTAGATAGGAGACACCATACCTTGTCTATTCAATTCCAAGTGTTTGTTCCGAAAAACACTTAGGTAATAGATTCTTTGATTGATTTCTAATAAGAATTTAAACGTTGAAAAACATTGTGTTTTTATATTTACGTTTTACTTATAAGTTAAAATTAATCAAATACATTGTATCAGTCATAAACACAAATAGATTAACTTTTAAGTTAACTCTAAGCGTGTAAAGGGAACAACACCCCTACTCTTTCTTGTTTTGAAATACTTTTGGGGGAGAATACATGTTTGTTTTTATCTAAATACAATACTTGTTTTACTTGAATATGCTACTTGTTTACTCAAACCATTACTTGCTTTAATTAAATATTTGGTGTTTACTCGAATGCGTTATGTGTTCACATGTACATACTTGATTCTTCTTACTCATGGACACAAGCACTTTAAACGATTATGCATACTTAACTGAATGAACTGGCCAAACTATAACCGAATGAACTAGCCCAACTACTATGTACATACATAACCGAATGAACTGGTCACATGACCGAATGAACAGGTAACATGACCGAATGAACTGATCATATAACCGAATGAACCGGTCAAACCAACTTTAACTCTTGGTCCACATTACTAATTTACTTAAAGGTAAACTTTATTTTCATGACATTGTAAGCGACACAGTGGGCACAAAACTTCCTATTGAACTCACATTTCTTTTACACTGAATTGCTATTTATGCAAACCTATGAACTCACCAACCTTGTGTTGAAACTTTTAGCATGTATTTTCAGGTTTAAGGCGATAGCTTACTGTTGGAGGTTTTGGCATGGCATGGCATGGTCATAGACAACCCTGATAAATATTTGGGACCGCTTTATTTATTTTATGGGCCTTACTTCCGCACTACTTTTGGATAATGCAAATATAATGTTTTTTTGATAATAACTTTTATTCTAAATAAAAGAGGTAAAATCCGTTATTTGTACTTGTGTTGTGATACCAATTGAGTAGCACCCCAGCGACATGTATGCTTCCGCTGGACCCGATTTTGGGGATGTTACATTGTGTTACCGGATTTATGGGAGATTGATAATTCCAAGGTTATCACTTGGATTAATAATTCTATCACGCCATCTATTGAGGCTTAGTTGGCAAAATATGACTCCACTAAAGCTGTGTGGGATCACCTTGCTAGATTGTACACACAGTTCAACTTTGCCAAACAATATCAGCTTGAGATAGATATTCATTCACTTCAGCAAAATGGTATGAGCATTCAGGATATTTCTTCAGCTATGTCAGCCTTGTAGGATCAGTTAGCATTGACTGAACCACGCAGAATTGAGCAGTTTTAATCCTTATGTTAAAATGAGAGACTCACAGCATTTTCTTAAGATTCTTATGGCATTATGCCATGACTATAAGGGATTGTTAGGTTCAGTTCTGTATCGTGAAGACGTAAACCCTTACCATCTGTTGATTCGTTGTTAGTCAACTACTTCCAGAAGATATCCATTTGAAATCTCATGATGATAAGAAGATTGTTAGGCTTTCTGTTTTTGCTTCGACACATCGTACCACGACATATAGTGTCACTCAAATAGGCCTAACTCGAAGGTCTCTATTGATGAATGTGCTTATTGTGAATAGAAAGGTCATTGGAAGTCTTAGTGTCCTAATATCCCTAAGGAAAAACAACTGACATATCAGCCACCACAAAATCGGCCACCATATCAGCCTAATAATGGTGTTGTTGCTCCTTTGGTGGACCCATCTTTGATTGAGCAATTTCAGAAGTTCCTTGCTTTTCAGCCTCAAGACTAAGAGCATGGGGTACAGCTCGCCGTCCACCTCGCCGTTGCTGAGGTGGAGGCTCGTTGCAGCTCGCCGCTGCACCACACCAGCTCGCCATCCTTCGCCTTTCGTGTGTTACTCGTCTGCACGACGAGTTCTTTTTCTGACAAATGCAACGTTTTTTGTTTTCTTTTTCGATCTAAAATCAAAATGGGAAGATAAGCAAAGCGGATCTTTAAACAAAATATGAAAATGGTGTGATGTGGTTATATATAAAATGTTTTTTTTTTCACTTTTCTTGCTTTTTTTTTTGGTATTTCAATTGTGTTATATGTGTGTGTGACTGTGTATAGGCAGTGAATGAAGAAGAAGAAGACATTTTTATTTTTCCATCTTTTTCTTTGTTAAATTTGGGCCAAATATGGAAGTGGGCCAAAAATAATAGTGGCAAATTATTATTATTATTATTATTATTTTTTTTTTTAAGTTTTCCTTCTTTTTTTTAGCACTTTTTTTTTTTTTTTTTAAATGTTATTTTTATTATTTTTATTATTTGATGTATTGTATTTTTATTTGAATGAAATGAATTTAGTTTATTTGGGTATTTGAATAATAAAAAAAAAAATAGGTAGTGGTGGAGCCCAAATGAGTAAGTTGTGGTTTGTTATTGGGGAGGGGGATTGTTTGTTGTGGTGATGTGGCATCCCGTGAGGCCCGAATGAGGAGTTTTGGTATGTCATTGCACCCCATGCTCTAAGCAACCTCATCTGGTAATAGTTTGTCTTCATTTGCAGTTGTTGCTTTTACTAAGTGGATCTTGGATTCTGGTGCTAGTCACCATATGGGTCGTCTTTTGTCTCAGTTTATTTCTTGATACCTTGATTCTTCGAAGTCGGTTATTAAAGCTTGAAACAAATGATAGCAAAATGGGCTGTTAAATACAAAAGAAATGGGGAAGAGACTAGCAGTAAAAAATCATTACAGACCGCCTAAACACAGCCCAATGCCATCAGATATTAACTTTGCTTTATTAAAAAAATAAAAATAAAAATAAAAATAAAAATAAAAATAAAATAAAAAAATTGCCAAAACAACTAAAACCAAGAATAGATCATTTGTGTGGCAAAAAACTAAAACCAACAATGGACCATGTGTATGTCAAAAACATATAAATAAAGTAAAACACAGTGTAGAAACAAACAAAGGCCACAAATGGCATGCAAAATACTTAGACAACAACAAAGCATATAAAAAATACTTATCCAAAACATTCAAAGAAAAAAAAAATCTTCGACATACGAAAATAGCACAAATCAAAACCCAAAAACCCCGCCGCAACGTGCGAGTGCCATCCATACACTCCTTCTGAGAATGAACAGACATGTACCTCTCCATACACGTTCACTCTACATCTTAAGCGAGCATTCGCATCAAAAAATAAATAAAATAAAAAAACTAAAAAGAATTAAGGAATTAAAATACAAAAATAAACCATAATCTTTTGCTACTAGCTTTTGCTAGTCTTTTAATTCCTTAATTCTTTAATAAAAGAATTAAGGAATTAAAATACAAAAATAAACCATAATCTTTTGCTACTAGCAACGCGCAAATTAAATATGTTTTCCATACTTTATTACATTTCAAGTTAACAACGATAGAAATAAAACGATGAGGTAATGAAGTTTTTATCCACGTATGGAAAATTGGAAGGTATATCAAGTCAAGCATTCATGCTTATTTGAAGATGTAGTAATTTCGAATTATATGGAGTTATGGACCAACTCGTCAAACTTATCTACTCAATTTTGGTAATGCAAATTAAATTTGGACAAATCAAGAAGAAAAGATGAACAAATTTGAAATGCAGGGAGCATGCTTTTAATTTCTTCTTTTTTTTTTCTTTTTTTTTTTTTTTTACAAATTATTTACGTACCCCTAATTATAAGTAACTAAGATTCACCAATTTTTTTTTAAGCATAACAACATTATTTTATTATCGAACCTATTTATTTATAGGGTTCTAAATTCGATATACATATGTCAAATGGTTGCCGAAGTATCTAATTGGTTATTAAAGATCACTTAAAAGACGTCGATATTATCTTTGCCTTGGCTTCCCGAAACAAAAACAAATAAATAAAAAAAACAAACACTACAATATGTCCTGATCCGACTTTATATTATCTTTGGTTATTGTATGATATTTATATTTTCAACTACACATAATTTCTTTTTAGTGGCTAATTGTGTAATTTACAAGTATTTTTTTTATCTCATTCTAAAATACCAATAAATTTTACGAATCTTTTAGCTCTGGTTATCTTCATATAATAAGAACACTACAACAAATATGATAAGAACACTACAACAAATATATATTTTGAAAGTCGGTTGAGAAAGGTTCGTAACAAATAAACTAGTCAGATTGATTTATTTTGTCACGTCATCAAAATTGAACAATTTTATTAAAGTATATTTTAAAGTAAATATAACAAAAAATTGTTTACAAGATATAAAATCCAAAGAAATAGAAGTATTGTAAGGCACACCTCTAAAACTCTTAGACATAGTAACAAAATGACTAAATGTTCAATGTTCTGACTGTTCAACTGAATTAAAAAAGTTCAAAGATTTTCTAGTGAAAAACTAATGTTAAATTCAGTTTTATGCACTTTAAATGTAGTATTATTTGGTTTTCAAGTCCTTTGGGATGGATTATAAGGCTGATCACACTCGATCGGTCAAGGAATTGGTCGACCGATATTTTTGATCGGTCGAGACCAATGTGGAGAAAATCAAAATATCGGTCGAGGTGCACAAAATCTCCCGATCGGTCTAAATCTTGACCGAGTTTTTGTTACACTTTTTTTTTCTTACATAAAATAAAATACAAACAACACAAAATATTACCCACACTCTGCTTCAAATTCAAATTAAATGCTACACTACGAGCGTGAGGATTCAAAATTCAAATTCAAAAATTTCCCTATATATACCCACACTCTTTTGTTTTTCATACACACAACTCACACACAGATTCTCAACAATGTCTCGCAAAGACTTCTCCCAACAATTCCCCAGTCACCACGACTTCTCCCAACAATTCCCCAGTCACCACGACTTCTCATAACAATTCCCAGTCCAACGGAAAATGATGTTTATAACACTCCACCGGAGGATATCTTTCCGGTATTCCAACCAGAAAATGAACCGGTTAACACTCCACCGGTTGTAGAACACCAACTCAATCCGTTTGAACTCACTGAGGATGAACTCCGACTTCTTGAGCAGGATGAGGAAGTCAGGAGAGAAACTGAAGAATGAGAACTACGAGAAGAAGCTGCTCGTAGGGAGCAGGAAGAAAGAGAAGCAGACTACCTTAGGAACAACTGGTTTGACATTATGGAAGCAGTGTATTATAATGGCGAGTTTAGGGATGCAGAGTCTTCGAGCGACGAGGGTTATAACTCAGACTTTTCGTTGTAATTTGTATTTTCATTTTTATTTCCGTATTGTAGTTTGTTAATCTGTAATTCGTGTTTTCAATTTAATGTTTAATTTATGTAATGTTTTTATTTTAATTAAGTTTAAATTTGTTGTTTAAAATATTTGAATTAAAAAAAAAAAAAAAAAAAAAAAAAAAAAAAAAAAAACTCGGTTATCGACTGTGACAATTTGGTCGTGTCTAGTCATCGGAGTGAGAAAGCTGATGTGACAGGGTCATTCTTGGTAACGAATGTGTCAGGCCTAAATTTTCACCCAAGTGAATCTCACAGACCTACGTTTTTTGTGATGTAGAAATCTCGGCCTCCACTAAATTCGTGACTATAACGCGTGACCATGAATGTAAAAGGGATCAAACGTTGTGGGATACTATAAACATGATCATTAAAATTTTGAATTCAAAGTTGTAAGTTCCAATAGGAGTTGAAGTTGACCTCCACTAAAGTTAGAAAAGCGATTCACATGAACAAAGTATATGACCATTTCAAATGATCATGAATCGTGGGGTATAGAATCAATTTTGAAGTATGAAATGGGACGTCTTTCACACTCGAAATCATCCCTATTAAACAACATGAATCCCGACTCTCGTTAAGTGTTTTCTAGCATAAGTTGGCATGTATGTTTTAATTAAAATATTTAATTTAGCCACTCAAATTTAACGCAAGCATGTGTTAAGCAAATCATATACGTTGTATCATGCCTGGAGTCGAATGAACAGCGACAAGAGTTGTTAAGTACTTGTGAAAAGAGAAAATATAATGGAGAAGCTAAAATTTTGTATACCTTCAATACTCTAAGGGTGTGTTTGGTAGCGGGAGTTGAGGGCAGAGAGTTGGAAATGGTTCCATTTCCCTTGTTTGGTAGCTAAAAAGAAAAAAGCGGAGAAACCAAAGCAATTCTCGAGAATTGACTTCTTTGTATTTTGATTTCCACTTTATTTTGAATGAAAATTAGAAGTCCAAAGCAATTCTCCGTGTTTTATTATTTTGGAAGTGTGGGGCCCTTCATAAATATTGAAGTATAGATTGTTTTGGTCACGTGATTGTCATATTCCAACAAAATTAAAAAGTTTGTTTAAACCATAGCCACCAATCTCCTTCTTTATCATCTCAACAAAACTACTACCCATGAAATAACAGTAGGTTTTTAAAAGTTCAATCATGTTTTCTATTCGTGTTGCTATATGAACATTCTTTTGCATTTCATTCAAAGCGCCATCTTCTTCTCTGTTTGTTCTAACGGTGTATCTCCGAGCTCCGACGAGGTCGCTATATGTTCTCCGGCGAGGTCGCTATATGTCACCGGCGATTCATTTTTTGCCATCAATTTTTCTAATTGATAACTAGTTTGCAGATGTAAAAATATGCCACAGATTATTTTTTTTTTATTATTATTTTTTTTTAATTTTAATTTTAATTTTAATTTTTTTATTATATATATTTTTTTTTTTGTGTTTTTAGCAAATAAAATATTGTCAAACAAAAAAATTATCACATAAATAATTTATTACTTATTTCTCGGGTCAATTCTCTGTTGTTACCAAACACTAGAATTCATAAAAAATTCTCTACTGATTTCTATTCTCTGAATTTCTAATCTCTGCTCAATTCCATTTCTCTTAATTTCTCTCTACTAAACGTGCCCTTAAAGTTACTTTGACAAGAGTTGTATCCATCATTTGCTTATTAACAGGGGCGGAATACATACAGAAGTTACTAAAGTTTCTCAAAAATTTGAATTAAGTTATTAAAAGTTTTTTTTGTTCAACCGGGTTACCCATGTTTACGGGTTTGTTAAATATGTTACTGAACTTTGTAAACGTTGACATTTGTTAGATTTTAAGTACAAAACGGTCCTTGTCGTTAGTCGGGCGTCACAGAATTAGTCCCTAGACCACTATTTCGGTTAGTTTGACCGTTTTTCTTACGTCTTCGCCCATTTTCTTAACTTTTCACACATTATGCGACCTTTTTCGAAATTAATTTTTTTAGAAAAATTAATTTTTTTTTCGAAATTAATTTTTTTAGAAAAATTAAATTTTTTTCGAAATTAATTTTTTTAGAAAAAAAATTTTTTTTTTTAAATTAATTTTTTTTCGAAATTAATTTTTTTAGAAAAATTATTTTTTTTTCGAAATTATTTTTTAGAAAAAATAATTTCGAAAAAAAAATAATTTTTCTAAGAAAATTAATTTCGAAAAAACAATTAATTTTTCTAAAAAAATTAATTTTGAAAAAAAAAATAATTTCGAAAAAAAATTAATTTTTCTAAAAAAATTATTTTCGAAATAAAATTATTTTCGAAAAAGGTCGCTTAATGTGTGAAAAGTTATAAAAATGGGCGAAAACGTATGAAAACATAAGAAAATGAACGAAAACGTAAGAAAAAAGGTCAAACTAACCGAAATAGTGGTCTAGGGACTAATTCCGTGACCCCCGACTAACGCAAGGACCGTTTTGTACTTAAAATCTAACAAATGTCAACGTTTACAAAGTTCAGTAACATATTTAACAAACCCGTAAATATGAGTAACCCGGTTGAATAAAAAAAAAACTTTAGTAACTTAATTCAAATTTTTAAGAAACTTTAATAACTTCTGTATGTATTAACCCGCCAAAAAAATTTATTAAAGGGGGCCAAAATTGTTTCATCGATAATGACATCTAAAAACGATATCTCTTGTAAAAAATAAAAGAAACCGGTAATTATTTTCCTCGCACGAGTTGACCTAAAATCGAATAACATAGAACTCTGATAATAAGCAATTTATGACTTCGCAAGTTTCAAAAAATTCTTCTAACCTAATCAGTGTTTGAAAAATTATGAGTTATCACAAATAAAAAGTAAAGTGTACATTGTAGGGGTGATCACGGTCCAAAAACCGGACCGGACCGGCCAAGACCGGACCGGACCGAAGACCGAGAACCGGAAAAACCATAGACCGAGACCGGACCGAATGTGGTCGGTCCGGTCTCGGTCCGGTCGGTCTTCGGTCGGTCCGGTCCAATTAGGCAAGATTTGGCAAGTTTTTTCGGTTTTTTGGTCTGTCCGGACCGGACCGGACCGGACCGAGGACCAAATTAGCCAAAAAGCTTAGACCGAGGACCGGACCGAATGTGGTCGGTCCGGTCCGGTCCGATCCGGTCGGTTTTGTCGGTCGGTCCGGTCCATCCGGTCCGTTTGCTCACCCCTAGTACATTGTGTCGATGTTGATACTTCTAATCACATAAGTTGATCCCAAATCACATAATAGAATTTGAAAACATGATACACTTCATAATTGTCGAAACTAAGAATTGAAGAAGCCAAAAAGTAAGATACAAAGCAAAAATAAAAAACGTAACACCCAATAACTATCTATAATCGTTGAGTAAAACATAAGTGTAACAAATGTTTAATCATATTGGCATGGTACCTAATAATGGTTGACCACGTGATTTGGGGATTTGTTTGATCTTCATTTGTTACAGAAAATGATATTAACCGTAACATCAATTATAAGAGAGGCCAAGGACATACAGTAACTCATATTAATTATGGGCTTTTGGGCTTACAAGACACTTGATAAATGGATTGGTTGAGGGGCCTAGCACCAACTAGCCACCTCCCTCCCTCCAATAATACATACGAGGACGGCTGCGACCCGCCGCGTTTCGGCGGGGCAGCGGTTCCTTCTTCGTATTACATCATGGATATCGGGTTTAACAATAATCAAAAATAAGAATCTTACACCAACGGACGGACTGTTTCTTCAATAGTGGCTGGGCAGACGAAGTTTTTGAACAGCAGCTGCATGAAAGGCATCGCGGGACGTCTTCTTCAGTTTAACCTGTTACTTATTGTGTCTTATTATTATCAGGTGAATGTACGTTTGCAGAAGCATTTGACTCTGAAAGTATGCAAATATAGAACAATTAATGGGTATGCGATCAAAGCATTCCAAAAGTAATAGTTTGACAAAATATTATAAGGCTTGTGTGAGGCATTTTGGCCAACCTCTTCACATACCTGCTAATCTCCTTCTGCGAATGCTGCTGGAACATCGGGTTGTGATTGTAATGTCAGCTGTATCTGGGAGTCGACCATTGGAAACAAAAGACGCAATACCCCTCCGTATGGTGCTCGCCTCAAAATCCCTTCATACAATGTACAAATACTTTCAGATACAGTGGTAGAAGAACCGTGGCACTAACTAAATCTGCATACCATGAATTAATGTAGTAACTTATGTATGGCGACGTTACTTTGTAATGGAAACATATAAGAGAAAGAATGAACTGTGAACAAACAATGACCTATAACATGGAATGCACAGAGCTTGATACAAATGGAAATGTTGTTTGACTTTAATGCTCAAATAGTCAAACAGATATTTGTTGATATTTTCTTATTGGCCATTAAATATTCATATTTACAGCTACATTATTCTTGCATTCATTG
The DNA here is from genome assembly GCA_021014915.2 of Artemisia tridentata subsp. tridentata. NCBI lineage: Eukaryota > Viridiplantae > Streptophyta > Magnoliopsida > Asterales > Asteraceae > Artemisia > Artemisia tridentata. The sequence goes on from CP139505.1 coordinate 252,824,769, forward strand.
ATGTCATTGATCACTTTTAAATACACTAAAACAGAGAACTGTTTGTGAACACATCCTAATTTAGGACAGTTCAATTTGCCGATTTCAACAGTTTAGACCACGTTTTGCAAACCCTGGTCCTAAACTAATTATTTAACATCAATTTCGCTATACTCAAAACACTAAAACCATATATCTACCACTAAAAAACGCAATAATCGAAACAAAACACAGTTTATCACAAAAAAACAACATATTTGACCATACCAATTTACAGTAGCTTTCATGTGACGTAGTTGCAAATGGAAGCTTCACGCACAAATGCCTCGAATGCGGATAATCTCTACACGCCACCTAAAACCCCAAACACCAAAAAACAAAAACCCATTACTCAAAAACACACAAAACCTTAAAAAAAAAACACACCAAGATTACATCTTTATCACAAAAACCTGTCCTTTTTCTGCAACCATGAACAAATCCTCAGAATCTTGAACATTGTCATTAGCTTTAGAAAGATCCACAGACTCTTCTTCATCAGGGTTGAAATCAAGTATAAAGCAATTTTCTTTATCATCAAAATCTTTAATATCTCCCATTTTGTCTATCGCTTCAACTGATTGATGATCACATCACTTTGTAGCTGTGACATAATTTTATCAATAACAAAGTGAAATTAACGAAAAAATTTTGAAGAAAATAAATAACATATAAAATCACATCAAAAACAGCTGATGAACATTATTATACTAACTTTGAAACAATCACAAACTTAACTTTATGAACACAAACTAACAGAAATCTTCAACCCTAACTTTTTATCTTCAACCATGGGTCTCTAAGGTCACAACCATCAGTGATGATAATATCTTAAGACCTTTTCTTCTAAAAGCTATTTTATGTGCCACTAAAGTGACACTATCTTGAAGCATGTCAAAAACATGTGAAAAACATAAAAACTCTAAAAATCATGAAAACATATAGACTACTATACGAAATTCATTATATTTCATACAAAGTAACCGTATCTGTTGTAGTATAAACATAGAAAAGAAAACTTATTTAACCTGCCCAGAAACCATCACCAACTCCGGCGGAGGGCAACTATACTGCTGCTACATATACAGCCCATCGCCTCCATCAACAGTAGCCACTTGACCCATTTGAATCCAGTCCTTTTAGAATATGTCTGAAACGCTAATCTTAACCAAACAAAATAAAAAATGTCGAGGTTATTGAAACCTAAAACCAAAGTTGAAACAATCTAAAAAAAATTACTGGAAACCTGAATATGATCTTGTGCGGTATATGAATACAGAAATTGCGTGTGTGTGTATCGGATTTTGGTGAAACCGACAGTCGAAGTTTGAAGATCTAACAGTCCTCCTCAACTACATCGTGCATCTGCTCCTCTTCTTCTGATGAGTATTCGTCTTCTGATTTTGATTAACGCGCCATGGCGAATTGATTGATTGATTGGTTTGGATTGAATTGAATTAGGGTTAGGGTTTTGTGATTTTAAATTTGGGGAAAATGGATTTGTGGAAATATCGAGATTTATCAGATGGCATATAGGGGTTGTATACATTCAATGAAGTGGGCTGGAGCGAGTGGGTTTGGGCTAATGTCCGAAACAGTAACGGGCTGCTATTTTTTTTGGCGGGAAAATAGGGGAAAAAACGGCGGCGTATTACACGCTAATTATATATATAGGATAATTTTTGTATACCTTCAATACTCTAAAGTTCATAAAATAAAATTTGAAACCATAGTTACTTTGACCGCGTCGACAGAATATAATAGAGAAGCTAAAATTTTGTGGAAACTTAGGCTACCCCAGCAGTGACCCTCAATTTTTCTGTTACCTCAACTTTCTCTTTCACGTGACCTACATGCGACTTTTTAGACATAATAAGGCGACCTACACTACAAAAAACATACCCCACAAAATACATTTTAATTAAATTAACACACACACAAACAAGCACAAGAACTCGGTCGTTACCCCAACCTTGGTCTCTAAAAAACCACTCGCCAACCCACAATGACCTTTAGCTCGCAACGATGACGACCCTCAGTGACCTTCAGTGACCACGTGGTCGACCGACCCATTGGGGGTAGCCTTAAGCTTTCTATTTTAAGTTTGGGTATAGAGCATGAAAATGTAATCAATTTGTCACTTTTTCCTTGTAGCAGTCATTTTTTATTTTTTCAATTGTATATATTATATTTTTGAATTTCGTCTATTGTGTGTATTTGAGACCATTCTACCCTTCCATTTGTAGAAACTAACGAACCAAAACTGACTAACTTGCATTACTTGATAAAAGTAAAGTATGTACAAGCAACACATAAATACACAAAATATAAAGACGATGCCCTAATGCTAGATGGGCTAATCGGCCGACACAAGTGGGCCGACCTTATTAACTAACATCTATCTCAAACTCACAATGGTGCAAAAATAAACGTTGATAGTTTTTCAGTTAGAAAACGTTGCTTATAGTATTTATCGATATTAAGCTAAATATTGAGTTCTTGTAAAGGTAGAACCAACCTTTCTCTCTGTTGGGTCCATTCAGTATCCAAGTTTTCTTAAACAAGGATTTGAATAGAAAATAACCTAAGTATTAGAAAACCTTAAACAACATTCAAGTCACTGAGTGAACAATTGCTCAGTGAGTCACCTTCAGGATGCTTAGGACTATTCTAAGAAGAAAGCCTCTTCATTCAGTGAGGCAGAACTCAGTGAGTGGCACCTAAGCCAAAGAAGAAGGTGATGGGTTTAGTGAGTGATGATAATAACTCACTGAACCCCAAGACTCCTCAAAAACTAAACACTGAAGACAGAAGACTGAAGACCTGAAGACTGAAGAGTAGGCGGGACAAGGCGGGAAACGTTTGAATGGATAAGATGAAGTCCTTATCAACCTAAAGTCAAACTTTCCTTGAAAGGCAAAATGTCAGGACAGTGTCATCACTGCTCCTCAGAAAGCATTATTGTCTTATACCCAAAATAGCCTATTGTAACAGAGACAAAATACGTAAGTATTTTGTCCTAACTAGCTTAGGTCATCTTTTGTTTTTATCATAACGGTTGAATTTTACTTGTGTATAAATAGAATTATAAAGTGGAGTAAAAGTTGACAAGTTTGTGCACTAAATGCTTAGACACTCACAAACAACTTTTACTCCTCCAAATAGCAACCTAGTCCCTGAGATAGCTCAGTAGGTTCAGTTAGTTGCTACTTAAGCTTAGCTTAAGTTTAGTGAGGAGTCATACCATACTTGTCATTCAATCCCAAGTGTTATTCTGCAAACACTTGGGTATAATTCTTTGTTAATTGCGAATAGAATTAAACATTGAAAACTTGTGTCTTTTTACTTTACGTTTATCTTTTAACAAAGTTCTTAATACATTACTAGTCATGGAACACTGGTAGTTTAACTCATAAGTTATTACTATCAGTGTGAAAGGGAACAACAAGTGGTATCAGAGCGGTTTGATTTATAAAACAAGTTTTATAAACCGTTCAAAACGTTTTTAAAATCAAGATCCTACCATGGCTGAAAGTGATGTACCCCAACTAGTCGAAAAAAAGGGAGGAAGCTATAATGCTATTGCTCCCCGACTTGAGATTGGAAAATTTAATAAGTGAAAAAAGCGTATGCTTTGCTACTTAACAGGAATGGAACCTTACTACATTAAGTGTATTAATGAAGGTCCCTTTGTCCCTAAGACTGTTGAAGGTTTACCCAAGCCTGAAGCTCAGTGGACTTCTGATGAGAGAAGGGTTGTCAATCAAGACCAACGCCTGAAAAGCATCATTATATCATGTCTTCTGGATGATATAATGGAATTAGTCATTAACTGTCCAACTGCCAAACAAACATGGATTGACTTGGTTCACAGCTTTGAGGGTCCCTCAGATACCAAGAAAAACAAGATTATGGACCTGAAACTTGAGTATAACACTTTCAGGGCTAAAGACTCTGAAACTCTCTTAGACTTACACTATATACAAAACCCTTCTAAATGAATTGACCAATGATGGTGTCACCCTGTCTAAGCATGAGATCAATGTTGGCTTTGTCAACAGTCTTCCTGAGAAGTGGTTAAACTTCTCTCAGGGTCTTAGAAATGCTAACCATATTCAAAATCTTGAGCTCCCTAAAATCTATGCGAAGTTTTTCTATGAAGACAACTTAATCTATAGGAGATACCCTGATTCAAAGAAGACTCAAGAAACCAAAAAGACCTTGACTATTGCACCTATATTATTCTAATGGTGTTGTGCAGGATTTCCAAGAAGATTCTGATGATGAGGCTGATGAGAGAACCAGTGAGGAGTACCTTAATGACTTACAATTAGAATTTCAAGAAAGGGCACTCATTGCTAACTCAAAACATTTTATTAAAAGAAACAAAAACTTTTCAAGTGCTAAAGCTAATGAAAATACTGAGTGTTTTAAATGTGGCAAAAAGGATCATTTAGCAAAAGATTGTTTCTCTAAAACTACCTCAGAACCCTCATACAAGTTTTCTGGAAACAGTTCTTCTTCAGGAACTAGCAAGTTTCAACCAAAAATGCTTCAGTCTAGTCAATCTTTTCAAAATAAAACTGAAAATTTTCCACAGAAGGACTTTGAAGCTAAGTATAGAAAGGCTAAAGCCAAACTTGCACTTATTGAGGCAGTTCCCTCAAGCCCCTAAACCTTCTCAGGCTAAAAACAAAGGGCTTGTTACTAAAACTTTTGATTGGGATGAAGAAACTGTATCCTCTAATGATGAAGAAGTTCATGTCAGTGCACTGATGGCACTCTCAGAAGATGACAAGCTGGCTGTTGGAAAAAGTCATGCCAGAAATGGAGAATAGGTCAACATCACCAAGAGGAAGGTAAATATCTTACTCTCTATGGATGATGATTCTGATTGGCAATCTTACTGAAACTACATTAATGTTGATCTTAAGTATGTTGAAGAGAAAAGGTTAAATCTGTTTTCAAAATATAACAAGCTAAGTTTTGAATTAAATAAGTGTAGAGATGAACTTCTTGCTTTAAAACAAGCCAAACTTGAAAGTGTTACACTTCAAATTCAGAACTCAGAACTTGTGAAACAAAACCATGCTCTTCAAGAAGAACTTAAGAAAGAAAATGTTGTCTTTGAAAGATGGACAACTAAAAACCCTAAAGTCTATGAAACTGTGAGTCTCACACCTAGTACCAGGAAGAGAGTACTAGGAGAAGATCCACTCACTGAATCCTCAAGTGAGAGTCATAGTGAAAAAGCCTTCTTGCCTGCTGGCATACCCTTTGAAAAGGAAATGAAACCAGAATCCAGTGACTGGGTTGAAAGAGTCAACCCAGACAGCAAGTTACCTAACTTCAACACTAGGAGAATTTTGGAACTTGAAAGTCAGGCTATCAAAAGTATACTTGGAGTCACTAATGAACCCAGTCAAACTGAGTCCATCACTGAGTATAAATCAGAATCTTAATCACCACTTCCTCCACTGAAAGCCCTTTAGGGTGCTGCACCTAGTTCAGACCTCACCCCATCTGTTTACCAACCACACTCTCCAAAGAAAAATCAGGTTTAGGGAGAACAATCCTGAAAAGACCCACAACTGCCCCAAACACAGAAGCCTCAGTTCCCACTGAAACTTCCACACCTTCAGTCCCTACTGAAGTAAAAACAGATAGCACTGACTCAAAATATGATCAGTTGGCTGAACTTGTAAGGGAGCTGAGTGAAAAGTTAGAATCATCTGAAAAACCTACTTTATCCAAAGTTAAGGAACAAACACCAGCTTCCTCATGCACCTCCAAACCAAAATCCTCACCTAAATCACAACAGAGATGTGAACTATGCAATTACATAAATCATACCACTGATGATTGCTATAGAATCCTATTCTATATGATTTGCAAACAAGAAGATCACAGGACCTCTGATCATAAATCTCACCTTGCCTCTCTGAGTGCTCAAGCAAGCTACAAAGCTCAGGCTTACAAGTATGCTTCATCATCTAAGCAAACTCAGAGACTGAAGGCTAAGCCTTTCCAACCATGTCCACACTGTGGATTCAATGATCATCTTCCTGATGATTGTTTGATGTATCCTTGCTGTGACATATGTGGTGACCCTTCCCATGATGCATCAGGACATGACTTGGTCATTCAGGCCAGAAGAGGAAACACCACTAATTCCTCAGAGTCCACTGACTCCTCTTCAACATCCAAATACAAAGCATGTGGAAGCACAGTCCACTCTACCACTGACCATGACTCAATTGCACAATTCAAAAAGGCCATTAAGATCAAGACCACCAAAAGTGGGTTCACAAGAAAAACTAACATAGTTTACTATTTGTACAGAGACATGCCAGGGAACCTGTTTGGCATCTAGACAGTGGATGCTCAAGGAGTATGACTGGTGTGAGGCAGTATCTGCACAAATATGTTGAATAACCAGGGCCTAAAGTAGTATTTGCTGATAATTCATCATGTGCTACTGAAGGGTATGGTTCAGTAAACTGCAATGGTATAGTTTTTACAAGAATTGCTTATGTCAATGGTCTGAAATACAATCTAATCAGTGTTAGTCAACTATGTGATGCCAAATACATAGTTCAGTTTGATGATAAGAGAGGAACTATCTTTAATGCCAATAAGGAAGTTGTGTTGATTGCCCCAAGGAGAGAAGATGTTTATGTCCTAGACATGTCAACCCTTACCCAAAATGGGACTTGTCTCTTCACAAAGGCAAGTGAAACAATCAACTGGCTATGGCACAAAAGACTCTCTCATCTTAACTTCAAAAACATCAATAACCTTGCCAAACAGAACAAAGTTCTTGGCTTACCCTCCCTTGTGTTTTCCAAAGATAAACCCTGCTCAGAGTGTGAAAAGGGAAAACACCACAGGGCATCTTTCAAAACTAAACAAAATTTTTCCATCAAAAGTTGCCTTCATCTTCTTCACATGGATCTTTTTGGACCTGTTAGTCCAATGTCTATCCATCATGAGAAGTACACCCTGGTCATAGTAGATGAATACTCAAGATACACTTGGGTCTACTTTCTCACTAAGAAGAGTCAGGCATCTGAAACAATCATGTCCTTTGTCAGGAACATTGAAAATCAAAATGACATCAAAGTCAAATGAATCAGGACTGACAATGGGACTGAGTTCAAAAATCAGGACCTTGAGTGTTTCGGTGGTGAGAAGGAATCTCTCAGAACTTCTCTTCTCCTTACACTCCTGAACAAAATGGAGTGGCAGAAAGGAAGAATAGGACACTCATTGAGGCGCTAGACAATGCTGAATGGTTACAGTACTCTCAAAGCACTTCTGGACTGAAGTAGTCAAAACTGTCTGTTTACACTCAAAACATGTCCATTATTGTCAAAAGACACAACAAAACACCCTATGAAATATTCAGGGAAGAATCCCTGACATTAGCTTACTTTCATGTGTTTGGGTGTCCTGTGTTTATTCATAATCACAAGGATCACTTAGGCAAATTTGATGCCAAAGCTGATGATGGATATTTCTTAGGATACTCACTTGTCTCCAAAGCCTTTAGGGTATTCAACACTAGGAGACAACAAATGAAGAAACATTTCACATAACCTTTGATGAGAGCACTGAAGCCATCAGTTCTCAAACACCTCAGTGGAAGAGATTGGGATTGATACTCATCAAGATATCCTCCTGATGAATATTACCCTGAATGTGATCCTTCCACACAATATCAAATCTGATGCAGACATCTCATATACATCATCCCTCATAACCTTCCACATCCAAACATAGTGAGTTCATTGAAGCTCAACAAGTCTCTAATGCATAATGTTCAGGAACTAGATGACCAAAGTGTTCAAATTGAACCTACTGAGAACCAAAACCATGAGGTCCCTCAAGCCTCAGTCCTTGAACCTACACCTCCACCAAATCAAGCCTCCACAAGCTCTAACTCATATCCTAGACCTCAGGATAGTTGGACAAAATCCAAAATAATTGAACTTGTGAATATCATTGGTGAACCTACCAAAGGCATTCTTACCAGAAGCATGGCTACTAAAACTTAAGGCAGCCTCAGCGAAATGAATGCCTCTTTGTTGACTTTCTCTCAGAAGTGGAACCCAAGAGTTCAAGGAAGCCATAAACATCCAAGCTGGTTCAAGCCATGCAAGATGAGCTTGAAAATTTGACAGAAACAAATTATGACTTTGGTCAAATGCCTCAGGAGTTTATGTGCATTGGCATGAAATGGGTCTTCAAGAACAAGACTGATGAAAATGGCATAGTCATTAAGAACAAAGCAAGACTTGTTGCCAAAGGGTACAATCAACAAGAAGGCATTGACTATGAGGAAACCTTTGCCCCTGTTGCTAGAATGGAAGCCATCAGGATCTTTCTTGCCTATGCAAACTACATGACTTCAAAGTCTACCAAATGATGTGAAAAGTGCACTCCTGAATGGTAAGCTCAAGGAAGATGTTTATGTGCAATAGCCTCCTGGATTTGAAAGTAGTGAGTTTCCTGAATATGACTGCAAGCTTGACAAAGCTCTTTATGGACTAAAACAAGCTCCTAGGGCATGGTATGAGACTCTCTCAGCCTTCCTGATCCAAAATAAGTTTGTAGAGGAAAGATAGACAATACCTTGTTTATCTAAAACAAAGGGAGATGTGATTTTAGTCCAAGTGTATGTAGATGACATCATATTTGGCTCAACAAACTACAAACTTTGCAAACAGTTTGAAAACTTGATGACAAAGAAGTTTGAAATAAGTATGATGGAAGAACTCACATACTTCCTTGGACTTCAAATCAAACAGACTGATAGAGGAATCTCCATCAGTCAAGAGAAATACACAAGGAACCTACTGAAAAAATATGAGCTCACTGATTGCTCTTTAGTAAAGACTCCAATGGTTCCTCCAAACAATCTTGGCCTGATCTAACTGGTAAACCAGTTTAACCAAACCTTTTCAGGGGAATGATAGGGTCATTGATGTATCTACTCTGCCTTAAGGCCAGACATACAATTTGCAGTTTGTCCTATGTGCAAGATATCAGTCTGATCCAAGAGAGTCACATCTCACTGCTACAAAGAGAATCATCAGATACCTAAAAAGGGACTCTAAACCTTGGTTTGTACTACCCTAGATGTTCAGGCTTTGATCTCAAAGGCTACACTGACTCAGACTATGCAGGCTCAACATGGAAGGAAAAAGTACCTTAGGATCCTGTCAATTCCTTGGAGGAAAGCTTGTTTGATCGGAGCACCAAGAAGCAACAATCATGGCCATGTCTTCAGCTGAAGCTGAGTATGTAGCTGCTGCTGGTTGTTGTGAAAATGTACTTTGGATGAAAAGTCACTCAGTGACTATGACATCCATTATAAGATGGTTCCCATCTTTTGTGACAACACAAGTGCAATTGCTATCTCCAACAACCCTGTACTTCACCAAAGAACCAAACACATTGATATCAGATATCACTTCATCAGGGACCACATCATGAATGGAGACATTGAATTACACTTCACCCCACTGAATATCAGTTGGCTGAATTCTTCACAAAACCCTAGATGAACCTACTTTCATAAGACTGAAAGCGAAACTAGGCATGTTGGATATTGACAATCAGTCACTGATTAAATATTCAACCTGGTGTAAATACTCTCTTAGTGACATCCTCTATAGAACATCTCACTCACTGAATAACCTTCCCTTAACATCAACACACTGAATGAAAATTCATTCAGGGGACTCAAGACATCAACAGATGACATTCAATGCATAACTAAATGCTCTATGTATCTAGTTAGTAAATGTCCTAGGTTGGTAACTGAATACATTTAATAAAGGAATATATGTTCTTTTACCCTTCTGGCATCCATGTCTTGGGCCCCCACTTCATCACTAAAAACCCACTTGGCATTTAATGCCTTTCACTCACAAATAATATCTCTTGATATTATATGTGGTGAGATCACTCTACAAAAATACACTTTTGCAGAGCAACGCAACTGTTCACCTTGACAGTTGCGCAAAACCCGAGAAAGTGGAAATGTGGCATTTAATGCGGATACCAAACGTTCTATACAAAACGGTTTTCAAAAATTTCAAACTTATTCGCTTAATATTCAAAACACACCCCTCTCCACTTCCCTATAAATATCCCTTACAAAGAAAAACACACACACGCTTTTAAAATCTAATCATACTCTTGCGAATTTCTCTCTCAAAACTTGTGTGTGTGTTATCTCTCAAAACCAGACTTTTTTCTTCAAAACCAGACATTTTCTCTTCAAAAATGGCAACTTCTAAAGCTATCACCTATACTCCAAATGTGGAATTCCTACTGGAAAGCGTAGACATGACCAAAAATAATGTCGTGGGGAACTTTGCCTATCCAGAAAATTTTCCAGCTTATAAGGATATGGTAAAGTATCTTCAAAACTATTTTCTCTCCACGGCATTTACCAAGACACCCTCAGTCATCTACAATGACTATTTGAGAGAGTTCTGGTGTACAACAGAGGTCACCAACCCTGATGTCACCAAGGACTCCACCATTAAGTTTACAGTGAAGAATGGGAAGAAAACCCTAACCCTTGACTATAAAACCTTTATCAAAGCCACTGGCCTTGACTTCACTGAAACTTTTGCCCAACAACCCTCTGACTCAGAATTAAAGGCCGAATTGCTTTTACTTGGGCCACATGACAAACAACACCCTAATGTGGCCCCAGGGACTCTTTTGGCCAAGGCCCCAATAATCAAAACTTGGTTTCTCACCGTTTGGAGGATACTGATGACTTTTGCCATTCAGATCCTGGGTGGGAACAAATCCTCAATGGAACAATTGAACACTGCTCAACAAATGATAGTGTTCAGTCTCCTAGAAGGTAAAAAGATAGATATTGGAGAAATAATCTTCAAGGACCTCATAGTCAAGCTCACAGGCAAAACCAGGCAAAAGACACATGTCTTACCCTAGGTTCATCTCCTGTGTGCTTCAAGACTTATTGGGCTCTGAGTATGTTAGGGAAAATATACACGGATCCATTCCTGATGTCTTACACAAAGCCAACTACTCAAGAGACCCCACTAAGGTCACACAAATCACCCTGAAAACTTATATGTTGACTGTCATTCAGGGTGCTGACGTTGTTTCACCAATGCCTTCTCCTTCCAAGAAGGAAAAGAAGAGAAAGAAACAGGGGTCCAGGAAGGTTGTTCAACCCAAACCACTCGCCACTGAGACCTCTGTTTCAGAGCCTGAGAAAAGGAGGCATAAGAAAGACCAAGCCAAAGAGACTCCCACTAAAGGGCCCAGCATCACCTTGACCCAAAAACAAACGCTAACGGAGGGCACTGGGAAATCACACTCAGTGTCCTCGGGAAAACCCTCTCCCAAAGACTCTATTGACATATACAAGTTCGTGGAGTCAGGAACCATTCAACTCTCACATCCCGATGAAGGCATTAGTACATCACAACCTTTACCTGAGGGAGAACAGGGTCCTATAACCTTGCTATGGCAGCACTACCCTACTGAGATGAGGACCCATACCCCCTCACATCCTGCTTATGGCTTTGATACATCACAATCAGAGTCTCAGGAAGTCATGGTCCTATAACTTCGACAGGGCAGCACAACCCTGTTGGAAAGGGGGACCTCAACATTTCATTTCCTAATGATGGTACTGACTTAAACCCACCAGTCCCTGAAGGAACATCTGGGGACAAAGACTCAGGGGGGCATGTAACCACCCGCTGATATGGAACCATCAACCCTTTACGGCGAAGAGCATTCCTCAGGGAGTGACCCTAAGGACCAGGCAGATAAATCCCAGTCTGCTGGAATAGGGGGGTCAGGACCTGACCGTAACCAAGGCAAGCCCTCTTCGAGGGGGAGCCGGATATAGCCCTGGTTCCTACTTTTGCTGATTTAGAGATGTTCATAAATGAAGAATCAACAGAGGAGGTGGTAGAATTTGAGGACGATGAAGTTCTGGCTGCTAGGGAAGACATGGATACTGATGACCAACTTCTCGCTTACAACTCTCCTCAACACACTGAGCAACAAACTTCATCTCCTCCTCCTAAAGAACAAGAACGCCAACAACAACAACAATACAACTCATCATCATCATCATCTCATCAACATAAATCATCAGGCTCCTCTAACTCAGCTGCTTCCATCCCTGAATACTTAAAGAAATGTTATGATGTTGTTCATCTCACTGAAAGGCAATTGGTCAAATTCCTCAGAAACTCTAACACTGCCCTCTTCAATGAAATCATCAAGGAACAATGGCAACAACACACTGAAGCAGCTGCTTCTTATGCTGACTTCAGAGCTACTGTTGAAGAGTCTCAAGGTCACCACCTCTACTGATAAACATGTCAGTGACTTGAAGACCTCAATTGAGAAGCTAGGTACTGATCAGGGAACTCATTTTGCCTCCATCCTTCAGACTCTTACAAAAATTCAGGCTGAGTTTAAGGATGATTCAATTCTGATCACCAAGCTTATTGAGTTCATGGATTCTCACAAGTCTACCTCAGCAGCACTCAGTGAACTCCCCAACTTATTCACAACGGTAGACTTCCCAGTTCTCAAGACTCATCAGGAAGCTGATGCCAAGGCACTCAGGGATCAAGAGATCAAGCTCACCTCCATCTCCTCATCATATGAAGAACTCACCAAGAAGCACAATGAACTGGTCTCATGTTACACAAGTAAGATTTCAACTCTCTCTTCAGCTCAAGCAACACTGACCACTGATCTCTCCATCCTGAAGAGTGAAACCAGTGAAATCAAAACACTGGTCACTGATATGTTCAAGCTACTGAAGTCTACTTCTTTTCAGTCTGCTCCTTTAGAAGCTGCCTCCACTGAAGCTACGTCAAATGTTGAGGGGGGAGAAAACTGCTCCAACAAAGCCTACATCTGTTCAACAATTATTCAGGCAGTTGGATCCTCACAAGCAACCAAGAAAAGATGGTCAGACTCCTAAAGACGAAGCTTATACTGAACAGGTGATTACTGATGCTGTACCAATCCAAAGTTACATGGCTGAACAAACAGCAGCATCAGGAACCACAACTGCTATGGTGATCTCATCAGTTTCTCCTCTCACTGAAAGCTCTTTAACTCCAATCACCACTGAAGCCACAACAACCACCATTAATGTTCCTGAGCCCTCCTCCTCAACACCTTAGCCCACTAACAAAGGGAAGGGGTCAAGGAATCAGGAGAGACTCACCTCCCAGACTAGTACCAACTCAAAAGGAAGTTAGACAAGATCCTGATGCACCAGTACTTATCGATCTTGTCTTACATAATGGGAAGGTATTCAGAAGGACTCATGATGAAGTGGCTGCTGTAATGGAACAGGAAGACAAGATTAAAGCTAAGTTACTCAGTAGGCCTATCATTGTAGAGGTATCAAAAGAAGTAATCAAGGAGACTGATCAAAGCATTAGGGGGGAACAATTTTTACAACTTCAGGCTGATCTCATCAAAGAACACAACCTGAAGGTCAAGCTGAATAGTGAGAAAAAGAGGAGGAACTATGAAAGGTATGTTTGGACAATGACCAAGACCAAAGGTGAAGGCCCCATCATAGATATGATCATTCTTGCAAACACCAACCCTCTTGCTATAACTATCCAAAGAGGACCAAGGGTGCATGAGAAGAATGCCCCTTTCAAGTTCTCAGCATTCGGCATTAAAGAATCAGATATGATGAGGCCCATCCTGAACAAGAAGAAGAACAAGTGCATCCCTGACCTGCTGGAAGCCCTAACAAAGAAATATGAAGAATTGGAAATGGTTGCCAAGAGTCTTGGAATTGATCACCAACAGGCACTTACATCTCAGGGTCTCTTAATCCTTGAGCCAACTCAGAGCACAGGGAAGAAAAGGAAGGCAATAGAGCAGGAACCTAAATGCTTTATTGCTGGAATTCATTGCCAGAGACTTCTCCCTCAAGGTGCCAAGTTCGTCAACAACAAGGTCATCAAGCATCCTGAGTTTGGAATCTTCTTCATAGATGAGTTTGGTCAACATGCCTTTCAGAGAGTCAGTGACATTCACCTAGTGGAGACCACATCACTGCTGGCATACAAACTGATGGCACTCCATGTGAAGAGTCCTAAAAATGATGAGTTTATTAAGCTGATGGATAAAATGATGAGTGAGAGGCCTGAGAAACATGTGTTACTATCCAAGAGGGCAAAGCTTGAGCTCATGGGGATTAAGGAAGTCTGAGTACTTAACCCTGAGCATTTTGTATTAGATGATAGGACTTATATAACTGATGAATAAAATGATGGCCCATGTTTTTTTTTTTTAAATTGGTGTTCTTTAAATTGATTTATAGTATCTTCAGTGTAAGAAGAAGTCCATTTGCTCACTTACACTGATCACAACACTTATGCCATATTTATATCCAAATAGGGGGAGACTGTTGGGTCCATTCAGTACCCAAGTTTTCTTAAACAAGGATTTGAATAGAAAATAACCTACGTGTTTAGAAAACCTTAATCAACATTCAAGTCACTGAGTGAACAATTTCCTAGTGAGTCAACTTTAGGATGCTTAGGATGAGTCTAAGAAGAAAGCCTCTCCATTCGGTGAGGCGGAACTCAGTGAGTGGCACCTAAACCAAAGAAGAAGGTGATGGGTTCAGTGAGTGATGAAAATAACTCACTGACCCAAGACTCCTTAACAACTAAATACTGAAGACAGAAGACTGAAGACTGAAGAGTAGGCGGGACAAGGCGGGAAACGTTTGAATGGATAAGATGAAGTCCTTATCAACCTGAAGTCAAACTTTTCTTGAAAGGCAAAATGTCAGGACAATGTCATCACTGCTCTTCAGAAAGCAGTATTGTCTTATACCCAAAATAGCCTATTGTAACATAGACAAAATACGTAAGTATTTTGTCCTAACTAGATTAGGTCATCTTTTGTTTTTTCATAACAGAGACAAAATACGTTTACTTGGGGACAAGTAAAGTTCAAGTGGGGGGATATTTGATGAACTCAAATAAGTACATTTTATTACTATCATTTATCCTATTAATTTGACTTGTTTTACTATATTATGTATGAGGATTGATACTTAATCGTTTACTTTTGTAATTCTCAGGTAAAAACAAGCATTTGGTGAAACTTAGCGATTTTGGACTGATTATGGAGCAAAACATGCATAAAGTTAAGAGTCTACTGAAATGAAGAAGATCAAGACTAATCTGCTCCAGATGCGCCGCATCTCTATCAAGATATCACCAGATACGATCCAAGATACAAGAGGACATGCGCCGCATCTAATCATGGAGTTACGCCGCATCTTCTGGCGGTGTACGAATATTCCTGAATATTATAATCTTGGACCCCACGCGAAGTTAAGTACATGCGCCGCATCTACTCCTTAGATGCGCCGCATCTTCCCTCAGACAGAAACTATAAATACCCCGTAGACCAGACGAATTAAAAAGTTCCGAACATTATAACCTAAGTTCGAACAGAAGAACCGAAGGACGAATTCAGTCAAGGAGGCAGCACAAGACACACCCAAATCAAAGATACAAGAGCTGTAAGAAGGTGCTGCATGTATTTAATTCATTAAGTAGTTTTGTTTTATTGTGTTAGCAAACTTTAATTCATCAGGATTGGTGGCTTGTGTAATGTGACAACGAAAGATTGCACTCCCTTTAATACTTGCTTTCCCATCAATTAAAGTTTATATGTTGATGTCTTTGGTTACTACTTATTAGTGCATTGATAACCTCTGTGTCTATTAGTGGCTTGCGGGCATTTGACTGCGGGACATAATGTGGCTCCCACGGTTATTACTAAATTGATCACTTAGGAATAACTTTTAGACATAAGTAATCATTAAGGGTTTACTCGCCGATAAGAATAGGACCAACGAGAAAGGGTTAATTACATACACTTCATATAAAACTATCAATAAAACAAGTGACAATCTACTTAATCATAAGGACAACCCTCTTATTGTCTCAAGTATCTATCTGTGTACGTGTGTGCTACTTGCTGATTCGTGCCTATTGGTTTATTTTATTATTTAATTGCAAACAAACCGTGCCAGTCTCTCAGGCTGAAACCCCCTTGCGTTAGGATATTAAAATACTGATTAGAATAACTAGATAATACGTTCCACTCTTAGTGATCGACACTCTACTTACCATTATATTCATACTGACCGGGTACACTGCTCGTTAAGTGTGTGTGTTATTGATAAGTCGGCTAAATATAAATTTAAAACTTGAGTAGGCATTAAAACTGCTAAACCGCAACGACACATCACGCGCATCAAGTTTTTGGCGCCGCTGCCGGGGAGTGAATTGTTATTATCTGTTAATTTGATTAGTATTTTAATTAGGTTTTTCTTTTTATTAGATTAATTGCATCATTGTACTATTTTGCATATTTGTTGTATTGTGTGTTAATTGTTTTCTTTTATTTTTGTGTGTTTTATTTTCGTCGTGTGTTTTTATTTTTTGTTTTTATTTTTCGTATTTTTCTGTTCTGCTATCGTTGTACTGTGCTAAATCAAACGATACGGCGCATCTGATCTCTCAGATACGGCGTATTGCGTTTAATTTTTTTTAAAATACAACGCGTTTAATTAATTCGATACGACGCATCTTTTCCCCAAGATACGGCGTATCTGTTTTTAATAAGAAATTTTTTTTAAGCGATAAAGTAATACGACGCATCTGCTTTAGCAGATACGGCGTATCTGTTTTTCATAAAAATTTTTTTTTTCTAAACGTTAACGCCATACGACGCATCTGCTTTCGTAGATACGGCGTATCTATTATTTTAATTAAAAACAGTTTGCGAATTATTAAACAGATACGACGCATCGATTTATATCGATACGGCGCATCTTTCTGAATCAAAAATCGATATTTATTTTGAAACGTAACGAAAATACGGCGCATTAACTTTCGTTAATACGACGCATTTAATTTTAATTAGATAAGCCGATTTTTGATTAATTAATTCGATACGGCGCATTCATATATTCTAAGCGGCGTATCTATTTTCTGGATAAAGTCTGATTAAATTTTAACGTATTAAGATACGGCGTATCCAACTCTTTGGATACGGCGCATCGTCTGCAGATATCAGCTATTTGTATTCATATATCCGTTTCTATATTCATTAATTTCTCTTCTAGCAAACAAATCCTACTGATGATTTTACCTTGGATGACAGATTTTGCTATGGAAGACATGTCAGTTAACGGATATCTTGCTAAGGAATGCTTGTTTTCAGATTCATTCAATGTACTCATGATCGATGCAGATTTATTCTCTTGGGAGACTCCTCTTGAAGCTGCTTTTAAGGAATTCATGCGTTTATGCAACATTGACAAAGAGGTATTCTCTTATGATGTATTTGTGAGGTACACTGGAGAAGAATTGTCGCTCTTATGGGCTATCATTGAAGCCGAAGGATTGAACTGGACTACTATCGAAGAAGATGATGGGAAATTCTATCTTGCATACATGGATTCAAGCAACGAAAGCTGTGGTGGAGGCAATGCCCAAATCTCTTACATGCCTTATTCCGAACAGTACTGGGGATTGAATGAGAACTATCAGGATAATGACATGAATTATGCTTTGGCGGAGTTACTATTTCATGGGAGATTGGTAAGATTGATAGACCTCTCCCTCAATGATTGGCTAGAACTCAAATATGGTAGTCCGGAATTTGCCCCTGCAAATGAAGTCAAGGAGATTATGACTTCATGGTTGACTCGGAGTTTTAAGAAGCAATTTAACGAGTTCATGGAGATAAAAAAGAATATGATTGGAAAGGTTTGCTTTGACATTAACCACGATCCTAACGATGTTGATTTTTCAGAATGGTTGTCTAGTAAGTTTAATAACCATAAGAGCATGGATCGTGCTACTAAGGATGCATTATGGGTATATTGGATGAGAGGAGAAGACGAAGAAGTAGAAAGCGATTATGGGTCGTCACTTCATAATTCAACAATCAATGAGGGCATTGAAGAACTTTTCAGGATTGACATTGATGTGTTCGATTATGAGACACCCTTGTGCAAGCAGTTCAAGGAATTTAACTACCTTCTTCAAGTCGACGATGATGTGCTTACTGGAGATCTACCAGGATTTAAGACTTATGACGATTTCAAAAACACCTGGTACTATGAATGGAATGACCAAGTACCATGGGTTTGGGATAAACCATGGGAATTTGCGCACATTAATCACACTTGTACACCCTTCGTTTTCAAGGACGGGAGTAGTGTTTGGCCGACCTGTGATTATAAGAGTGACGGAACCTGTAATGGGGGAAGTATAATTGGGATGAAACGGGTTGGAAACGATGTAACCTTTGAAGATTATGAATGGTACGATAATGTTGAAGACTGCCCACAAAAAGCGGAGGCTTTACAAGAAAAGGGCAGAATTGAACGCTTGAAGAGACTTAAGGGGACATCGGATACTACTTTCTGGGAATGGGTGCATAAACAGTTTGATGATTTCACAAAGCTTAGTCGTCGGTTACAATATGATTTGGAAAGAGAATGGGAGGCGATTCAAGACGATTATAATAATGAGTCGTTGATTGAAGAACTAGATGATTATTTGATTAAGGATCCTTATTTTAAGTTTGTTGATAAAGACGAGGAAGAGTTCACCAAAAGAAAGTGTCAACTACTTGGGATTCCTTACAATGAGCCACCCATGATTATTTCTGAAAAATTTAAAATCATCAAATATTCTTTGGGTCCTAATGAAGAATATACTGCGGTGAAGACAAAGAGTTATACTAGATTAAGTCGAACGGAAGAAAACGTCGCAGAGATATACGGGAAAATATTTCGGATGAAGGACGAAGGATGGACCGTGACAAGGACTTATTGCTGAGCTGAACGTGAGTCTAACTTGAAGACTCTGGAATAAAGACAAGTGCTTACCGGGAGACAACCCGGATTTATCTTTTAATTTTCTGTTTTGTGTCGAGTCAGTCAGGCCCGCATGAGGATACGGCGCATCTCAATTCTGAGATGCGACGCATCTCCTGCAATGGTCATATCTTATTTTATTTTTCTGCATTTTTATTTTCGACTTTAAAACTCTTTATCAGTTTATTTTTAATGCGGCGCATCCCTGGTTAAGGATGCGGCGCATCTTTATTCTGATCCGTATTAATTCCACGCTCGATACGGCGTATCTTCTTCCATAAGATGCGGCGCATCGACTGACCTGATGATTTTCAGTTTTTTTTTTTTTTTTTTTTTTTTTTTTTTTTTTTTTTTTTTTTAAGTTTTATTTTTTCTAACTACTAATGTATTATGCAAGTTTGAACCTTTTTTATCTTAGGTGTGTCTTAAAGTGTTGGTGGTATTATAGTTTCCTGGATTTCCTGTGGATACATCAAGTATGAAGCTTTAACGTTCTAATCCACAAGAAAGATGATTTTTGCTCTTATCTAATGGAGGATCATACCGAGCAAATCTCAGGGGAGTTTTTCTGTTCTAATTCTTTTATTTTCCAGTTTTTAACCTTTTATACAAACAACGAGGACGTTGTTTAACTTAAGTGGGGGGATTGGAGAATTAGAACACTTAACAATTACTTGTCCTAAACTTTTTCAAAAATTATGCTTAAAATGTGCTTAACATATCAAACTTAAAAAATTTTTAGCATGTTTTTGTTTAAGATCTAAGTTGCATAGCTGCACACATGACGTTATTTTCAAAAATTGTGATTTTCCAAAATTCACAAATCTATGAGTGTGCCGGTGACTTGTAAACTTTAGAACTTGGCTTGTATACTATTCGAGACCACCATAATGAGTATTATTTTATATAATTGGAATGACTTGTCTAAATTGGTAAAATTCTAGGATTACACCCAAATGGCCTTTATATGTTACGTGTTATTAACTAACTACACTGGTTAGTTAACCCCCGTATAAACCTTTTGTTACTCTCATTTTTAGAGTAAGATACCCCTAGAAAAACACTCAGAGCCATTCCTTTCGTTTCTTACACCTATGTTTAAAATGTTTCGTTACACCCTTACACCTTAGCCTACCCTGTAGATTAGAATCCGTGGTTTGGTTAATTGCTATAGGCAAAGTGTGTTTCCTTACATTACCTGTGTTCGCGTGCGTAATTCATTATCTTTGGTTAGGTCGGGAAATTGCACAATGCAATTGGAGTGAAAGTAAATATTGTATATCTTTGAGTTTATTTTTCGTGTGTTTACTACTTTCGCTATTACCGTTATTTCTGAAAGTATGAAAAGTATGAAAAAAATTATCCGGAAAGAAAGTTATAGTGATGTGGTGAAATTTTACACATCTAAGTTTAAAAAAAAAAAAAAAAAAAAAAAAAAAAAAAAAAAAAAAAAAAAAAATCGAAAAAAAAAATAAGAAAAGAAAAAGAAAGAAAAAGAAAAGTTGGAAGTTAGTTTTAACCAACGATGTAAAGTTGTGTAAGTGGTCGATATCACCACTATTTGTTGTACTATATCTATGGATTGAATGGGAATTGGCAGTTATGAACGCCAGTTGAGGTTTATTCTTTGATTAAGATCTTGTTGAGTATAATTCGTGTCTACCTAAGGCGTGTGTTTCAAGTGTTAAAGCGTGAGTTATTCGATGATATGAGTCTTATTCATGGGATGGTTGGGATAGTGATTAACCACACTTAGGATTTTAATTTATTTGTTTTGTTTATTTTTATTTTTACACCAATTTATATCCCAAATGTTATCCATGCCCTTCATTATTCTTTATCCAACCAAACCTTTGATTTATTGAGATTAGGGATTTGAGCAATCTTAAGTATCGTAGTCGTGGATTCGGCTATGTATTTATGATTTTGTCGCCCTTTTTGATATATTATTATTGGTGAAGTTTGGACCTATCTTTAGCCTATTCGAGTTAAGGATTTGAGCAATTGCAAGTATCGTGTTCGTGGATTCGATCATGTATTTGTGATTTTGTCGCCTTTTCTGGAATTTGAGATCGATAGTGAAAAAAGAATAATTAACCCTTATACCTACAAACCCTTTTTACCGCTTTAGACTTGTTATTCCTTAGCTTTAGTGGTGGAGATGTGTATACTTGCCAAGCTTATGATAGAATATTCGTCACGACTGGACAGTTAAACGATTAGATTTGATTTTATCAACTTATTTTATTTTACTTATAATTCGTTAAGTGTTTAGTTGTGTGATTATGAAATAAACGAATACATGCTTAAATATAAAAATAAATCCTAACATCTTTTAGGATACATTTTCATAAAAGAAATTCTAAGGTTTACTTGGGGACAAGTAAAGTTCAAGTGGGGGGATATTTGATGAACTCAAATAAGTACATTTTATTACTATCATTTATCCTATTAAATTGACTTGTTTTACTATATTATGTATGAGGATTGATACTTAATCGTTTACTTTTGTAATTCTCAGGTAAAAACAAGCATTTGGTGAAACTTAGCGATTTTGGACTGATTATGGAGCAAAACATGCATAAAGTTAAGAGTCTACTGAAATGAAGAAGATCAAGACTAATCTGCTCTAGATGCGCCGCATCTCACTCATGACATGCACCGCATCTCTATCAAGATATCACCAGATACGATCCAAGATACAAGAGGACATGCGCCGCATCTAATCATGGAGTTACGCCGCATCTTCTGGCGGTGTACGAATATTCCTGAATATTATAATCTTGGACCCCACGCGAAGTTAAGTACATGCGCCGCATCTACTCCTTAGATGCGCCGCATCTTCCCTCAGACAGAAACTATAAATACCCCGTAGACCAGACGAATTAAAAAGTTCCGAACATTATAACCTAAGTTCGAACAGAAGAACCGAAGGACGAATTCAGTCAAGGAGGCAGCACAAGACACACCCAAATCAAAGATACAAGAGCTGTAAGAAGGTGCTGCATGTATTTAATTCATTAAGTAGTTTTGTTTTATTGTGTTAGCAAACTTTAATTCATCAGGATTGGTGGCTTGTGTAATGTGACAACGAAAGATTGCACTCCCTTTAATACTTGCTTTCCCATCAATTAAAGTTTATATGTTGATGTCTTTGGTTACTACTTATTAGTGCATTGATAACCTCTGTGTCTATTATTGGCTTGCGGGCATTTAACTGCGGGACATAATGTGGCTCCCACGGTTATTACTAAATTGATCACTTAGGAATAACTTTTAGACATAAGTAATCATTAAGGGTTTACTCGCCGATAAGAATAGGACCAACGAGAAAGGGTTAATTACATACACTTCATATAAAACTATCAATAAAACAAGTGACAATCTACTTAATCATAAGGACAACCCTCTTATTGTCTCAAGTATCTATCTATGTACGTGTGTGCTACTTGCTGATTCGTGCCTATTGGTTTATTTTATTATTTAATTGCAAACAAACCGTGCCAGTCTCTCAGGCTGAAACCCCCTTGCGTTAGGATATTAAAATACTGATTAGAATAACTAGATAATACGTTCCACTCTTAGTGATCGACACTCTACTTACCATTATATTCATACTGACCGGGTACACTGCTCGTTAAGTGTGTGTGTTATTGATAAGTCGGCTAAATATAAATTTAAAACTTGAGTAGGCATTAAAACTGCTAAACCGCAACGACACATCACGCGCATCAATTACTAGTCATGGAACACTGGTAGTTTAACTCATAAGTTATTACTATCAGTGTGAAAGGGAACAACACTGTCAACATATTTTAAGGCCTAAAATACTAACTGATCTCTCTAGTTCGGTGTATAGTGTTTGCTTATGAACTTTAGAGTATGATGATGATATACAATAATAGAATACTCTTGTAAAACAAGAAACTAATAACTACAACAAGCAAAACTTGAAAGTCTTCTTGTGTTCTTCTATTTCTAGAAAATGATGGATGATGTGGATCACTTGAGTGATTATTAGAACAAGATGATGATCAAAGAATGTATGTGAAAGTGTGTAAAAATTACTAAAAATATGAGGAAAGTGTGTAAAAATTACTGAAAATATGATTGTAAGAGCTGAGTAAAATGGTGTGAAACATTGCTTAAATAGGTAAAGAATTGATGTCAGAGTCGTACGGATCCGCGGATCCATTGAATAGGGAGTCGTGGGTCCGTGTAGATGTACAACTAAAAAATTAGAAACATGGTAAGCAAGGTAAATCTGATTTGGTTTGGAATTTAGCTATTTTTAAGATGTTCAAAATGTACTAGATCAGGATAGAAAAGATCCTTCACAAATTTGATTTGTACTTAAACTAAGAGGGTGTTTCTTTTTTTCTTTATTGCCACTTAAAGAGTGGGCTCATCTCTTATTCTCTTTTATTGAGGAGTCTCACAAAAATGACTCTCTCTTGAATAAGTGCCTTATATAGACAAGGGCTCACACCACTTCACACCAAGTAATTTAGTAAACAAGGCCTAAATATTAAAAGATTGTGTTTTGTAAGCCAAGATTACATTTGTTCTTTACCAAAATTGTTTTGGCTCATTACCAGCCCTATAATTATTTCCATTTTAGATGTTGGATATTTTCCTAAACTAGAAGATATGACTTGTTGTTTAAAATAAAACATTTTCTTATAATTATAATTAAAGTTGTAATTAAAAAATGAAAGTAAACTTTAAAATGTAAATTTAGAAAATGTGTAATGTTATGCATTTGTAAAACATTTTCTTGGATCATTATGCAAGTTGTAATAAGTCACATTCATACATTAAGTGATATTGTCATAAAACATTAAGTTTAAAACTTGTTTACGTAAACTTGCACTTGATACGTTTAATTTTTGTCATTATCAAAACGTTGAAGATTATTAATAAGAAATAACACTTTTTGGCGATTACTTGTATAACAAGCTAAATAAAATTTTAAAAATATTGTCTATTACACATTGTTTTCCATCATACATTGGCTCAACCATTATAAGACGTCAGCTTAACCTAATTGTTTGATTATAACCAGTGAGCCACATAGTTAATGGTGAGTAGCATATCACTTAGAGGTGAATCAACCATTATGAGAAGTCGGTGCATGGCTCAACCATTATAAGACGTCGAACCAACAATTATAAGGCATTAATATATTCTTTTTGTAACCAGTGTTTTGTTGGCGAATTCTTGAGTTTGGTTATGGCTAAGGCGTGTACCAGATTCAGTAATTGTAATACAAGTAGGAGTTGATGTCTGATGTGGCTTAAGGCATGTTATCAAGTTTCTGGAATACTAGTTGGAGTGCTAGTCTAACTCGTCCAAGTTCTCCTATTATAGTTTAGTATTTATCTATTTAGGATATGTTTAATGTAATCCTAGTTATTGTCTAACGTGTCTAGGTTAGTCTATATATACCGGGCTGTTTCTTTTTTTTCCTGTTTCTAGTTAGGTCCTGTGTGGATATATGTGTACTGTTTCTAGTTAGGTCCTGTGTGGATATATGTTGTTTCTTTTTTATGCTTAATTGACTATCTTAATACGAGTTTTTTCCCGAACTAGTGTAGGTGGAAAAAATTTATAAAAATTCGAAAAATTTATGAAAATTCGAAAAAATTTATAAATTTAAAAAAATTCGAAAATTTTAAATTCAAAAAATTCGAAAATTTTATAAAAATTAAAAAATTTTTAAAAATCAAAAAATTTATAAAAATTTAAAAATTTTTTTAAAATTCAAAAAATTTGTAAAAATTTATAATTTTTTAAAATTCAAAAAAATTTTAAAAATTAAAATTTTAAAATTTAAAAAAAATTATAAAAATTTTAAAAATTAAATTTTAAAAAATTAAAATTTAAATTAAAAAATTTATAAAAATTTATAATTTTTTAAAAATTCAAAAAATTTGTAAAAATTTATAATTTTTTAAAAATTCAAAAAAAATTTAATAAATTCAAATTTTTTATAAGTTTTTTTGAATTTTTATAAATTTTTATAAAATTTTCGAATTTTTTGAATTTTTATAAATTTTTTGAATTTTTATAAATTTTTTATAAAATTTTCAAATTTTTTGATTTTTTATCAATTTTTCGAATTTTTATAAATTTTTTTGAATTTTTATAAATTTTTTGAATTTTTATAAATTTTTTCAATTTTTATAAATTTTTTCAATTTTTATAAATTTTTTATAAAATTTTTGAATTTTTTGATTTTTTATCAATTTTTCGAATTTTTATAAATTTTTTTGAATTTTTATAAATTTTTATAAATTTTTTCAATTTTTATAAATTTTTTGTATTTTTAAAATTTTTTGAATTTTTTTAAAATTTTTATAAATTTTTTCGAATTTTCATAAATTTTTCGAGTTTTTATAAATTTTTCGAATTTTTAAATTTTTTTGAATTTTTATAAATTTTTTCGAAGTTTTCTAAATTTTTCGAATTTATTTTTTCCACCTACACTAGTTCGGGAAAAAAATCGTATTAAGACGTCCTGAATAGAAACAGTATCAAATTTTGCCCCCTTCCACATTAAGGATTCTCTTTTGCAATAAGTTAAAAAGAAACACCAAAGTTTCCTGTTTTCAGCCAGTTTTGTTACCAAACAGGACATTAAGTTGAAAGTAAACGGCCCCTTAGTCTATATATACCGTGAAAGGTAGGGCATTACATTGTACCGAATTGAAGTTTTAGAGTAAGATTTCTTTAATAAAATATTGCGTGTTACCTGGCAATTATACTTTTCTTTTCCTGGTCATGTAACCTGTGTTGTGCATCTGTGTGCATACCTCTGATGACCACAATTGGCATCAGAGCTTCCGGGTTTAGTTGGTGACCTGTAACCGTGATTAAGGGTTACACAAACCAAAAAATATCCTGAAAACTAAGCTGTGCTTGTAGGGTTAGTCGTGTGTTGATCCTGCGTCTTGAGGGAGACAGAAACCTTGTCATTATTGGACTCTAACCTGCGTTTGGAGGTTGAGTCCTTCATCAGAGCTTTCGTGGAGGATTAGGTTACCTGTACCAGCGATTAGAGTTTACAGAAACTGATAACAAGTCGACTCTAACCTATGACAGTGTGGTTAGACGTGTGGGCTTTTATCAGGTAAACTGATCGCAGTTCTATTGGTGCTTTGTATCAGCAATTTAGGGTTACAACAACCTTAATAATAATCAACTTAAACCTATGAACAAAGTGGTTGGTTGTGGTTGAAGACCAATAATTATTTGCAGCCCAATTTTCTTTTTGCTTGTAAACTGATCAGAGCCCACTTATCTAAGTGAATACAGGAAGTTGGAAAAATACTCAAGGCCCTACAAACGATTAAGAACCTGTGGGTTTTTAGTCGTGTGTAATTAATCATTTTAGTGAACCGATCGCAGTTTCTTTTTAGTTTATACAGTAAGTTGGTAACTGTCTTTAAGATTGTTGATTGTCTCACTGTTTTAAACTAATTCTAGCCGTGATATAAGGGCTGGAAAATTCCCCATTACAAACCTATTCATGATCAAGAACCAGGATGACAGGAGGTGCATCAGGTTCCAACAATCCACCACCGGCAAAGGAATTGAGTTTGACATTTCAGTGTCCGATGTTAACGTCAACTAATTACACCATATGGGGTATGCGAATAGAAGTGCTTCTTGGAATTCATGGAGTCTGGGATGTGGTAGATTCGGGCTTAGCCGATGCCAAGAAGAATAACATTGTGAAAGGATTATTGTTTCAATCAATCCTAGAAGATTTGATTTTACAAATTGGGAATTTGAAAACCGGGAAGGAGATGTGGGATGCAATAAAAACCCGTAACCTAGGGGCTGATCGTGTGAAGGAAGCGAGGCTTCAAACCCTAATTACGGAGCTCGAGAATCTGAAGATGTCAGATAATGGTACCATAGACAAATATGCTGCCAAGTTATCAGGTATTGCTTCTAAATCAGCCACGCTTGGAGAAGTCATGTCGGAACACAAGCTGGTAAAGAAGTTTCTCACAAGTCTTCCTAGACATTTTGTCCATATCGTGGCAGCCCTAGAATAGGTTTTAGACCTTAAAGAAACGGGGTTTGAGGATATGGTTGGTAGATTGAAAGCATATGAAGAAAGATTCATAGAAGAAGATAAAGCAAACGATGCTCAAGAGAATTTGCTTTATGCTAGGACTGAAAATTCCAATAGGAACAATGACTCGAGTGGAGGAAGAGGACATGGTTCGTTCTCTCAAGGTCGTGGTCGTGGTCATGGTCAAGGTAGAGGACGTGGCAACACTCAAAATCATGGTTAACGTGACTCCTCGAAAAACCATGAAGATAATGAACAAAAAGGTAAACAACATGAGAAACGTGATCTCTCACATATAAGTGTTACTGTTGTGATGAGTACGGACACTTTGTTTCAAGATGCCCTGAATGAAACCGGAACCATGAAGTTAACCTTAATGAGACACAAGAGAAAGAGGTGTATCATGAGGAAGGAACGTTCTTTATGATGAACCTAGTTCAAGAAACGATTTACATGAATGAAGAAAAGTACACTCCACCAAAGTGCGAGCCAAATACCGATGAAGACGATGTATGGTATTTTGACAATGGTGCAAGTAATTAGATGTCATGTAATTACTCTTACTTTTCTAAATTAAATGAAAATATTATTTGACGTGTTAGGTTCGGAGATGGTTCGTGTGTGAGCATAAAGGGAAAAGGCTCGATTTTGTTCCAAGGTAAAAACGGAGAACAAAAATTGTTGAAAGATTTCTATTATATTCCCGCTCTTCGTAGTAATGTGATAAGTCTTGGACAAGCTTCAATATCCAGTTGTGATATTAGGATACGAGGTGATTTCTTAACCATGCGAGATAGTTGTGGAGATTTACTTATAAAAGTTCCGCGAAGTGCAAATCGTCTTTATAAGACTCAACTAATAGTTGGTAAAGAAGATACAAACAAAGTGGGACGAGAATCAGATGAACAACAACCTATTATTAAATTTGATGAAGTATTGTTAGGAATATAAATATTCACATGAAAGACTCGGTCACCTCGGGTATGGATTAGCATTAAGTAGCTCGTAGGATTAATCATATTAGTTAGACTTCGTAACACCATGGAGTCGGGTCGGGTCTTTACCCACTATGCTCACTCCATAGCCCATGTGGGGCGTTTATGTATGTACGATAAATACCCCTTCCTACACAAGGGAAGGGTTGGAACTTCTCATTTTACAATCTAATACATTGGACTTTCTCTCACTAGAAGTTTCCTTCTCATCTCACTCTCTCTCTAAAATACACGGCCGAATCTTATTCTCTTGATTGTGTTATGTGTTTTGATAGCTTACAATTGGTATCAAGAGCCATGGTTGATTAGCTTGGTTGTATGTGTTCGGATTTGTGGCTTAGTTTTTCTTGTGTTCTCTTGTTTTTTTTTGGTTCGAATACAAACACAATCAACACACGAGTTGTGCTTTGTTTGTGGTTTGATTTGCTTTAGTCTTGTAATCTCGTGTTCACAACAATCTTTAGCATAATCTCTTGGAAACCTAAAGTCTAGTTGTCGAAAGCTTAAATATTTTTCTAGGTTGCGTTTTGGTGGAAAAGTCACGGATCATTAAGTGGTTTCATACGTTTCAAGTAAAAAGATAGGTTAAAGATTGATTGGTCACGAAAAGATAGGTTAAAGATTGATTGGTCACGTTTTTGTGGTTTATCTTCTAGTTATCTCATGATTTACGTGGCTTACTTGAGGTTAAAAGTGGTTTTTTGAAAAGTTTTTCTTGACTGTGGTTTTGTTAAGAGGTGTGTTCTTGGTTGAGATTTGAGTTTTTCGTGGCTGAGTTTTGTGCAAAAAGGGTAAGCATAGGCTGCGTTTTGGAGAAGTTTAGGAAGTCTTTGGTTGCGTTTTGGTGGACGTCGGGATTGCGGTTTGGTTTGTAGCTAAAAAGGGAAAATAAACAAAACTCTGTGAAAGCGACTTTTTGTCCTGTTGCGTCTTGAGTTTTAGAAATCCTGAGTTTTGATCAAGTCTCTTCATTGAGTTTTGGTCCCACTGAGTTTTTGCAACTGAGTTTTGGACACTGAGTTTTGGCAACTGAGTTTTGATCAAGTCTCTTCATTGAGTTTTGGTCCCACTGAGTTTTGGCAACTGAGTTTTGGCCACTGAGTTTTGGCAACTGAGTTTTGATCAAGTCTCTTCATTGAGTTTTGGTCCCACTGAGTTTTGGCAACTGAGTTTTTGATCAAGTCTCTTCATTGAGTTTTGGTCTAGGCTTCTTGACTGAGATTTGTTCAACTCATTACGATAACTCACTACAATCAAATCAAATCACAATTTAACAACGCATCATATAATCCAACAAAAGATCACCACTCCTATCATACAATCACTAATCATTATCGATCCAAAATTTCATCATAACTGTTGTCTTTGTATACTTGGATTTGATGATGGAAGAACTAGATGAATTTCTAGAGAGAGAGAGATGAGAGAATTTGGGAGATGTAGAGAGAGAGTGAAGAAATAAAATGTTGAATGATTAGAAATCTCCAACCCTCTCCCTAGGAGGAGAGGGGTATTTATACAATCTAATATTTGTGCCCCTAGTGGGCTGTGGAGTGAGCTGACAGTGGGGAAAGCCCCGACCCACTCCACAAATATAAATACTACTAAGCTATTAATACTAATACTAATAATGCTAAGCTAATATAAATAAGCCTACGAGTTATGTGAATGCTAAAGAGATGCTCGGGGTGACCGAACCTTCATCTGAATATTTATATTTCTAACAATCTCCCCCTAAGGGAGGTCACCCCGGAAATAATAACTTGAATTCTAGCATTTTGTCTTCAGAACTTGTCTTCATAGCTCGTAGTCTTTGATTCTTCAATGTCATGAAACTTTGTGCATTCAGCAGTGGACTTTTGATGACTTTTCCGTTGTCATGGATGATTTTAAGTGTTCTTTGAAAATATCATCCAGCATGTATCTTCTAGCCATCATTCAGTAGTATGTCTCCTTGTGATGTGATATTCTTTGAGCCAACATGCTCACACTATTTGGTGTCATGATCTTTAGCATCAGAGTTTGCAGAAGCCGTGTTAAAGGTCTTTTAGGTTGATCATGACTTTGTTGAGTTACAATGATGATGTAGTGTGAACATGTGGTAGAGGATTGGCATCTTTACTGCAACCAGCTACAACTGCAATCAGCTACAGCATCCAACAGCTACAACCGCCAGAAGTTCCTGCATACGACAGTTAGCAACAAATCGACCGGTACTTACAGGTTTGGACTTTGAGATTGTTAACAGCATAGTGTGAAAACTCTCTCTAATCCTTACCAAGACCGTTCCTAATCGAAAACCCACAGAGGGCTTTTTAAGATCGAACCGTAGCACATCAACGATTAGGTGAGTCGCTGGAGATCACTCCACGACTGTAGACCATTTGAGACCGCCGTGACCAATTAGCGTAATCCATAAAGAATTACCGAAGTGACTTGCTTTCAGGGCTGTTTGATGTTGACCCTAGCAGGAATTTCCATTCAATCATTGAGAATTACATTTGTAAATTCTCTCATAAATGTTCTGGCAGATTGCTAAGATCTGTGTAGGACTCACGAGTTTACAACTGGTGTCCTTAATGTTGAACAACAAGTGTAGAAATAATTCGTGTTCCTATGAGATCTTATTATGCATCTCGTGGCTCTAGACTCTATAGTGCATTTTGATTTAGTGAGCGGAGGCTGGAGAGGACTGCCACCTTTTCAATATCATCTAACTCGGAGTGAGAGAGACGATAGGAATGTATTGAACTCCGTGACAATTGAAACAAGAATCCTTTGAGGGACCTTGAGTGGCTAGGGAGGGTTGTGCAGCGTATCACTGGGTCCATGATACTTTGTCTTCAATGCCAGCAATCAACTAAGTGATTCTGACAGCATATGTATTGACCCGGTTTCTGCCTAAGTTGTAAGGAGGGCTTCTTTCTTTTCACCCTTTATCTGTATATGAATTGACCCGGTACTTTCTCCATCTCAGTCGGCACTTTTCCCTTATCCACTTTTCTCCTTTTTAATCATACCTAAGGACTTCTACACTAACTAGTGGATTGTCCCTGGGTAGATCCCTCCGGCTCTGGCGGGATCGTGGGAACTTGAGCCTAACCTAACCATCCTTATAACTCCATGCATTAATTAAAATGGTCGGTCTTTGGTGTTCATCCACGATTGCCAAACCAAATCTTTGAAAAATCTCTCAAAGTGTTCATGATTCTGAAACACATTTTTGCAAACACTTGAGAGTTTTATATTTTTCAAATGCTCCCCCTCAACATGTGCTCAAATGATTGTTTTATAAATTTGCACATGTCAGGTGAAGCTCGCACTTTTGAATTGATTGATTTTCCAAGAACATGATCATCGCGAGACACGCTTACATCACTAGTAAACCAGCTTGAAATTATTACCCGTCCAGATCACATTCAAGGAAAGTCGGTCGAAATCGGTACATTCTACTCAGACACATCCTTTGCGAGACACGCTTACATCACCAGATAAACTGGCTTGAAATTATTACCCGTCCAGGACATGTCCTTTCGACTACTGACTTTAGCTATCATCAATTCATTGGTTAAGTCTGAGTCACGATCTCATGCTATGCCAAATCCTTTTTGTTCATTTGCTCCCCCTCAATATGTGCATCGATATACGAAAGAGTTTAGCACATATGGGAGAGCCTAACGTTTAAGTCCAAAACATCACATTTTCATCAAGTTTCATATTTAAATCACATTCTCTCCCCCGATCAAAAATTTCAAACCTTTTGAGATTTGTGATCCCAATTGATTTAAATAAGTTAGAAAATGTGGGAGAAAATGTGTCCGATTTAATATATTCTGATGATGAGAACATACTGAGCTCCCCCTTAAACTAAGAAGGAGATTCACTACTTTCTATGCACAAGATATTGTATATGACACAAGTGATATTGAACTTTTGCGCAGACAATGTAATAATCCGTTTTTCTGAGTGAATTAGTGGTCAACATCAATTATCCATCCACCAATAACTCTTTCGCTAATGTAGTTGATCCCCACTTGGCGAGACCAAAATAGATGAATGGTGGTGGTGGTGGTGAGAGTGTTGTTGTTGTTTTTGCCGACGTTGTTGTTGTGGTGAATTCTGAGCCACTCAATAGAGTTTGAACGACTGATCAAATGGTTAGAATGGGAACTGGCACATTCATTTTGGCTATGGAATCTGCATAAGAATATCAACACAGATATACATACATACAGATACACTATTCCTTAATAGCTACCCTTCAGCAGCTTGCCACATTATAATACCAAATTCATTTAATCAAACCACAGTCAGGAAATACGTCAAACTAATATCTAGCATGAAGAGCAAACATCAATCATGAACATGGCAATTCACACATATTTCATCATTCAATTCAGGATCGTAGGAACAAGATTCTAACACGATAGATATATACCTAAGGAAATCCTGAGAACATATGCACTATATCAACAACAATTAAGCAGCAATCGACTAACAAGAGTCAAACAACAGTTGAAACTCATTCATTCAGATCATACACATGTCATAGGAGTATTCAAAAACATCAACTGCAACTGGTTTTCTTACTTCTTTTAGGTTTTGAGTCTTAAAGTATTTAGGGGATTACACTAGGATTCCAAAGTAACACAAATGAGCCTTCTAGATATATAAAGCTAGGAAACTATAAGCACATTGCACATAATGTCCTAAACTTTCTAGCAATTCACACATTTGGCCATTTGATATAAAATTTTAGCAAGATCCTCTTCAACTAATACCCCATTAACTGCAAAACCATTTCAACAATTATGAGTTAACCAAGAAACCCGTTTGATGATATAAAATTTGAATTCACTCTCCCCCTCAATCAATGACCCGTATTAAAGATTTGTAGTCGTTGATTGAGTGACAAATTTTATCCATAATCCAAGTTTAAACAAATTTCATACAACACATATTCACCAAGTGTCTCACAAATAATTTTCAGAAGAATCATAGAATGAAAACTATTTGCATACAAAGAAGATTTCTCTTCCTTTTCAAGAAATGATGCACTGAAACGTACATCAGATCGAAGAAACATGGATATAAAGTAATTCATGCCCAGGTGAACATCACCCAGTTGGAGGAACAGCCGTCTTTTTGGCGACGTGCTTTCCCCAATTTGATGTGTGGGTTGCTATCTAAAGTAATAGCAAGCCATTTAGACATGTTTTAATCCTCCATTTTAACTTCTGCTCGAGCTTCATTTAAAGACCCGTGCCATTATTGAATGACATTTCTAAGTCCGTAAATGTTATCGATAAACAGAAGACATGCCTAGGTGAAGCTATTTTTGGTATTTTCTAATTTTTTAATTTTTATGGTTTTTCTGGTTTTACGGTTGTCTATATACAATTAGCAAGTTTTCTCTATGACTATTTACAAGTTTGTATAAGATATGTACAAAATATGGTACTCAGTTTAAGACGATGATGACATGAATACCAAAATGAGGATACGTTCAGCATGTGGTAGAAATCTGAAATCAACATCTCTTAAACTTTCACCACCAAAGCTTTCATGGCTCCAAAGTAATCGTCTGAGCTTGAGCCTTCTCAATGTGAAGCTTTGATAGCTTCCCCCCAAACCGACAATCTCCCTTTTGAGCAGATTCAAAGCTCTCTTTCAAGCTTACGAAGGTAAGTGTACAGAGAAATTCGTAGCAAACCACATCAAATACTGCTGCTCTTTTTACAAATAATCATCGTGATTCTCCGTTCGGGGGTCATCAAATAGATCAGCAACGAATCATCTCACACTTGAATGATACTTCTCACATTTCCTCCCGCTAAAGTCTGAGAAACGTATACCAACAGTATCCAGAGACCACTTCCCCCAGGTAGTTGAAGTGATGCAGCCAGTCTCATTAAATGAAGCCCAAAAACCCGAAGTACACACTCAATCCCGTATGTAGTCGACATGGTAACACCAAGACAGTACCATAAAAGCAGCTGAGTACCAGATGTCCACATTTCCTTCAGTAGGATACCGACTAACCATAGGAACCATCATACAATTGTGTACCTCTTTTATCATCAGAAACTGACTTTCTCTTCCCCCACGTAGTTGGAATGATACACCAAAGGAGCGAGTCAAAACACTGATTTTCTCTGCGGTTATGACATTTGTCTTCCCGGAATAACTTCAACTAAGAAGAAGTATTAAGCTCATCATGTGTACTCATTGTGCATTCAGATGTATGTCTCCTTCCCCCTTGCTGGTTTTGATACCTCAAAATCAGCAACACTTTTTACGAACATATTGTTGCAATCTTGTGAGAAGAACAAATTAGGCTCAAGTAGATCACGTAAGAATTAACCGCTGTGATGCGTGGTTTTGCGACCTTACAACAGGTTTTACCTCTCGAGGGATCTCAAGAGGCTTGCAATGCCCACCAGGCAGTGTACCTGACCGATGTAGTATAGTGTAGTGGCAAGTACCGGGGGATTGATCGTTCTCTAGGGGAATAGTGTCGTTAGGATTGAAAAACTACTCTAATAGGTCTAAGGGTGAGGGAAGATTCTTTTTGTATTTTTTTATAAAAGCAAGTAAAATCTCGGGTTTGAAGGAGTGGGCGGAATTAGTTGCTAGTCAACTAACCCAAATAACTACAATTGCAAATAAAATAAAATAACTGAAAATAAAAAGGTTGTGGAACTTATATGGAGAGAAATGTGTTTACTTAGATGGGGGGTAATAATGTTGTTCTACCCCATTACTCCATTACACTAGTACTTTACCCATGAGTTCCAATCGTCCCAAAACAATATGTACAAGGATATGACTCGACTTAGCAACCATGTAATCAATTAGATAATTAACTTGGGGTTTAAACAAATGTTGTCACAATAATGCACTAAAAATGAGTGCATACAAGGTAGGCTAAGGTGATTTGGGTGTACATTTAAGTGGGGTGTAAACAAATTCTTACTTTAAGTAAAATACTTAAAGTTAGAAATGAAAAGATAGGCTCTGAGGGGTGTACTAGGGGTATCGTGTACTAAAAATGAGTACAACGCAAAGGGTGTGGGAGAATTACTTGACCATTGTAGCCAATGTAATTATAACAAAAACGCAGGTGTAAAACAATGGGTTAATCCTAATGCCTCTTATCATGTAGTAAATCTAACTACACGAATGTAGTCTCACTTGTGGCCTCGGAATGGTCCTAACGCAAGTTCTAGAATCTAAGTGCTACCGGTACACACATCATAGCATAAATGCTTTTCCTACCAATTCTAGGGGCGAACCTCACATATTTGGGGGTGGAAAATTTTTTTGTGGTACGGTTATGTGCTAGTCATATAACTCCTATCCGTGAGACGCTCATTAAGACCAAAGTTTCACTCCTATATGTTGTAAAAAAATTTAAATTTGGCACTAAAATTGCCTTAACAGGTATTTCTCTCAGTTTTATTACACATCTACCATTAAACAAACGAAAAATCAATCGTAATAGCATTCTCTAAGGTATCGTACTTTACCCCCCCTTACACTTAAGATGAACATTGTCCCCAATGTTCAAATAACAAGATGTAAAAGTAAATAAGGTAAAAGAAAATAACAAGATGTAAAAGTAAATAAGGTAAAAGAATGAAATCAAATACTCCCCTGATTCGCTCGGTGGATAAAGAGGTAACATGTTAGATCTTCTTCCAAGGTAATGTTTAATTTTCAAGACTAAAGCAGCACCAAAAGCTAGATTCCACATACATCTCCTTGTCCAAAATAACTTGTTAAACCTGAGAAAACAAACACGAAAACCTGCATAACATCGGCGGGATAAATCTGTATAAGGATATAATGCTTGTGGAATGATTATTTTGCAGATTCCTGGAGTTTATAAGTTAGAGATTTAATAAAGCATTTTATGATTCCGCAAGAAAAACAAAACTTTCAAAAAAAATTCCAGAAAACTGTTCCTGACGCCGTCAGAAGTGATCTGACAGATTTTTCATGTTAAGTTTCCGGAAAATTTCTGGAAAAACTCAATCCTTATTTCCTGGAAATCCTGCAAAATATCATTATGACTCGATACAAGCATTTGACTCAAACAATTACTAATATGTATGTTAATTTAATATTGTTATGATTCATGTTCATCTGTTCTAATAAACCGATTTGGATTTCCCTTACACTTATCTTTTGCAAAATACCTTTATATGTAGTTAAGACGAAGTTAAAAACAAGATAAAGCATTTTCACAATTTAGTTTCGAACATGAATCAATATTAATAAAAATTAAACATACATACGGAAGCAAATAAAATCAAACAAACAAATAAATAAACACACAAAGCAAATAAAGCTTGGGTTGCCTCCCAAGAAGCGCTTTTCTTTATTAACGAGTCTTGTAGCTAGACTCAAAGTCCTCGTACATTACGTGACTCCATCATTGGTCACGGTTTCTAGGCCATTCTCATGTCCGGTTTTATATTTCGGTCCTAATTTCAAACAATCCTTGTAGAAACCGGATATCCTTTCCATAACATAGTCTACTCCTTTACTTCTATCTCCATCATTCCTATAGTAGACTGCTTGCTTAAGCTCCTTCTCAACATTTGACAAGTGTTGGAATTGCTCTATCTTATATG
This sequence comes from Artemisia tridentata subsp. tridentata, assembly GCA_021014915.2. NCBI lineage: Eukaryota > Viridiplantae > Streptophyta > Magnoliopsida > Asterales > Asteraceae > Artemisia > Artemisia tridentata. Next base: position 252,861,477 of record CP139505.1, read on the forward strand.
ACATTTGGTAGTTTACCTCATCGGTCTCATCCTTAAATCTAACTATCCCTAAGAAAGGTTCATAAGTCATTCTAGAGACCTTAACAAATGGTTTTCCAAAAACTACTTGAGTTAAGCATGCATCGACTATTGGGCGGATATCTTCTACAATTACAAATTCGGTGGCATAGGTGAAGTTTCCTACATAAACCGGTAATCCCTTAACTCTTCCCGTGAAGTTACTCATCCAACCCTTATCAGGGAGCATCCTATACCCAAGTTGATTTTTCATTATCAAGTTGTAGTGGGCTCTAGTCATGATGTTTATGGGCGATCTAAGGTCGATGTAAGCTTTCCACACATGTAAATGTCCGATGTTGCATGGTATGTTGAGATTAGAAGGGTCGCCCATTTCTATAATTGGTCTACCTAGAAAGTATGGTGTCTCGGGGTCATCGAATAAGTCTGTATGATATGCGCGCTCTTCCTTAGTGGGTAGCCTATTGGAGTAGTCCTCATCATCATCTACTTTTTCAATCTCACTTTTCCTAACTTCTTTATCAACCTCGACTTTCTTAACCTCATCCTCAGGTTCACTATTATCCTCATTCCTATCAATTGGTTTAATAGTGACAATATTGACGAAGTGGACATGTTTGGATGAAGAGGGGTCTTTTACTTGGGGTCCGCTATTTGTGTTCCTAGCGTCCTTATGTGGAGGTGATAGCACTTGGTTATTGAGGACTTTCAATAAGTTGTCAATTTTATTGGTCATCTCCGTTTGTTGTTGATTGAATTCGGATTCGAATCTAGCTATCCGAGCTTCTTGAGATGCCATAAATTTGGACATCAATCCTTCAAGATTATTGGTACTACCATAATTGTTGGAAGGATTGTTATTGAAAGTACGGTTTGGGGATGAACCGCTTGATTGGAAACGATTAGGTGGATTGGAAGAATTGGTTTGTTGTGCGTTTTGGTTTTGTTTCCACCTAAGGTTTGGGTGATTTTTCCATGAGGGGTTGTATGAATCACCGTAGGGGTTTGGCTCGGGTTTGAAAGTGTACCACTTGTCTCCCGCTCCGTCAGTACGCGAGGATGCGTAGTCCGCAAAAGCTTGTTCGGGGAGTTCCACGCAATCACGAGTGTCGTGGGGACCACTACATAATTCACACGAAGAAGTGATTTTGTTCACTTGGCTTGAAGGTTTAGGAGCCTCGTAGGATTTCATAAGAAACTTGACTTGGTCTTCAAGTTCTATGATCCTACGGTCGGAAGTGCTTGAATTTTTCGAAGGCAAAGATATTGCCTTGACCGTTTTATTCAAATCACGGGGATCATTCCAACTTTCGTTGTCATAAAGAGAAAGATCTTCCAGGAGAGCCCATGATTGTTCCGCACTTAGATCATGTAGCTTACCACCGGCCGATTGGTCAATGGTTTGCCTCGTGGAGAGATTGATGTGGTCATAGAAGATTTGGACTTTGAGCCAAAGTTCTATGCCATGGTGAGGGACTTTTTGGAGTAAGTCCTTGAATCGAGTCCATGCCTCGTAGAGGGTTTCGCCTTGACGTTGTTGGAACATCAAGATATCATTCCTTAGCTTGGTAGTTCTTCCTGGTGGGAAAAACTGAGCAAGGAAACGAGTGATGAGATCATCCCAAGAGGTGATGGATCCTGCGGGTAGACGCTCTAGCCATTGACTAGCTTGGTCCCGCAGAGAGAATTGAAAGAGACGCAGTCGGGTCGTCTCTCGAGTGGCAACATCAAGGTCTATGGAATCAACGATTTTGAGAAAGTCCTTGAGATGTTGATTAGGATCTTCGGAACGAAGTCCATGGAATGCACATCCGCTTTGTACCAACCGGATGGTGTCGGATCGCAAGGGAATGACATTGGCTCCTTGAGTGAGCTCAATGGTGTTTCGATAGCCATGGTGGCTAGGACGGGAGTAGTCTCCTAAGGTACAGGCTCTAGGAGGTGGGTGTTGTTGTGGTGGTGGGTTGTTGGGATCGAGGATATTACCACCTTCCATGATGTCGGATGGTAATGGCTACGAACAAAGAAACGAAGAAAAAAGATAGACTAAAGAAAACCTAGAAAAATAAAATAAAAATCTCACTAGAAAGGAATCTAGTGAGTAGACCTAATAAAATAAAAATTCAACCTAAACAATAACTATTCCCCGGCAGCGGCGCCAAAAACTTGATGCGTGGTTTTGCGACCTTACAACAGGTTTTACCTCTCGAGGGATCTCAAGAGGCTTGCAATCCCTACCAGGCAGTGTACCTGACCGATGTAGTATAGTGTAGTGGCAAGTACCGGGGGATTGATCGTTCTCTAGGGGAATAGTGTCGTTAGGATTGAAAAACTACTCTAATAGGTCTAAGGGTGAGGGAAGATTCTTTTTGTATTTTTTTATATTTTTTTATAAAAGCAAGTAAAATCTCGGGTTTGAAGGAGTGGGCGGAATTAGTTGCTAGTCAACTAACCCAAATAACTACAATTGCAAATAAAATAAAATAACTGAAAATAAAAAGGTTGTGGAACTTATATGGAGAGAAATGTGTTTACTTAGATTTCCTTACTCCCTAACTATCTTTTACCGGTTGATTAGTGTGTATTAATTGCGTGGATGACGGGTGTATTCCTTAATACCAATCGTGGGGTGGCGTACGTACTTCCCCAACTCTATAAGATCCTACTTCACTCCTATGTCGAGCCGGCTAAGAAGCTCCTAACATGGGATCACTAGAATTCGCTCATGCATTAAATACAACCATAAAAACCTTAGTACGCATTGGTTCATGTTTCTTAAGACGTTCAAGCAAGTTACCGTATAGGATGTTAGCCAGTTTTCTTAAGCCTAACATCGATAAACAATCATCCAATACAATTAATAACACACCAACAACCAATAATCAATAGTTAGGTTTCATTAGATCTAAGCAAACACAATATAAATCTAGCCTAGCATGTTAAATAAAAGACAAGAACAAGATATAATCAAACAACACATAGACATATTGAATGATTAATTGATTACTTATCTTCAATTGAACATGGGAGATCCAAGGGTATAAAACCCTTAAAAGTAGCAGAAAAATCGTCTTAGGGTTTCTCCTCACAAAGTTGCACACTATGACTAAAAATTATGAGAATATATATAGAAAATCAGATCTGACGGCGTCACGTTATAGAGCTGACGCCGTCACCTCGCCGTGGTTAGGGTTTCTTGATGGCCTTCTTGACGCCGTCCCCTTTTAATCATCCAAAATCCTCTCTGGCGTGTCAAGGGTTGACGGCGTCACAATGGTGCTTGATGCCGTCACAGGTACTTTTCCAGCCGATTTTGAGACTTTGTCGTTTTCTTCACTTTTATGCTCCAAAAACGTCCAAAATGCTTCCTTTTCCAGATTTCTTCTCCAAAGTACCTAAAATGACAAAAGGAACGATTTAGGGCAATATTTGATCAAATAAATACGATTTAGGGCTTAAATGACCCCCTAAAAGCGGTACACTTTTCGCTTCATCACGCTGCCGAAACCGTTTCTGACTATCTTTATCAACCCTTAAGTAGGCTATTCGAAGTGATAACTGATGGAGCAAACCCGATATACCAAACTTGAACCTGAAGATAGAATTCCCCATTCTTGTGACTTACGCTTGCACTAATGTTGGAAGAACGGTGTAGAGAATTAGTGCTCCAAGAAAATCTCTAAGTACTCAATACCCAACCAAGGTATGAGACATTAACACCTCTTACGATTATCCACAACGTCATCGGCGTGTGACACTGAGTACTACAACGTAACTCCTTTAAGTGATAATTACCCCGACTGCTGGTAACTAGATAACCTAAGTCTTCAACTTAAATCTTAAGCACGAGCAAGTTATTATTGAAGGTCATGCATCCAACCAACCCCGACTTCAAGATAGAGTAAGATCACGCCTTTGAGAAAGTCAACTTCAACCCCAAACAAGTGATACCTGATCAATTCCGTAGTCACACTTAGATGCCCAACAAGTGATTGTTTGTTCGCTCACTTTTTCACACTTCTCCCCCTCAAAAATTGCATATGAGGATGACATTTTTGATTGAACAAGTGCATATGAGGTTGATCCACTATTCACACTTCTCCCCCTCAAAAATTGCATTTGAAATCGCATCTGATGGAAGTAGATCCACTTGATGTCTGAATGCGCATGGAGCAAGTATGAAGCCTTTAGATAAGAGTAGTCAGAAACAAGAATATTCGTATGACCATTTCTCAACTCTCAATCACCATGTAGTTTATTCACCCTTCTCCCCCTCAAAAATTGCATATGACGACCAACTGCCATTTTTTATAGACCAGGTGAATAAGAATATACTCCAATGTACGTTTATCCCCTTTGGTGACTGAATGAGCATTTGAAGAACATGAAGCTTGATGAGAATGGTCATAAATAAGAAGATTCCTCTTCTTCCGAAGATAAAGCGCACTCAAGCGTACGCCTTTCTTTTCTTTGTTGAACGGGGCCTGAAGAGATGTCAGCAGACGCCATTGTCATTGAAGAGCGAGGCCTGAACTGATGTATTCAGACGTCATAGCCAATGAAGAACGAGGCCTGCACTGATGTGTACAGACGTCATAATCAATGAAGAACGAGGCCTGCACTGATGTGTACAGACGTCATAGCCAATGAAGAACGAGGCCTGAACTGATGTGTTCAGACATCATAGCCAATGAAGAACGAGGCCTAAACTGATGTGTTCAGACATCATTGTCGATGATGTTCATCAAGCTTGAATTGTTTGAACCCCTACATCATGAGATATCACTCTTTTCGGCACCCAAACTCTGAGTCTTTCCTTAATACAAGGCCTGAACGATGTACCTGCACTTAAGTAAAGACTTCCTGCATTGACATTAAGAGTTTGTTTGCATTTATATGGGTTAGTGATATCAGAATTTAGACCATTTGGGTTTTCACTGTCAACCTTGGTTTCGCACTTAGTGAACATCTTTCGAATAGGTATCCACCTAAGACCAACAATCTTAAAAGTTCTACCCGTCGGTATCCACCTAAGGCAAGATCTAGGAGTGTTTGGTTTCTCATGCACAGTTACAGACTTTTTGGGAGAAAACCTTTGTCCTAGGGCAACCGGCCAATCAGGTTTCTGCATACACCTCTTTGGCTCTACGGGCTTGTTGTTGTTTCTAGTCTTAGAGGATGGAACCTTGGCACGTGCATTCACTTCCTTCAGGAGTTTTGTTATACAATCATCATGGGTTGCATTGAAAACACATTTCTGACAAGTCGAGCAAACAAAGTGTTTGGAATCAGAAAAAGATCTAGGGTTCTTAGAGTGATCGGCTACGGGAATTGCCTTAATTGGCACGCAACTACTCTTAGAAACAGGCAAATTCCTAGTCTTTTCATGTGTGTTTTTCTTAGCGTCCACTAGGTTTTGATTCTGAACAATGTCTTTATGTCTAACATGTTCCTTTGGTATCACAAGTGACACACGCGTTGAACTAATCCTAGAAGAACTAGAAGCACTCATGTGATGTGGTTTTGCAATGGCATATTCCTTTTCACTAGGTCTAGACTGTGAAGTGACTGGTTTTGACAAAACTTTATCCGCATCAACTTGGGAGGCAAACCGTGTTTTTGAAACATTTGACCGTTCAGATCTAAACGCTGACAGTTGTCTAATAACTGATTGGTTCCTAAGTGGTGGTTTCCCCAAGATTGATGGTTTTGCAAACTTAGTGTTCACATCATTTCCATTCAGTTTCCTCAATTCGTTTTTCAACGATGCAATCGCAAAACCCTTTTCCTGAAGTTGAGCCTTGAATTCATCATTTTTGGCAATCAAAGAGGTAATTTGCTCTACACTCTTAGTTTTCGTTTCTTTGATTTTATCACTCAGTTCTTTGCAATGGATTTTCAAAGTCTCATTTTCATTAATTAATTCAGCCACTTTATGTTCAAATTCAGCATTTGTAGTTGCAATAACATAATGTTTAGCTTTAACTTCATTACACATTTCACGCATCTCAGACAACCTGTTTTTCAAGTTTTTGATCGTCACGTTTTTGGCTTGTAGCTGAGCTTTCAAATCGTTTTTTATAAAAAAGTCGCGGAATTCAGGGAGTTCCGGATTTTTACATGGTAGTTTAGTTTGAATACTTTCTTCCTTTTGTTGTATTGATATTTCAAGATCAATACAATGTTTTTCAAGTTGTAAAAATCTGTTTGAAAGTTCATCAAAAACTTCTGTTTCAACCATATCATTTGATTTGGAAGACTCAACTATAAGCGAATAACTTGACGCATCATCATGATCAGCATCCTGATCAATTTCTCCCCCCTTATGACTCATATTTGTTGACTCAGAGGTGATATTTCTATCAGTCTTTTCCAACAGATATGTGTCATAAGTAGGTTTACTTTGATCAGAATGTTGATGTTCATTAGCAAGGACATTATCTTTATGTTGAACAGTTAAATGTACCTCAGCAAATGGCTCTTGGTCATTTACTGGTCCGATATCAGCATCCACAACATGTGTGATATGAGTCACATAACTGCTGCTACCGTCATGCGTGTCTGATTCTGTTCCATTTCCCACATGTTGAGCCCTTTCATCAATGAACCCCTTAACATTACTCATAAGTTGAAGTAATGTCCTTCTGAACACGTCAACCTCGATTCCAGTATGATTAGCAAAACACTTTTCCGTCATTTGACTGTCATAATCATGATCCAAAGGGAATTTCGAATCAATGAACACTTGGAGTTGGTTGCTGATCACACAAAAAGCAGCCATGGATCCGTCTTCAGAAAATTCTCCTTTGTCAAGTTGTTGTTCAAGTTGATCCAAGTATAAAGTCATTTGGACTGTGAAATCATGTACATCTTGACTAAAGAGTGTTGTGAAAGCCCGCGTGTAACCCATCACGTATTCAGGTTTCTCAAACAGAACTGTGAGATGTGAATGAAGTAGACGAAAACATTCAATGCGACTTTCCTTTGCATTAAGCACCATAAGTGACTGATGAAGCTTTTTCTCTTGTGAATTCGGGCACGAAGATTCCACATTGGTATTATCAGAATCACCCACGTTTATTTGTTGTACAGAACTGGAAATCTTTTGTTTATCATATGTGTCGTACAACTTGAGTACCTCAGCTATGAAGGAATCTGAAGTAGCAGACATGATGTAAACGTGCACGGGATTTTACAATAATCAAGAATGAACCGTGAGATGATAATGATAATGTGAACTGTTGTTAGATTTTGGTTGAAAAGTTGTTAAGAGAGACCAATCGACCACCGTAGATAAATCTAATAGGCTCGAAAATATCTAATAATTATCACGGTAGTTATGTCCAACAATCCCGAAAAATATCACCCAAAATTAAGATCAATCTCGGATAATTGACGCTCAATGGGAATCGTTATCAAACAAAATTCTTTTCCAACCGGTAAATTCGTCCTTGTGATAGTAACCAATAATGAATAGAAAAAAAAAACTTAAACCAAAAACCTAAGCTAAAACAAATAAATCGTCCTTGTGCTAACAATCCAATCCCAAAAGAAAAATAGGCCCAATGAGAAAACTTGGCACCAGCCCACTTTTAAATCCACTCAACCCAAATTGTAATCGGTATAAATCAAACCACTTAAACTCAACTTAAACAAACCCTAATTCACTTTAAAACACGCCTCTCCTTTTCTAAGCACCCGCAAACAACAAAAGAAAACTAGTTTGTCCCTTCAAACCTTAATCCAAAACACAATAGAAGCAAACAACAACGATCGATCCCTTTCTTTCTATTCCGAAACAATACAAATCTCAATCCCACCTCTTGATTTCTTTCCCAGTCGACGATCTCACAAGGACCAGAAACATGATGTTAAGATCTTTTCAAAAAAGGTCACAAGTAAGTATGAATGGTTATGTATTTGTTTTTCTAAATCGAAAGGAAGATCGAAGGTGGATTGTGGCTCGAGAATCAGTATTGATTTGAGAGGTGAGATGTATGATGGATTTGTGTTGCTAAATTGTGAGATGATTAGAATAGAGAACTTTGTAGTTGTTGTTGGATTATCAGTTTTGTAATATCGTTGTTTAATGTGACGTGTGTTAATTTCTAAGTTTAATTTGAATTACGTATCTGGAAAGTTGACTTTATGATTTGGATTTGTTTATACTGGATATGGATTGGTGATTCGATTCTTGTGAGTGATTTTGTATTTGGATTTGATTTGGTTTTACTGAATATTTTAGCTTCTTCTTGTTTTTCTTTTTAAGTTAACTGTAAAAGAGAGATGTCTCCAACCTCTTGAGGTATGACAAGCCGCTAGTCAATAAGTCAAACAGCAAAACCGCTACTATTACAATACCGCTAGGACCCAAACCGCTAATCCAGATAAACCGCCAGAATAAAATATTAAAAAAAAAACCCAGTTAAACCGCTACATCAGGCAAACAGCTAGAATATAAAATTCATAAATCAGTTAAACCGCTGATGCAGATAAACCGCCAGAATAAAATATTATAAAGCCTGTTAAACCGCTACAGTACCCAACAAAACAGTCACTATCAACCAGTTTTGTCTGCTTCCCTGTTTGAGTTAGAATACAAACTGCAAACTCAAGAAAAAAAACAGCCAAACTGCTACAAAGAAATCCTTTTCAACTTTTATCAAGCCGCTAGCAAGAAATATACTCCAATCTTGGTTTTCTTGCGCTTTTCAATTCGAACCAGAAGAGAGAAAAAAACGAGAAAAACTTTCTTGAGGAGCGAAACACAACAATTAGCAAACCCAGTACTTAAATATGAAAGCCCAAGATTGATTTATGTGAGTAAAGCAAACTCAGTCCTTAAATATGGAAGCCCAAAATAGTAAGACCAAACCAGATTCAATTCGTTGAGTACCACATATATAAGAAAATGGTTTAGTTGGGTGCTACAGATTTAAGAAAATGATTCGAACCAATAAAAAAAAAAAAAAATAAAGGCAATCTGTTATACAACTGTTAAGGCCCACACTTGCATTTAAGTTGCAAACAAAAATTTGTTTCGAACAACACAGGTTAGTCAAATTTGTTCGAACCAAAAGAGAAGAGAAAAAAAAAAAAAAAAAAAAAAAAAAAAAAAAAAAAAAAAAAACTGAAGAAAGTAACCACAAATCCAAGCACACACAATCAATAGAACCTAACCATGGCTCTTGATACCAATTGTTGTTTTTGTATACTTGGATTTGATGATGGAAGAACTAGATGAATTTCTAGAGAGAGAGAGATGAGAGAATTTGGGAGATGTAGAGAGAGAGTGAAGAAATAAAATGTTGAATGATTAGAAATCTCCAACCCTCTCCCTAGGAGGAGAGGGGTATTTATACAATCTAATATTTGTGCCCCTAGTGGGCTGTGGAGTGAGTTGACAGTGGGGAAAGCCCCGACCCACTCCACAAATATAAATACTACTAAGCTATTAATAATAATACTAATAATGCTAAGCTAATATAAATAAGCCTACGAGCTATGTGAATGCTAAAGAGATGCTCGGGGTGACCGAACCTTCATCTGAATATTTATATTTCTAACAATAACACATTCAAGTAATCAATTCACGGTTTCTTCTTGATTTTGTAAAATCCCGCGAAAGTAAAGATTTCTCGGTTTAAATCATAGAATTGTAAAATCCCGTGCACGTTCATATCATGTCAAACACTACGGATTCAGTCATTTATGAGGTACCTAGTAGTGCATCTTCTGTTCCAAATGATGATAATGTGTTGCTTGAGACCACTGAATTTGTCCCTGAAGACTCATTAGCCACCCAACTTAACATCTATAAAGATCAAGTGGCCATATATGAACAACGTGCTAAGTTTGAGTTAACTAAACGTGAGCAAGAAATGGATGGTCAGATGCGTACACTTATTTCTGAACGTAATCTAAGGGAAGAAAAATTGAAAATGGAGTTACATTCTTTACAAGTGAAACTTAATCAAACTGTTCAGCTTAAACAAGTAATACAAGAAAGTGTAAATACGCTGAAACATAATTTCAAAGAAAAAGAAACAAGTTTCAAAGAAAAAGAAACAAAACTCTTAAATGATTTTTCCAAACTTAAAACGTTAAAGAATAAACTCGAATACAAGTTGTACACACAAGACCATTCCAAACAAGCTGTTCAGATGATGCTCAAGCATAAAAGTTGTGTGATGAACACAGAGAGAAAGCCATAGGTGAACCAAAATCTGTTTACCTTAGAAGTGCACAAGGGGCCCAACCTGTGTTATATGATGGTACTGAAATCCTTAAACCTGTTCATGCCCCCACTAGTGTACCATCATCAGAAGAGAGTAGTGAGATAGAAGAAATAAATAGGGAAAAAAAGGCTGAGAAAATGAATGATCCTGTATGTGTAGCAAACCGGGTCATAATCAAACCTCACAACTATTTAAAGGAGAACTTCTTAGCCACTTTCACTCCCCAAACTCAATTGACTCCTGAACAAGTATTTTGGACCTTAGACATGCAAAAAAGAAAGGCCGAAGAACTCGAAGGCAAAAATCCACCCCTAAGAAAGATAGCTGCAGCAACGGTGTACCCACCCAATACACCCATGCACTTAGTTCCTTTAAATCTTCCCACAGTATGTAAAACTCTAATTAGCATATATGTTTTTTGTCAACTATTTGCTGATTTCGATAAAACATGTAAGAAGAGAATTACGCCAACGGGAATTACTGAAGGGGAAAGAGGCTTTGAACAAACAAAACGGTGCTACTTAACTGAGGTTATTCCATTCTTTAAACTCCTCAAGGAACATTTTGAGGGCATGCAAGAAACCCTTAGAACTGATGTAAAAGAAATGAAAAAGGTGTTTAATGTTATGGAAAATGAGGTGTCCCAAAATGCGATAGAACTTAAGAGTCGTGAGATTGAGAGAAAGAACATTCACATCACCAATGAGAATTTGATTGCGAGATGTATTGCTCAGGATGTGTATTATATTGCTACTGATTTTGCGTTAGCTGCTTTTCAATTTCATGATCTATCGATTGCTTTTAAAGTTGCCCAGAATTGTGTCATTGAGCTTGAAGCCGAGAATCAAAAATTGAATGAGAAAATCCAAAATGATGATCATGATAACATGGTCAGGCATTTGTCTAAATTAGAGATTGATAATCTTAATTTGCAATTAAAATTTCAACATCTAGAAGAAAGAAATAAAACTTCAAATGCCAAGACATCGTTGGATGCTCCTGAATTTGATGCATATTTTGAAATAAGCAAACGAGATGAACGGATTCAAGCTCACACTAACACGATCCAAAAATTGAAAGCACAAATCTCTCAATTGAAGGTCAATAGTAGTGATGTGATTGGCACCCATAAACTACCACCTCTAGATTCTCTGAATTTTCAATTTCAAAACATCATCAATAAATTGCAACAGGAAAATGATTGTTTTCAAGCTGAAAATTCAAAAATCAAACAGCATTACAAAGAGTTATATGACTTGATTAAAGTCACACGTAACAATCACAATGAAAAGATAACTTCTTTGCTAAATGAGATTGAGAATCTAAAGACTCAGGTGAAAGGGAAAATGCCAATTATCACTAGTGATAATGTTGTTCCAAAGGTTTCTGCTTGTAGTAAGTATGCAATTGATGTTGTGCCTATTCCGCTTCCCCTTAGAAACAATAGGTCTGCTCATCAGGTATATCTTACTCAACTTAAGGATAGTCTTGACATTCTTCGTGAGATTGTAGAAGAGGATGTAATAGAGAAACCACTTAATAGTGCAGTTGTAGATGCCTGCTTCCTCACTAAACGATCTCAGGAACTCTTAGAATACGTCATTGGCACATGTCCTAAGACTAATAGCAAGCGAGATAGGTTTATTGCATCATCTTCAATGACTAAGAACAAGCATGTAACCTTTGAGGCACCCTTGGATACTTCAGATCCCAACACATCAAAACATGTTCAGCAACTGGAAGTGAAAAGGACTAAGATTCCCATCAGTCCTTCTACAGGAGTTAACAGTGACACTAAAGCTAGCAAGTCAAAACCTAGGAGAAATATAAAGAATTATAAGACTTCACCAGCTAAAAGTGTTCCTAAGAAGAAAGTAGAAGACCACATGAGGAACAATAAGTCAGATTTGAACAAAAGGAATCATAATTCAAATCCTAATTCACTTTGCAAAACATGTAATGATTGTTTAATTTCGGGTAATCATGATAAATGTGATGAGAAATTTTTGAAGTCGTCCAACAAAACCCCTGTCAAGCAAGTTTGGAGAGCCAAGCATGTCAAGCAAACTTGGAAAGCAACAGGAAATATGTTTGCTAATGTTGGTTATCAATGGAAGCCCACTGGAAGGAAATTCACTTTAGGAGAACAGTGCCCCTTAACTAGGATAACTAAGTCTAAAGTAGTGCCTGTATGTCAATGGAAGCCAACTGGAAGGAAATTCCCTGTAGGAGAATAGTGCCCTTTAATTAGGTCTACTAAATCCGAAACGGTGCCTTTAATACAACCTAAACACGTCAGTACTAGTGAAAGTGTCATCACTGGGAGATTTAGTAACAATCCTCATACATCGTTAAATATGTACCAACGTAGAAACAAATAGAAAAAAGCTACTTCCACTAGCATTCCAACTTCTACTGAGACTCAGGCAAATGATGCTCCTGTTCCCAATAACCAACTGGACCCCAACTTAAATTGGGGATCCAGCACTCCAAACTCTCTATTTTCGTCCGTTTTCAAATGCAGGTCGTACAGATCGTCCTTTGACATTTGGACTCAGGCTGCTCACAACATATGAAGGGAAATCACAAATGACGTCTGTTCACATCAGTTCAGGCCTCGATCTTCAACGACAAATGACGTTTGAACACGTCAGTTCAAGCCTCGTTCTTCATCGACAATGATGTTTGAACACTGCAGTTCAAGCCTCGTTCTTCAACGACAATGACGTTTGAACACTGCAGTTCAAGCCTCGGGCCTTAATGTCAACATAATGGCGTCTGCTGAAAACACTCTAGGCCCCGTTCCTCAAAGAAAAGAAAGGCATACGCTTGAGTGCGCTTTATCTTCAGAAGAAGAGAAATCTTCTTGTTTCTGACTATTCTCATCAACAAGCTTCATACTTGTTCCATGCTCGTTCAGTCATCAAGTGGATCTACTTTCATTAAGATTGTATTTTTATTCACTCGATCAAAAATGGCAACCTCAAATGCAATTTTTGAGGGGGAGAAGTGTGAACAGTGGATCAACCTCATATGCACTTGTTCAATCAAAAATGGCAACCTCATATGCAATTTTTGAGGGGGAGAAGTGTGAACAGTGGATCGACGTACATTTGATTGTATGTTCACTCACTTGTTGGGCATGTGACTCTAATTGTGACTACGGAGTTGATCAGGTATCACTTATTTGAGATTGAAGTTGACTTTCACAAAGGCGTGATCTTACTTTATCTTGAAGTCAGGGTTGGTTGGATGCATGACTTTCAATGATAACTTGCTCGTGCTTAAGATTTAAGTTGAAGACTAGTTTATCTAGTTACCAGCAGTCGGGGTAAATGTTTGATGACCTGGTTAACTATCACTTAAAGGAGTTATGTTGTAGTACTCAGTGTCACACGCCGATGACGTTGTGGATAATCGCAAGAGGTGTTAATGTCTCATACTTTGGTTGGGTATTGAGTACTTAGAGATTTGATTGGAGCATAAATTCTCTACCCCGTTCTTCCAACATTAGTGCAAGCTTAAGTCAAGAGAACGGGGAATTCTACTCCAGTTTCAAGTTTTGGTATATCGAGTTTGCTCTATCAGTTATCATTTCAAATAGCCTACTTAAGGGTTGGTAAAGATAGTCAGAGAGAGTTTCGGTAGCGGTTGATTCTCACTTGATACATTTGAGCCAATTTTGTTCTTCTCACAAGATTTCAAGTATATGTGCGTAAAATGTGTTGCTGATTCTGAGGTATCAAAACCAGGAAGGGGGAAGGAGACATACATCTGAACGCACAACGAGTACACGTGTTGAACCTTATACTTCTTCTTAATTGAAGTTATTCCGGGAAGACAAATGTCATAACCGCAGAGAATATCAGTGTTTTAACTCGTGGCTTTTTGTGTATTATTCCAACTACGTGAGGGAAGAGATGTAAGAAACAGTTTCTGATGATTAAAGAGGTACACAATTGTATGATGATTCCTCTGGTTAGTCGGTATCCTACAGAAGGAAATGTGTTCATCAGGGACTTAATTGATTCTTACGATACTGTCTTGGTGTTTTCATTTCGTCTACATACGGGATAAATTGCTTACACTTGGGACTTAGTTGACTTTGGTGTAACATGTAACACCCCCAATTCAATGATGCAGCGGAATTCAAACTGGGTGTTACTCGATGGCACAACAGTCATAACAATAGAAAACGATCTCTAACTGAGTCGTTTTGAAAGGAATTATCATTCAAATTATTATAATATATCAGAGTTTACAAGATAGGTCCCAAAAGGTTCCATGTTTACAAAATACATCAATATAAAGTCATTTGATGTCGTTTTGAATGATAAAATAAGTTATAGCCTTCTTGATTGAGTCTGTGCCCCTCCGTGCCATCCTTGATCATTATGCACCTGAAATACATGCTTAAACTGTCAACACAAAGGTTGAGTGATATTCATAGAGTTTGTTAAGTAGTTGAACACAATATGTTGGTAGTGTGAGCTATAGACTCACACTAATGGTTGGAAAACAAAATGGTTATTATTATTCACTAAGCTCATTCAACCAATACGTTAACGTGTGCCAATATCGATCGGCGGAGTTACCCCGGTAGGTACTTTGCCGCCATACCTAAGTCTCAAATATTAGTGCGTTTGTTTGCCTGACTGGTCAACACAAACGGGATTCGTCAATCCCAATAGGCCTATTCACAATACTCGCACTCACTATTTCTAGTGATTAAATGGTTCATGATTATGGGGTCTTGGTTTGGCAAGGATGGTAACTTAGTGATAATAAAACAATCAGATAGCATACAATTTCAAAGCATTGTGTTCGGTTAAAATAGCATTTATTCCCCCCAAGGGTTTGTAAAAACAATTAAGTAATAGAAAGTGGGGCTATGAACTCACCGTGAGTTGGATGGTGTCTTAGTGCCTTAACGAATTCGATGGATAAACCGGAAAACCTCTAAGTGCAACCTACAATAGAACGTTGCGACTTAGGGTGGAATAATGTCTAATAATACAAAAGTTGCATATACATGTCTTGCATATTGTTCATGATGTAGTTACTTTGTGTGTCGTGTAGGTCATTGTATGAATATGGTTTATGAAACAAGTTTAGTTTGTATATCTCGTACTACCGTTCGGGCCATCATGATTCAGAGGTCATGTAGCAAACATTCGAGGAGCTAGGACACTTTAACTCGTAAATCAATCTAATACATTGGACTTTCTCTCACTAGAAGTTTCCTTCTCATCTCACTCTCTCTCTAAAATACACGGCCGAATCTTATTCTCTTGATTGTGTTATGTGTTTTGATAGCTTACAAGTATTCGCGCCGGTAGCTCGACTCGAGACCATACGACACTTGATTGCTCTCACAGCCGGGAAAGGATGGAAGATTCATCACTTGGATATGAAAACGGCTCTTCTAAATGGTGACTGAAAGGAGCTCGACAATACTTTAAAAGATATGGGTTTTCTACAATGCGTGCACGAAAATGCAATCTATAGAAAGGTGCCCAATGGAGAATTTATCATTGTTGCAGTTAATTTGGATGATTTATTCGTGACTGGGACGAGCTTAGACCTCATAAACAAGTTCAAAAGGAGAATGGTGTCTCAATTTGAAATGTCGGATCATGGTCAGTTAACTTATTACTTAAGTATCGAAGTCTCACAAGAAAAGGATTGCGCGGAGATCAAGCAAGAGAGATATGCAATAAAGATTTCGAAAGAAGCTGGTATGGAAGATTGCAATGCAACTTTCTGTCTGATGGAACCGGGACTCAAGTAGTAAAAAGCAGAAGATGAACCAGAAGTTGAAGCTACCCAATATCGAAAAGTGGTGGGTTGCTTATGTTACCTCTTGCACACTCGTCAAGATTTGACTTACTCGGTTGGAGTGGTTAGCCGATATATGCAAAGTCCAAGAGAATCACATGCTCGTGCCATCAAGCAAATCCTACGCTATCTTAAAGGTACAACTTCGTTTGGAATTATATACAATCATTGTAATGACATGAGACTGGTGGGATATAGCGATCATAATGTTGATATTGATGATGGACAAAGTACTACTGGATGCGTTTTTTTATCTCGGTACATCTCCTATTACATGGTTCTCAAAAAAGCAAACTACTATAACGTTATCTTCGTGTGAAGCTGAGTTCATGGCAGCCACTGCAGCTGCGTCTCAAGTAATTTGGCTAAGGGAGTTATTGGCGGAAGTGACTTGGAATGAACATGTAATTGTTGAGCATGTATCCGGAGAAAACCAAAGAGCGGACCCGTTAATGAAGACCTTGGAGCGCATAAGGTTCAAGGAGATGAGATCGGTACTTGGTGTGCAAGAATTACCCTCTTCAACTCAGAAATTCAAGGGCAGATTGTTGGCGAATTCCTGAGTTTGGTTGTGGCTAAGGCGTGTACCAGATTCAATAATTGTAATACAAGTAGGAGTTGATGTCTGATGTAGCTTAAGGCATGTTATCAGGTTTCTGGAATACTAGCTGGAGTGCTCGTCCAACTCGTCCAAGTTCTCCTATTATAGTTTAGTATTTATCTATTTAGGATATGTTTAATGTAATCCTAGTTATAGTCTAACGTGTCTAGGTTAGTCTATATATACCGTGAAGGGTAGGGCATTACATTGTACCGAACTGAAGTTTTAGAGTAAGATTTCTTCAATAAAATATTGCGTGTTACTTGGCAATTATACTTTTCTTTTCGTGGTACTGTAACCTGTGTTGTGCATCTGTGTGCATACCTTTGATTACCACATGTTTTGATTGTTTACGTACGTGTATCTTTTTTCAGCTGACGTCCGTGTGTCTTTTTTCAGTGTTTTGATTGTTTCTAAAACTCATTGATATACTTGGTGTATGTGGTATGGGGCAGGCTATCCTGACACCCCCTATAGGGGGTGTATGCAATCATTGCATGCATTATATTATTGTACTTTCTGTTTTGCGGGTTTATACGATTGACCATAGGAGGTGTTTGTATAGTATGTCTCGTGTGGTATAGCGCGTGACATTTGAAAATATACATATATATATATATATATATATATATATATATATATATATATATATATATATATATATATTTCTATCATAATGTCGACATGAAAATGTTATCTATCCTCAATATCAAGACTTGAAACTTCTCATAATCATTGTACGTAATAAAAATATGATGTGATGATCATTTTCTTTCGTCTCACAGTAAAACAATAATGTGACAAGTGACAACCTTGATAACATTAATTGTAGCATTTTATGATTTTTATCTGCTATGCTATGCTAACGGTACATCTCTAATTTACAATGAGGACTAACAGTACATCCCTCGTTTATAATGAGGACTAACGGTGCAAAAAAATTTTCCGTTATCTCTTAAAGAGATAGATAATATTACACCGTTAGCCTTCAGGACTAGTGGTATTTGCACCATTAGTCCTTTTTTTTAATGTTTTCTCCGTTTTTTGTACGTTTCTTCATTTTTTGTATGTTTTCTCCATTTTTTGTACGTTTTTATCCCTTTTTTTACGTTGTATCCATCATTTTACTTTTTTTGTATGTTTTATAACGATTTTTATCCATTTTTTAAAACGTTTTGTCCCTTTTTTTGTACGTTTTATTCATTTTTTTTTTGTTTTTTGTACGTTTTATCTGTTTTTTGCACGTTTGATCTGTTTTTGTATGTTTTTATCCATATTTTGTACATTTTATCCTCTTTTTACATTTTTTGTACGTTTTATCTGTTTTTTGTACGTTTTATCCATTTTTAACATTCTTTATCCATTTTTTTACGTTTTATCCGTTTTTTGTGCGTTTTTATCAGTTTTTTGTACGTTTTATCTGTTTATATCCGTTTTTGTACGTTTTATCCGCTTTTTAACGTTTTTATCCGTTTTATCCCTTTCTTTACGTTTTTTGTATGTTTTATCCGTTTTTTAACCTTTTTTATCCGTTTTTTAAGTTTATCCGTTTTTTAACAGTTTTCCTTCTTTTTTACGTTTTTATCCTTTTTTTTGTTTTATCCGTTTTTTTGTGCCTTTTTTACGTTTTTATCAGTTTTTTCCGCTTTTATCCGTTTTTTATGTTTTTATTCGTTTTTTATCACTTTTTTTACGTTTTATCTGTTTTTGTACGGATAAAAACTTATAAAAAATGGTTAAAACATAAAAAAAAAAAAAAAAAAAAAAAGGTACAAAACGTACAAAAGATACAAAAAACGGGTAGAAAAGTAAAAAACAGACAAAAGCATACAAAAAACATAAAAAATGGATAAAACTTACAAAATATGGATAAAAAACGGATAAAACTTACAAAAAAACATAAAATCAGATACAACGTACAAAAAAGGGATAAAAACGTAGAAAAAATGTAAAATAACGGATAAAACATAAAAAAAGGGATAAAACGTAAAAAAAAATGGACAAGAAACGTTAAAAAAGGATAAAATGTACAAAAAACAGATAAAACGAACAAAAAACATTAAAAACGGTTAAAACGTAGAAAAAATGGATAAAACGTACAAAAAACGTAAAAAAATTGGATAAAACGTACAAAAAATGGATAAAAACGTACAAAAACGGATAAAGTGTAAAAAAAACGGATAATAAAAGTTAAAAAACGGATAAAACGAACAAAAAACGGATACAAACGTACAAAAAACATAAAAAATTGGATAAACCGTAAAAAAATGGATGAAAATGGATAAAACTTACAAAAAATGGATTAAAACGTACAGAAACGGATAAAACGTAAAAAAAGGGATAAAGAAACGTTAAAGACGGATAAAACGTACAAAAATGTAAAAAAATTGATAAAACTTACAAAAACGTAAAAAAATGACAAAAACCGTAAAAAAGGGTAAAACGTGCAAAAAACGGAATAAACATACAAAAAACGGATAAAAACGTACAAAAACGGATAAAAACGTAAAAGAACGGGTAAAACATACAAAAACGGATAAAACGTGCAAAAAATGGATAAAAACGTACAAAAACGTAAAAAAAGGATAAAAAACATAAAAAGGGGTAAAACGTACAAAAAACGGATAGAAACGGATAAAACGTACAAAAAACGGATAAAACGAACAAAAAATGGATAAAAAAGTACAAAAAACGGAGAAAACGTACAAAAAACGAAGAAACGTACAAAAAACGGAGATAACGTAAAAAAAATGACTAACGATGCAAATACCGTTAGTCCTGAAGGCTTACAGTGTAATATTATATATCTCTTTAAAAGATAACGGAGAAATTATTTGCACCGTTAGTCCTCATTATAAACGAGGGATGTCGGGTGGCAAACGTTTGGCTAACGATGATCTAACATGCCAATAATTTCTGACAAAGATGTAAGACCTTAAAAACTATAAATCACATAGATGTATTTTGCAGTTTACTCGTTAATAAATTTACTTCAATTCGAATCTAGATACATCATATATGGAATTAATAGGTCATATGAGAGTGTACAAAAAGGAGTTTGAAAATTGATCTCATCCCGCGATTTGATGATTTTCAACAAACCACGGATTCCATGGGCTCTCAATAGGCAGATTGAGCGACTCTATCCATTGTTCTACACCCACGTATGGAAATGTCATATCATGATCACCACTGACAATTATTATTTTCACAAAAAAAAACATGTTATAAGCTGCAATATAAGAGAGGATTGTAAGTTGCCCCATAAAAAAGGGATGTGTTATAACCACGAGGTCTATTTATACACGGGGCCTATTTTTGTAGGGTTTTTTTTTTTTTTTTTTTTTTTTTTTTTTTTTTTTTTTTTTTTTTTTTTTATCAAAAAGCTATAAACCTGAAAGTCCGGAACAGAAAATATAAAGTTTAATATTTCAAACGCTAAAAACTGTCAAAAATACGGAACATAAACTGACAAAAACTGTGCTGTGCAGAAAAAAAAATAGAGGACAATGGGGAGACAAAGGGCCTGCCACCCTTGTCCCCCCGTGGGGTATAGTAAATCCCATAAAAAATAGGGTAAATGTTTTAAAAAAGTATCATACTTGCCATCATTTGTTTTTTTGAGTAGCGAACAAATTTTTTTGCTTTTATGGGCATTTTGTTTCGCTTTTTTTTTTTTTTTTTTTTTTTTTTTAGGTACTAATTTCTAGTGATGACCTTTTTACTCTTCCAAATTACATAAATAGTCCATGTAGGATAGCGAAAATTGCATCTACCGTCCTTAAGGTAAATTACATAAATGGTCCCTTAAAAAAATCGGAATTTTTTTTCCGATTTTATTTTTTCGGAAAAAAAAAATTCAAATTTTTTTTTCGAAATTCTTTTTCAAATTTTTTTTTTCGGAATTTTTTTGTCGAAAAACTTTTTTTCGGAATTTTTTTTTCCGAAACTTTGTTGTCGATTTTTTTTCCCAAATTTTCTTTTTCGAAATTCTTTTTCAAATTTTTTTGTCGAAAAACTTTTTTCTGTTTTTTTCTGAAATATTTTTTTTGGAAATGTTTTTTCGTCACATGTGAAAAAAATTTTCTGAATTTTTTTCTTCACATGTGAAAAAAAAATTAAAAATTTTTCGTCACATGTGAAAACGTATAAAATCAGATGAAAACGTATAAAAACGGATGAATAAAAGTGGACGAAAACTTAAGAAATCGGACGAAAACGTATAAAAACGGATGATAACGGATAAAAATGTATGAAAACCTAAGAAAACAGACGAAAACGTATAAAAACGTTAAAAAAAGGGAGGAAAACGTAAGAAAAATGAATGAAAACGTATAAAAATGGACAAAAACGTAAGAAAGCGGGCGAAAACGTATAAAAACGGACGAAAACATATAAAAACGTAACGGGTCAAAACCATAAGAAGTGGATCAATAAAAAGAAATGTTTAGGGACGGTGGATGCGATTTTCGCTAAACCAGTGGTACAATTTACGTAATTTACCCTAGGGACAGTGGATGCAATTTTCGCAAATTCACTGGACAAAATGGTCATCACAAGTTTTCAGTACCTATAAAAGATTAAAAAAAAAAAAATTAAAAAATTAAAAAAAAAAAAAAAAAAAAAGAGAGAAAAATATACTGAAAAGCAAAAAAAATTGTTTGCTACCCAAAAAAGCAAATGATGTGAAGTATGATATTTTTTTAAAACATTATTTTTTTAAAACATTTGCCCTAAAAAATATGTAAAAACCTTTAATAATAATATCCAGTGAATTCAGTAAGGATTGCAGGAATAAACATGATTTCAAACTAATAGATATATTATTTCTTTTGATGATAGAGGTTAATTAATCTGTATGATATATAAGAGTGTTTGTAGTACCTAATGATCAAAACATGGCAATCTCTGTCTGTAAGTTGTTCATGGTAGACGATAGTGCTCAAGATGTCATACGAGTAACAAGTGGTGTCATTTTTCTTAAAATCATAATGCATAGCTGTGTTGGATTTCTTCCATGTTTCTACCATTCCCTGCACACGAAAGAACGATGTTTTGAGTTAAACCAATTGTGAAGTGATGGAACTCTTTGTGTTAAGGTAAACTAAGTTGTGACTGAATCAAGTAGTGTAGAAAAGCAAATTCTGTAAGTTATTGTGTGATGTTGTTGAATAATTAGATTGAGGTAACATAAAATGCTAAAAAAAATAAACTAAATTGGATATCAACCAATATATATCTTGCAAATGTGCTAAATAGTTATCAAACCTATTACAGATAATATCTACTCACGATTCTACCATATGAGGAAATTGGTTAACCTCAAGCACTTCACGTATTACAGATAATTTACTTTTCCAACTACTCACGGCTAGTTCAGCGGTACAAACTTTGCACTAGCAGTACAAACCATTATCAAAAAATTTCAAAGAACAATATGAACTTATATAAATTTGAAACATTATAACTCACATATAGTTTTTAGCAAACTATCAGCTATCAACGGATTTGATATGTCTTTACCAATAGCCGTTTGCTTTGGACTAGCCAACTCTTGACTGTTAGATATGGTGAGTTGATAACCATAAAATTTTTGGTAAATTGTCAACTATCAACGGATTTGAGATGTCTTTACCAGAAACCGTTTGCTCTGGACTAGTTGGTTCTTATGTGGGTTAGACATGGTGAACCAATAACCATTTGTTGTGTGCACAGATCACACACTGAGCTCCAAATCATCATTCAGTCCAAAACATGAAATACTCAATTCACAAACTCCAGCAACCTGCAATTGTTAGTCCCAAAACAAGAAACAAAGTGCAAAGCACTTGCCTCATAACAGTATAAGCATATGACTAACATTGCTAATCAACAAGGAATTAATTTCTTTGTAGAACCCAAGCCATCACTGACTTTGGTTTTCCTCTAGCATCAATATAATTAAACCTTTTTAGTACAGTTGGAGTACCATTGGATTGAAGTGGTCTCCAAACCCATGATGCAGATGCATTAATACCATTACCCATATTTTCCTTAGCAGTGTTTTTAAAACATCCAGTATTAACTGCTTGCCTAGCAGTATGAACTGCTGGGTTTGCAATTGCAACTTTAGGCTTCCAAACTTGTTTGTTAATCACTGCATTATTTTGAAATGGTCTTTGAACAGTTTTTGGTGCTGATTTAAAAGTTGTTTTTGCACCTTGAACTGTTGGTCTTTGGTAAACAGGTCTAAATGGTCTAGCAGTATGAATTTCTGGTCTAGCAGTATGAACTGCTCTTGGTCCAGACCTTAAAAGAACTGTTCTAGGTATCATTCTAGCATTTGTAGGGTGAGTGGGAGGTCTAACTGAGTTCACCCTAGGACTTGAAAACCTAGTTACCCTATTATTGCAATAAGCTGCAAGATGGTCAAAGCTACCACATGTGAAAATAAGCTTTCCTATAACAAAGAAAGTCATCACCTAGTTGGTGAGACTTGAGGTTGTTCCAATTCCTTTGGTTACCTCTGGGCTTGTTTGTGGTTTTATACATTTCAGCATACCTAACTGTTGGTCTAAAAGGTTTGGAATTGGTGTTAGGCCTAACAGTTTCAGTTCTGACCACCTTAGGTACTTTTGGTTCCTCTATCTTAATACTAACAGGCTTAACCACAGCCTGATCACTCTCATCATCATCAGAAGTCCAATCCTCTATGGTTGGAGCATCTGAGTCTCTACCTGATGACCTATCAGAGGACACCTTGTCCTCAAAGAGTGATTTATCACTTGCACTTTCAAAACTTACTTCTACAGGCTTTTCAACTACTTCTTTTTCTTTTAGTTTTGGGCCATATTCCATTTTAGGTAGTTGAAATTCTTCCAAACCTGTATGTTCAAGGCCAATACCTGGAGGTGTTGGAATTTCTCTATAAGGAGGTGGAACTGAGTGATATCCTAGCCTTGACTTAGTCTTATTGACAATTTGACATTCAATTATCTTTTGAACACCTTTTGATGTATACTCTAATGTGTCTACATTCAATTGAATGTTCTCCTTAGCCTGTTTAAGTCTATCAAGCTTAGCATTTAAATTACTAATTTCAGCATCTCTAAAAAATATATCTCTTTTAAGTACAACCACAGTTTCAGAGAAAGTAGACTCATTGGTTTTATAATGAACAATTTGCTCTTCTAGAACAGCTAAACCCCTTTTATGATTTGCTAAATTAAAATTGGTCTTGTTTAGCTCTATTTTCTGTTCATCATAATGTTTTCTAAGTGTTTCTAATTCTTTTAAAGCATCACAAGATTTAGAACATTTAGAAACTTGTACCTCAGAGTCTGAGAAAGCCATCAAAGCCATTTCTGTTGGTGTTGCTTCCTCCTCTGCAATGTAGCTCCAGTCAAACCCTAAGCCATCAATGGCTATCATTGCCTTTGAGCTTGAGTCTGTAATCTCCACAACCCTTGATCCTGTTGTCCTGCCTTCATATCCCTTATTCCTTGAGTCCTGCTGTCTGGGCTTCCTACATTCTCTTGAAAAATGACCCATTTTGTGGCAGTTATAACACTCAATCTTGGACTTGTCATAACCAGCAACATCATTGCTATTTATGACTATCTTCTTGCCTGTTCTCTTCAAAAATCTCTTAGCCCTCATGCTAAGAAGAGAGAGTTGCCACTTGATGTCCATCTCTTCAATATCATCTTCATTTATCTCCTAAAGATCTTCATGAGTCAACATAGTACCATTGTGCTGAGTAGTCAGGAAAGCACAATAAGTATTCTCATCCAGGAGTCCATTAGTACTGCTTGAAGTACTAGCAGTACCAATATTAGAACTAGCAGTACAACTGCTCCAGCAACTTGCACTTCTTCATCTGGACTTGATGCCAAATTTTCAGGGCTTGAGCTTGTTCCAGTAGACCTCTTTACATCATGCTCCACTATTTTGAAATTGCTATAAAGGTCCATTAAGCTCATGGAATCTATATCAGGCTTGTTCTTCCACACAACCACATGCATAGCCCATTCTGATGGTAGACTCCTTAGAAATTTGGAGTTGAGATCTTCCTGAGGTATCTCAATTCCAAGAATAGCAAGCTGACTCACTAGTTTCTGTAGCCTGTTGAACATATGGTCTAGTGATTCATTGCTTATAGCTGAGAAGTTCTCAAATTGTTGCTTGAGAAGGGTCTTCTGTGTTTTCTTGGTGGCATCATTCCAACCATATCTGGCAACAATAGCTTCAAAAAGTGTCTTTGCACACTTGAACTTGCTGAAGTTCAACAATTGATCATTAGGTATGGTCAATAGCAGCAAGCTTCTTACTTTGAGATCATTCTTGTGCTGTGCCTTCTCGTCAGCAGTAATAGGCTTTGTCTGCACTGTTGTCACAGATTTTCCTTCTTCAGTTGTTGTTGTGGTAGAAGGCTTGAACGAATTTCCTTCTTCTATGATCTCCCAGAGTGTATAGTCCTGCACTTGGAAGAATTGTTCAATTCTCAATCTCCACATATCGAACTCATTGGGCTTGAGGATAGGCAATTTTGCAGCAAGATTGGTTGTTGACGTCTCCATGTCCATCTTCTTCTGAGAAACTGTTATTCTTGGATCTTCTAAAAAGGTTTAATTATATTGATGCTAGAGGAAAACCAAAGTCAGTGATGGCTTGGGTTCCACAAGGAAATTAATTCCTTG
The DNA here is from genome assembly GCA_021014915.2 of Artemisia tridentata subsp. tridentata. NCBI lineage: Eukaryota > Viridiplantae > Streptophyta > Magnoliopsida > Asterales > Asteraceae > Artemisia > Artemisia tridentata. The sequence goes on from CP139505.1 coordinate 252,886,850, forward strand.
TTGATTAGCAATGTTAGTCATATGCTTATACTGTTATGAGGCAAGTGCTTTGCACTTTGTTTCTTGTTTTTGGACTAACAATTGCAGGTTGCTGGAGTTTGTGAATTGAGTATTTCATGTTTTGGACTGAATGATGATTTGGAGCTCAATGTGTGATCTGTGCACACAACAAATGGTTATTGGTTCACCATGTCTAACCCACATAAGAACCAACTAGTCCAGAGCAAACGGTTTCTGGTAAAGACATCTCAAATCCGTTGATGGTTGACAATTTACCAAAAATTGTATGGTTATCAACTCACCATATCTAACAGTGAAGAGTTGGCTAGTCCAAAGCAAACGGCTATTTGTAAAGACATATCAAATCCGTTGATAGCTGATAGTTTGCTAAAAACTATATGTGAGTTATAATGTTTCAAATTTATATAAGTTCATACTATTCTTTGAAAATTTTTGATAATGGTTTGTACTGCTGGTGCAAAGTTTGTATTGCTAGTGCAAAGTTTGTACTGCTGAACTAGCCGTTGTAACTGTTGTGCCAGTAATTAATTTTTACTTAGAAACTAGCCGTTGGAAGTTTGTTGCGATTTTTACTGATAAAATTACGGTTTTTAAGGGATCCTCTTCTAGATATTTTAAATTTTATTCTATTATAATCATATCCTAAAATAAAAGTTAACATATTCTTTAAGTCGGTCAATAGAAACCCTAATTCTCTCAATAATATCTCATCTCACTTTCATCTTCTACTTTCTAACCTAAATTTTCACTATTCACCACAGTCAAATCAATTTATACTAAGAATATTATGGCTAATTTAGATTTTATTAAGACGTACAACCAGGTTGCTTATTTGGAGAAAACAGAGGAAGGGGTTAGACCAAAATTCTATGAGATTGTGGATTTTCCCAACAATTCTCATATTAGGTATGCTTTAACTGTTTCCCCTACTCTTATTGTCTCTCATATCACACAGTTTTGGCAAACTGCCATTGTCAAAATTAGTGAAGATGAAGACATAGAAATTCACTCCAAAGTGGATGGCATATCTTTTATTGTTACCGAATCTACACTTAGGAGACATCTTAAGTTGCAAGATTCAGATCGTATCAATAACATGCTAAACACTGAAATTTGGCAAGAACTTGCCAGAATGGGGTATGATACATCCAATCAAAAACTAACTTTTTAAAAGGGATGTTTCTCCCCACAATGGAGATTCTTGATACATACTCTCTTACGTTCTTTAAGTCCTAAAAGAACATCATGGGAGCAATTCAGTAGCAATATTGTTATTGCCCTCATATGTTTGTCTACAAACAGGGCTTTTAATTTTTCAAAATTCATATTTGAGAGTATGGTTGCTAATGTGAAAAGTAAAACAAAATTTCTTATGTATCCAAGATTTATTCAATCCTTTCTGAATAAGAAAAAGAATTTACTTAAGCAACATAAAGAAACTTTTCCTACTCCTAGCCTGCAACAAAAAGTTTTTCAAAATATGGCTATGGCTAGTAGACTTTTTAATGGGGTAGAAATACCTCTCTTTCCTGAGATGCTACAAATTGATGAGGATGAAGGGTCAGTAAACCCAACTGAGCCCCAACACACATCCATTGTCATTCCTAAAATAACCAATACACCCCCAGTCACCACAACTTATAAAAGAAGAACCAGAAAGGAGACTATGATTGCTCAGTCTAGTCCTCCTACTCCAACTTTTGAAGCAGATGAGCCTATCTTTCAAGATAGTATGGATGGGGCTTACACTATAGCTAAGCAGGACAGTGTAAACATAGATAAGACCCCTACCATGGCAACACTTAATGTGCCAAGTCCTCAAAGACTTGACACATGTAGTGAAATCCCAAGCCAAATTGAACAAATGGGTGGTTTAGGAGTACATCCTAGTCTAACTAGGGTAGAAACTGGATCTATGCCCCTTGATTCACCTCTCCTAGCAGGTAACACAGCTAGAAGTGATGAGGGCAGCTATTCACTAAAGGAATTGATGGTCATCTGTACAAAATTGTCAAATAAATCAAAATCTCTGGAGGAAGATCTCAAAAGCCACAAGGATAATTTTGCCAAAGTTTACACCCAGATGACTCTCAGGGTGACGAGGTTGGAAGCTCAACTTTAGAGGAAAAGATCTAAGGTGGTGATAGATGATGATTCTTCAGATGATGGTTCAGGTAGTTCTGATGATAATGGTGATGATTCTCCCAAACAGGGGAGGATAATGAGGAAATCTGGGAAATCAAGTTCTCAAACTCAAGGGAGGAATGAAGAAGGTACTAGTGGAAAAGGTACTGATGGTGATGATACTGATATGGGTGAGCAAGAGCAAGAACAAGGTACTGCTGAGATAGTTGAAGAAGCAGTACAAACTGCTGAAATGCCAAAGGAAGCAGTACAAACTGCTAAGGACAAAGGGAAAGGCATTTTGGTTGAAGAAGAAGAGCCTCAGAAAAGAAAGATTAAGCCCAAGACACAAGCTCAAATAGATTATGATGTAGAAGTGGCAAAGAAACTTCAAGAAAATGAACAAGCAGATGAACAAACTCAAATTGCTACTGATGCAGAACTGGCAAAGAAAATGTCTGAAGATGATATTATTGACTTTATGGAAGCAAAAAGATTAGAAAAAGAAAAGATGGCTTCAGATGCTCAGATGGATCCAGAACAATTTGAAGAACAATTACAATATTTGATAGACAGTGATCCAATTGTGAAAGCTCAAGCAGTTCAACTTATTAAAGATCAGAGTTTAAGTGAAGAAGAAAAGTCAGCAAAGCTTACAAGTTTTATTTTATTAAAGAATAAGGAAGTAGCTTGGAGTAATCTTATGCAGAAGATCAGGGATAGACAAAAGAAAGGATACAAGAAGAAAATGCCTACAAACAAAAAACAGATAAGCTTCATGAAAAGTTATTTGAAGAATCAGGCATATTGGAAGCAAAGTTTCTTCAAAGGAAAATCAGATGCTGAGATAGAGAAAGCTTATTATGAAGCTTATGCAAGAATAAACAAGCCATTTGCAACAGATTTTGTCATTGATACTGGACATGGTAAAGGAAAGAAAAGAGATCCAGAAGTGTTAGAGTCTGATACATCAAAGAAGCAAAAGACTGAAATTGAGAGATTAACAGATGAGCAAATCAAGAACATGATAGTGATAATTCCTGAATCCACAAACATCAAACCACTACAAGCAAAACACCCTATCATAGATTGGGAAGTGTTTACAGAAGGAAGAATGAAAGGGTGGAAAATCATAAGGGTTGGAGGAATAACGGAGAAGTATAAACTGTTTGAAGATTTACTCAAGGGTTTTGATAGGGAAGATCTCAATCAGTTATGGAATTTAGTACAAGAAATATTCAGAGTTGCAGATCTTCTTGATGACAAAGACAAAGAATTATGGGTACAGTTGAAGAGGATTTATGAACCAGATGGTGGTGAAGCAATATGGAGATTTCAAGCTCAGATCAAAGATGTTTCATGGAAGCTTTTTGACACATGTGGTGTTTATAGGGTTTCTACCCAAGATGGTTAGGAGATCTACATGTTGGTTGAAAAAGACTATCCTCTGAGAACAGCTGTGTTAGTTACTTTAGTATGTTCAAAATTAGAAGTTGAAACTGATTCAGACAAGGCAAATGTGTTGATCAGAAGAATGTTTGAACTTGCAGAGCAAAGAAAAGCTTCTACTAAAAGATTAACTTGGTAATGTTTGGAAGAATCCCCCCATCATCAAAGGTAAAGTTTAATTCGAAGAAACTCAGTGATTTGGAGAGAAATCATAAGTTTACGGGAGGATTGTTGGGAATTAAACCTAACAGTACAAACTGCAAGGCTTAAAGTTTCAACTGCTGATGACTGAAAAAGATTACACTGACAGTACAAAGTCAGTTAGTACTGCCAGAACAAGAAGTTAGTACTGCTTATAAGGTGAAGACAGACACGTATAGATAATTATAGAATAGATATTGTGTATATCCTATTTAAATAGAATTATATTATCTTGTACATGAATCCTTAGTTTATAAAAGGATATCCTAGGTTAGGTTATACATACATCACTGATCATCTCTTTTGTTAAGATTCAAGGTTGTAAACCCTAGTACTAGCAAGAGTACTCGTATTATTGATTATAATAATATTGAATCATTTTGGTTAATCAATTGTCTTCATTGTTCATACACCTACATACAAATATTTACTGTTCCATTCACCTCATATACAATATCTTCTAAGTATAACTAAGTAGATTTCGCATACTTGGTTATATCAACTCAAAGTATCACATACACATCATAAAGGATTAACACCCTAAGTGTAACACATCAAACGATCCTGACAAGATAATATAATTCTATTTAAATAGGATATCCTGTACAAGATAATATAATGTTTCAACTGCTGAATAGTAAAAGAAAGCACATGAGGAAATAGTTGGAAAATTACACCTTATTCACCAGATATTTTATTTTTCTACCAATATAAACCTTCACTTCTTCCACTGGACTAGAGGTACTGGGAGTTGACACAAAGGCCAAATTCCCAGAGCTTGAGCTTGTTCTAGCATTCTTCTTTACATCTTGCTCCGCTATCTTGAAATTGCTATATAAATCCATCAAGCTCATAGACTCAATATACGGCTTGTTCTTCCACACAACAACATGCATAGCCCAGTCTGATGGTAGACTTCTCTGGAATTTGGAGTTGAGATCTTCCTGAGGTATCTCAATTCCAAGAATAGCAAGCTGAATCACAAGCTTCTGTAGTCTGTTGAACATATGGTCCAACAAAATGCTTACTGATTTCATTCTATCAAAGAATAAAAAAGTGGCTTTAGATGATCTATTTCAGAAAATCAAGGAAAGAAAGAAGAAAGGTTATAAGAAGAAGATTCCTTCAAAGAAAGAGCAGATAAGTTTCATGAAGAGCTATTTGAAGAATCAAGCCTTTTGGAAGCAAAGTTACTTTAAAGGAAGATCAGATGCAGATATTAAGCTTATTATGCAGCTTATGCAAGGATAAATAAGCCTTTTCCAAGAGATTTTGTTATTGATACTGGACACAGTAAAGAAGAGAAAAGAAAATCTGAATTATTGAAATCAGATACATCAAAGAAGCAAAAGATTGCAACTGAGAGTTTAACAGATGAACAGCTCAAGAACATGATTGTAGTGATTCCTGAATCCACAAATGTTAGACCACTCCAAGCAAAACACCCTATTATAGACTGGGAGGTATTCACAGATGGAAGGATGAAAGGGTGGAAAATCATAAGGGTTGGAAGTAAAACTGAGAAGTATAAGTTATTTGAAGATATGCTTAGAGGATTTGACAGAGAAGACCTCAATCAGTTATGGAGGTTAGTACAGGAAAGATTCAAGATTTCAGATCCTCTTGAAGATAAAGACAAGGAATTATGGGTTTAGTTGAAAAGGCTTTATGAACCAGATGGAGGAGAAGCAATTTGGAGGTTTCAAGCTACTATCAAAGATGTTTCTTGGAAGCTATTTGATACATGTAAAGTTCATAGGATTTCTACTAAGGATGGTTTGGAGATATACATGTTAGTAGAAAAAGACTACCCTCTCAGAACAGCTGTGTTGGTTACCTTAGTATGTTCAAAACTGGAAGTTGAAGCTGATTCAGAGATGGCAGATGTGTTAGTTAGAAGGATGTTTGATCTTGCAGAATAAAGAAGAGCTCAGACTAAAAGATTAACTTGGTAATGTTTGGAAGAATCCCCCCATCATCAGAGTTGAAGTTTAATTCGAAGAAACTTAGTGATTTGGAGAGAAATCATAAGTTTAGGGGAGGATTGTTGGGAATTAAACCTAACAGTTAGTACTGACAAGCTTGAAGTTTGTACTAATGGAAGATAACACTAAAAGTACTAAGTCAGTTAGTACTGCCAGTACAAGAAGTTAGTACTGCTTATATGCTGATTACGTGTAATAGGATAATTATAGAAAAGATTTAGTGAATATCTTGTGTAATTAGAGTTATAGTTATCTTGTACAGGAATCCTTGTTCTATAAAAGGATATCCTAGGTTAGGTTAAATATATACAAGTCGTACGAATAGATTCAAGGTTGAAAACCCTAGTGATAGAAGGTCACTCGTATTATTCATAAATAATATTGAATCATTTTGGTTAAACAATTGTCTTCATTGTTCATACATATTCAATCACTGTTTCATTCATACACCTTACATACAACATCTTCTAAGTATTAATTAGTAAATTCCGCATGCTAGTTAGTATCACTCAAAGTATCTCTAACACAAGGAGTGTATTTAGATCCGGTCAGTTTGGTATTATACTGAATACCACTCAAGCAAGATATTTAAAATTAAAACGCTTGGATTGCCTAGAGTGAAATACAACCATTTGGACATGTTTAGCGAACATGGTTATGATTTTCATGTGATATTTGCAGATATTTTGAACAAATTTAATGGAAAATATGCCTAAGGGTGTAAATTAATGCATTGTTTAGGCTAAATAGATTGAAAAAGGTGAAGAACTACAACTCAGAAATATAGTAGAGACATCTAATATCACTGAAAATAAAGGGTCATAAGTTATATCAATTTTTACGTATATCTTGTAAAGCGGGTATATGTCGGATGGTGATGATCGGATGTTCGGTTTCCCTTGTTTGGTAAGAAACCCGTGTGAAGAATTAATGATCTTTTTAGTGCCGGGTAACGCTTACATTGACGGGTGAATTCCTTCTATTCCTCTTTGATGAGGATGAGAAGGGTTTGTTGTGATAGATGATAATGGAGGTTCCATTCTTGGTTGGTAAGTGAGCCAGAAGAAGCTACATATGTGAGGTGGTAGATGGGTCTTATGAGCATACCCTAATTCATCTTATCCTCTAGTATATACAAAGAGGAGATTTAGGTAATGGATGAGGAGATGGGGGGCATATGGGCTTTACCATTATTTGGGGCATATGGCCATCTCTTTGTCTAGTGGGCTTGGCTAGTGATATCCAAACCCGGAGGACTTAATGCGTAAAATATCTAGTATGATTAGACTAATAAATAAATACGTCATCAATCCCCCAGTCTTGTATGGTATGATGCCTAGATTCTAGCATGCTAGACTTATATCTAATCAAATTTTTCCTCTTCCCTGATGACACATCTGCTTGTCCTTTGTACAAATCGACTATTGCAAGAGAAGAAATCAAGATCATGACTTGACTGTTCCTCTTGAAATAAATGTCGAAATTGCATTTGATGGAATACCACGTCATTGTACATGATCTCACAGTAATGCCAGGTTAAGACTTGGCCTTTTGGATGTGAGCTAAGTAAGTAAAGGCATGAAGACTGATAAGGAGGCGATGGTTTCTTACAGGTCTAAACGAACGTGTATGTAATCACTACAAGAATCAGGAGAACGGGCGACTAATAAAATGGCGACGACATTTGTCGTCGGCATTTTACACTAGACGACAAAAACCACGCTTGACCGAGCCAAGAATGCGTTGAACTTTTAAGATGTTAAAATCCCGACGACATGTCGTCGGGATCATATTGGTAACATTTGACTTTTCTAATCATAGTGAGAAATTGGGCGGGAATTTGCCCCGCCAAGATGTTACCGATGACATGTTGTCGGTAACATATAAACCAAAAAAATTATTGCAATTAGTGTTTGATTTGCGTTTGATTATCATTTATTTTATCATTATAGTTATTGTCCCGAAGACATGTCGTCGGGACTTATTTAGACCTATTTTTGTCTTGTCCCGCGTGTGAATAATAGCGAATAATTGGGCGGGGTTTTTTCCCGCCTGTTTTATACCGACGACATGTCGCCGGGATTTTCTTCCCGCCTTATTTTACTTTTGTCCCGCCAATTTTTTACTTATATATAATGAATCATCCTCAACTCGGCAAAATGCACATAACCCAATCGTCAATTCTCACAAAACACACATAACAATGGCTGGTTACATGCTGGAAGAGGAGTGGTCAAAGGTTTTATTGTCGGAGGGTCTCTTTAATGAAGTTCTTAATACATATGGCTACGAAATTTATGATGAATATGGTTCTTATAAGAACATTAGCCTGTGGATGAGAGACCAGATTCTGGAATGGTTGAGGAAAAAGCCGTACTACAGAGAGATGTTGGACGCTCAAGCTGATGATGTTGGAGGAGAAAGCACGTTGGAAACCAAAATTGATGATCTAGGAAATAGGATAACAAATCTTGAAGCTATGTTTGAACATTTCATCAAGCAAAGGAAAGCAAGGAAGGGAAAAGATGGTGCAGGTTCTAGCAAAGTGGGAAGTAGCAGCAAAAAAAATGAATGGGCGATGTTTGTTATGGTCTATGTCGTGTGTTTTGTTTGCTTGTCGAGTTGTTTCATTTGAGTTGTTTCTTTTGCTTGTCGAGTTGTGTCGTTTTCTTGTCGAGTTGTTTCGTTTGCTTGTCGAGTTGTTTCGTTTGAGTCTGTATGAAATATATGTGGTTGAGAACTCTTGCGTGTTTTAAATAAAAGGTTTGCCTTCGTGTTTGTTAATTGTGATATTGTTCCTTCAGTTCCATTCTTTATGCATATATGTAAACCGTCTTCAAATACAGGTTTAGAACCGGATTCGAGCTCAGGAGATCCCGCTTCCATGTAATTATCCTCTAGTTCATAATAGTCGAGATCACCACCTTTACATAATTCTCAACATATTTAATGTACGAGAAGTCTTCTTCACGGCCATCGGTTGATACAACAAAAAAGTAACGACTTTCTTGGAACTTTGTATGCTTGATATATCATCAATATACGCATTTATAGCAAAAACGTTCCTTAGTTGGTAAACTCATAAAAACATTTATTATAGCATTTATAGCAAAACTTATTTGCATTTATAGCAAAAACATCAGTAAGGGTTTGGTAAACGTATCCAAGAAGAGTCTTCTTTTGGTTTCAACCATAACATACATCTAGAACACATAAACGGATTATATCGCTCCATTCTTTATGCATATATGTAATTTTCACAACAACAACATATATATGCTTCCTAAACATAGTTGATAACGTACGTACAATATCACCTTAGAACACATTAGAAAGACATATTCATTAACTAATGCAGATCTAGGTCAAAAGAAAACCAAGAACTCGGAAACTCTTATACATCGAACCCATGACTCCAACTCTTCATTTAAACACTCAACAACAACATCAACCAACCTTCCATTTTCTTGATAAACATTAGGACTAATCAATAATGTATGAGAAGTCTTCTTCACGGTCATCGGTTGATACACATCTATTCCATCTTTATGATTAATTACGTTGTCCAAACTTAACTATATGTAAACATGTGAATTAGTTTTCGTCATTACAATAACACAACATTTTATTAAACAACAACAACAACAACAACAACAACAACAACAACACTACATATGAAGATTGTCCAAGTCACCTAACAGCTCACGGAGTATTGCAGCCGACTAACATGCGTGGTCGTGGTCGTCGGGATTCATTGCCATTTCAAGTCTTGCCTCCAGCATCCTTACTCTTGTCTCTAGAACCTGTTTTTGTGATTCCAGCATGTTTATCCTAAGATCTTTGGCATTACAGTTTGAGCACTCTGCTGGTGCAGATCTATCACCTTGAGATGTTGAAGCAGAAGAGATTACTCGTAACCGGTCATCAAATTCACTCTTCCACATAAAATATCCACATCCATAATCTTTTTCTCTTGGCTGTTACATAAATAAGGAAATGTTATGATTGTTTGTATATTTACATAAATAAGAAATGTATGATTGTTCACCTTCGAAAGAGGACATGCATAATATTCTCATCCAAATGTATCTTTTTTATGTGATTTTCTTAGTTTTATATTTCCTGTTCCACAAGAACACATAAAAGGATTATATCGTTGCATCTCAGGTTTTGAAATTGGTGTGAAGATAAGAGGTTTTGAGGATAAGAGTGTATATAATGTGTTTGTGAGGATAGAGCAGATATTTTACACAAACGTTTTGGTGGGAAATTTTGGCGCCAATATTTTGGTGGGAAGTTTTGGTGGGAAATTTTGGTGGGAAGTGTTTTGGCGGGAAGTGTTTGGTGGGAAGTTTTGGCGGAAAGTGTTTGATGGGAAGCATTGGGAATGTTTTGAGAGTGGTAAGATTTAGTTTTTTCTTCAACTTTTTTACTCCAATCTGAACCCTGTGGTTTATCAGATTCCACAGCACCCCATTTACCAGGTGTTTCATCATTAATGGGTACATCTACTTGAAGTTTTCCACCTGTACTCCAACTAGGTGCCATCAGTTTTTTGAACTGGTTTACCCCATGAAGAACCGGATTCGAGCTCAGGAGATCCCGCTTCCATGTAATTATCCTCTAGTTCATAATAGTCGAGATCACTACCTTTACATAATTCTCAACACATTTAATGTACAAGAAGTCTTATTCACGGCCATCAGTTGATACAACAAAAAAGCAACGACTTTCTTGAAACTTTGTATGCTTGTTAACCTAGAAAAACAGTTGCAATTTATATCAGATAAGCATTGACAATCACCTTCATTATATAGCTAATAGTATAAAGAATTTTCACTAATAGAAAGCAAAAGAATGGAAATGCAACACAAAACCTTGATTTGTAGAAGGGTGGATCATATATATAGTACTGAGGTTTACCATGATGTGTTTGACTCCAGCACCCGTTTTATGAACTTTATATGGATGGTGATTGAAGACGTTATCAAGAATATAAGTTTGATCGTCGGCGGACAAAGGATCGCCATCATTGTACCTTCACAACACAAATTGTGCCCATACATAGTTAATACTCGTGTTTCATAACTTTAATTAGAACATAAAAACCAAATTTCTTTTAATCGAATCACTTAAAAATTTTGACTAGTTTTTTTATTTAATTTTAATTATATATTAAATAAAAGTATTTAAATTAAATAGTTTTTTTTAATTTTATAAAAGTATTTAATTTTAAATTAAGTATTTAATTTTAAATATAAAGTATTTAATTTTAAATATAAAGTATTTAATTTTAATCAGTCGTCGGTATTTATGTGCGAAAACCCCCCCAAAATTTTCATTTATCCCGCCAAATCACAAAACGACAAACTTACTTTATTCGTCCCGACGACATGTCGTCGGGACAATTAAAAACTAAACAAAAAGCAGATCTGGTCAACACTTAGACACATATATCGATCTATATCTCAATTATTGAGCTCGCCGGCGAATTGAACCACAGCAAACCACCACCACTAGCATCTCCACACCACCATTACACCACCGCACCACCATTACACTACCACTACTCCACCACTGCAAACCATAGCAAACCATCACACGAGCACCAAATTCTTCTTCCGTTTAATTCTTCCTCAACCCCTCATTTGTTTAATTCTTCCTCATCTTCTTCCCCACTTCTTCTTCTTCCCCACTGAGAAAGGATTTTTAATTTTGCTTTTTTTTTTTTTTTTTTTTTTTTTTTTTTTTTTTAATTTATGTAATTTAAGTGTTGATTAATGTAGCAATTGTTAAGTTTTTTATGTTGTTGTTGTTGTTGTTGTTTTTTTTTTTTTTTTTTTTTTAACAGCCGAGAGCTAGATTGAGCCGAGAGCGAGATTCGAGAGCTGAGACAGCCAAGACATAGATAATTTGGTCCCTTTTTTATTTTTTTAAAACTTTTGGTATCCCGACGACATGTCGCCGTCAATAGTTTTAGCTCGTGTATTAAGCAACCGGTATAAATGTGCTCTCTTTTTATATAGCCGAAGCCCGAAACCGTAGCTCAAGACTGCAGCCCGAGACAGCAGCCCGAGACCACAGCCTGAGACCACAGCCCGAGACCGCAGCCCGAGAGACCACAGCCGAGATAGTATGTTATTTGTTTTTTTCATTTTTATGCATTGTTGTATCCAGCCGTAGTAGTTGCAGTTTTCTAGCCGTAGTAGTTTAGTTTTCCAGCCGAGACAGTATATATTGCGTTTGGTTAGTTGTTTGGTTGGTTTTAACGACACAACCACGGTGGGTTGTGCTCATTGTGTACCCACGGTGCAAATAGCAACTTGGGGGACTTGGTATTGGACTAGCCGTATGGCTTTGCATTGATTTTGATGCTATCCTAGTTCTTATTGTTAGTTGGTTGTATATTTGAAGCTAATGAGACACCTCATAAGGTGTGCTCGTTGTAGTCCTTGGTATTGGACTAGCCGTAAAAAAATGTAAAGACAACTCCTTTAATTTTATATAGCGAGTACTCAATGAAAAGGCTATGTTGACACTATTACATGTTGAGTTTGTGATAATATTCTATTAATTGTATATGTGATTGTTAGTCGATTTATGAATGTGATTTTAGAATGTTAGTCAATTTGTGTATTATTGTTAGACTTTTGTGAATGTTTTAGGATTTTAGTGATTAATTTCGGAAAGTCCCCGTCCGAAGTTAATCATCCTATAGAAAACCCGTCTGGAATTAATTTATTAGAAATTAATTTCAGAAAGTCCCCTGTTTGGGACTGCTTTTTGAATATTTTGTCTCATTTAGGATATGGATGCGTATAACTAATTTACTATTTGAGATGATTTCGACAGTGTTTCTCCTTTTCTCCTACGAATATGTCTTTAATGCACATATTTGTTTATGATAGTGATTATGATTTAGCAGATTGATCTTAAATTGTAACTTGTAAAACGACACTTATTTTAATGAAATTGTTATGGATTGTTTAAATGTGTATATATTTGAATGTGTGCATGCTTATGTTAATTTGTTCCCGAATTTCTATATGTTATTCAACTTGTACTTTTACAGATGGCAGTAGCAGTTGCGCGCGGTCACGGTGGTGACGGTACCGGTGACCCACCTTCCCGTCCCCGTCAGATTGAGAGCGGTTGTCGTGGTGGTAAGACTTTCTAGATTATTTTCAAAGAAACTTAAACTTGATCATTTGAATTTGGTTACATGTTAACGGCCCGCAGTCGATTGAGTTCGAGTATGGTGATCAGGGGACGTACGTTCATGTCGGCAAGAACACAAAGTGGTTCAGTAACTACGTTGGCGAGCTGATTAGGCAGATGTCATTGCACTATCTGTGGAACGTTTTGTTCTGTTTGTTTGAGATATTTATGTATTGAATGTGTTTAGCATGCGGAATCTACTACAACACACTTAAAAGAACACAAGGTGGTGAGTTTAAGTAAACGTGAGAATGCAATGAACAAAGAACACAACTTTGGTTAACACAAAACGATTCAATATTATTGATGAAATAATACGGATGATCTAAGTATCACCGGGATTACAAAGTAATCTTGAATCTAAGATTGTAAAAAGGATTTGTGAATTGAAGTAACTAAGTTGCTTGAGAGATAGTTTGTTTTGGTTATGAGTTGGTTGAAGATACATGCATGAAGTGGTGACTAAGATATCCTTTTATAAGATAAGGATATCTTATTACAAGATTGTCAAGTGGTTGAATATAAAACTATACTTTGACTATATTGGCGCCTACAATTAAATACAACTACCAATGTACAACTCTGCCATATTCTTCTGTGAACCACAGAAGACTAAATCACTTCTACATAACGTATAACAATGTACAAAGACTAATAATTCAACTAAATATCTATTACAAAATATCTAATCGACTTGACATAAGCTTGGCAGGCTCTTCATCAGCTAGCAGTACCTTCTACCCAGAAGGTACTGGTAGAACATCTTCATACACTTCAAAAATCAACTAGCAGGCTCTTTAACATCTTTGGCAGGCTCTTTGACTTGAACATTTTATTCCCAACAATCCTCCCCTAAACTTGTTATTTCCATTAAAATACACAAGTTTCTGATGAATAAAATACATACCTTGAGGATTTGAGAGAACTCTTCCAAAAACCTTCACTCTCTGTTCTTCCTTTTTCTTTCATATTGCTCAGATATGCTCCTCAGCAAACTCTGAACAATTTCTGAGTTCTCATCATCTTTGTCACACCTTAATCTCTTGGAGATCATGGTTTTAAGCACTTCATAACTAAGTGGATACTCTTTCTCAGCCAACATAAAGAGTTCTATCCCACTCTGTGTGAAAAGGTGATGAATATTGCTATGGCTTAGAAATTCCCAAGTTGTTGAAGGATCATAATAGGGAAATTTCCAATGAACATCTTTGGGATCAGGATCAAACATCCTATTGAATTCTACCCAAAGTTCTTGTTCCTTAGCATCTGTACTAGAAGTTGTGTCTAGTCTAATCTGCACTAGATTCCACAATTCTTCCAAGTCTGCTCTGTCACATGCTCTAACTAAATTTTCAAAATTCTTGAAGATAGCAAACTGACCCCCAACCCTTGTTATTTTCCATGATTTTCCTAATCTATCATGGTTGATCTCCCAATCAATAATAGGTCTTCTACAGCTAATTGGATCAGCATGTATGATAGTAGGCAAATTAATCAACATTTTACTTACTTGCTCTGTGTCCAATTTTGCTACTTCTTTCTTCTGAGCATCCTTCTTCTTCATTGAGGGGTGTACATCAGATGGAACATTGTAGTAAAGACTTTTGTAGGCTTGAAGATACAGGAAGAAGATTTCATCAGCAGATTTCTTCTTTAGTTGATAGTCAGTCCAATTTGCCTGACCTTTCAAAAACCTTTTCATAAAAATCACCTGATCTTTCTGAGCTTGTCCTACCTTAAAACCTCTCTTCTGACTTTCCTTCATCTTCTCAAAAATGTCAGCCAAAGCTGCTTCTTTATACTTCTTGTTGATGAATGATTCAAGTGCTTCTGTTTTCTCATCAGAATTGAGATTCTTGTCATTTACTATAATTGCTGCTTGACCTTTCACAATTGGATCATTATTGATAATCCATAGCATCTGTGCATCAAAGGTTTCTTGAGCAATTTGAGTATCAAGAAGAGTCTGAGCAGCATCTTCAGCATCTTTCTGCTCTTTCATTACTGCAAGCATTCTTGAAGCTTCAAGTGCTTTTAGCTCTTCTTCATGAACCCTTTTGGCTTCTTCTTCTCCTAAAGCCATCTGAATTTGCTGAGTTCTTTTCACCTTCTTGGACTTTGGCTCATCTTCAATCATAATGCCTTTGCCCTTATCCTTTGGAGTTGGTGCTTGTGATGGAGCAGAAGATTGCTCATCAGCAGCAAAAATCCTCCCTTTAACAAACAAATTCCCTTGAGGCTCTAAATCCCTCTTTCTCTTGTACACTTTCTCAGCAGACCCTTTGTACCCCATAGCCAATAGCCTTTCTATCCTAGCAGGCTCTTCTTCTGGCCTAGCAGGCTCTTGCCCTGCTCCAACAGGCTCTTCATCATAAACTTGAGTTCCATCATGGAATTCAAATTGAGCCTCTTCCTCATCTTCAGAACTATCCTTCCTCCCTTTTTTGGAAGAGTGACCTATCCTATCAGCATTTGACTGTGAAGAACTAGATAAAACAACCTTTGCAGACTTTTTACCCTTTAGCTTCTTCACTTCACCCTCCAATCTCTTTACCCTCTTTACTAATTTGATGTTGATCTCAGAAAACTTCTTGCTTTGACTTTTAAGAGCATCTTCTAAGAACTTCACCTTGTCTTTCAGTTCTTGCATTGTCTGAGGTGATTGGGTTTGTGATACATGATGTGATGATGTTGGTGGTGTTGCTGATGGTACTGGAGATGGTATTGGTGATGTTTGATGTGTTGGGGAAATGTAACCATGTGAAGAACTAGATGATGGTGTATCTGCTGATGGTGTTGGTTCTTCTGGATGTTGTGGTAACATTTCATCAAAAAGTGGTATTTCTTCCCCTCTAAAACCAATTCTCATATTTGAAAATACTTTGTGAGAAAGTTTTGGTGTGTCATAAATTGAGTCTGTGGGAAGTAACAAATGTTTTAATTTTGCAATGATGCACCCAATAAATCTTGGATACATCAAAAACTTTGTTTCACTTTTCACATTTTTAATCAATCCCTCAAAAATATGTTTTGAAAAATTGTATTTTCTGTTTGTGGCTAAGCAAATGAGAGCAGAAGCCATGTTTCCACTAAATTGCTCCCAAGAGGTTTTCTTCTGGCTCAAACAGTGAAGGATTGTGTGAATCAAAAATCTCCATTGTGGAGTAAGATGCTTTTTCAGAAAAGTGAGTTTGTTAGACTCAGCATGATACCCCATTCTTTGTAAATTTTCAAAAATTTCAGTATCTGGTAACTGACTAATACCATCAGAATCATCCAAATGAAGATGTCTTCTTATGGATGACTCAGTAATAGTCAAGTGTTTACCATCCACTTTGGCCTTAATTCTTTGTTCCCCATTTTCAGAAGTTGCAATTTTAGCAGTTTTCCAAAATTGTTTAATTTATGTTTCATAAATAGTGGGATTGACTAGCAAAGCAAACCTGATGTAGGAGTTGTTTAAAAAGTCCACTACTTGATGAAATGAGGCATTATCCTCTGACTTCTCCAAAAATGCTAATTGATTGTGACGTTGGACAAAATCTAGAACAACTGTGGAAGCCATAATGAAAATTTTGAAAATGATGGTGGGATTTGTTGGTAGTACTGGTAGAAGATGAAAGGTGTATGTGTATTATGATAATGACTGATGAAAGAAGATATGAGAGAATTACTTTTAACCGACAATAAGAAATATTATAATAAGTAAATGTATAGGCGGTTAAAAAGATCTTTTATATGTGAAATATAATATAATATAATCATCAGTAATTTACATAACTATCCCAACGGCTAATTTTAACTACCAGGCCTAATGGCTAAAACTTTTTCTGACAGGCTCAACGGCTATATAGCAGTACCTTTTTATACTAGCAGTACCAATTTTGAACTACCAGTACCTTTGAAAGTTTTATAAAAATCCCTTATAGTTTTTAGCAAACTACCAGCTATCAACGGATTTGAGTTGTCTTTACCAAAAGCCGTTTGCTTAAGGACTAGCTAACTATTTACAATTAAGTATGGTTAGTTAACAACCATATAGTTTTTGGTAAACTATCAACCATCAACGGATTTGATTTGTCTTTACCAAAAGCCGTTTGCTTAAGGACTAGCCAACTCTTTAGTTTGTAAAAACTTGGTGAGTGGAATACCAAAAGCCATGATGGCCCAAAGATGGTGCAATTTCCTTGGATGGAGGAAATTAAAAAGGCAATGATGCTATGTATCTTGGATGATTGGTTCAACAATTGAAATCATCTAATGTCATGCCTTTGAGTTGAAACTTTCCTTAGGTTGATCTAGATAGAACTTTCTCCTTGAGAAATGCTTCATCCCTTCTAGATATGTGATCTAACTCTCTCTTTTTCAACTTTGCATCATCTTGTATGCTCTTGTCTTTCCTTTCATAAATTGGTTTTTCTTCCATTCTGGGCTATCAATTCCTCCCCTGAGATTGTTATCTCTCCTGAAATGAATATAACTTTTGTTGCTCCTTTTTGTTTGGAAGAACTCTTGTTTTGTTATTAACCTGAAATGTGTTAGTTGCAAACCAAAAGAACAAAGTGCAAAGCACTTGATCTATAGCATTTTAAACATTCAAGCCTTTATATAAACAAAACATAGCAATTTTATATCAACAGGACCAATTATGAACTAACAGGACCTTTTGACTAACTAGCAGTACCTTGTTTAAAAGCCAATACCAGTTAAGTTTATGAACAAAAACACATGTTATTCAAAGATTTATCATTCCAATACCTCCTACAAGATATTTGAATCTACCTAAATCAAAAGCTTTGGTGAGAAGGTCTGCATAATTCTTTTCAGAATCAATTTTAACTACTTGAATTAACCTTTTCTCATTGCAATCCCTTATGAAATGGTGTCTGATTTCAATATGTTTTGTTTTTGAGTGTTGAACTGGATTTTTAATGATACAAATAGTACTGCTATTGTCAATATAAATAATGGTGATAAGAAAATTGTACCCATAGTCAAGCATTTGATTTTGGATCCAAAGAACTTGCCCACAACAACTTGCACCAGCAACATATTCTGCTTCAGTTGTAGAATTGGCCACCATTGTTTGTTTCTTGCATTGCCAAGAGATTAGTCTGCAACCAAGAAATTGACATCCACCAGTTGTGGATTTTCTGTCTAGAGTTGCACCAGCATAGTCACTATCTGAATAAGCCACCAATTCAAAAGATGATTCCCTTGGATACCAAAGACCCAACCTTGGTTCACCCTTAAGATATCTAAAGATTCTTTTGACTGCTGTGAGGTGAGAGATCTTGGGATGTATTTGAAACCTTGCACATACACATACTGAGAACATGATATCTGGTCTTGATGATGTAAGGTACATCAAAGACCCAATCATTGATCTATAATTGTGCAAATCCATATCTTCTCCTTCAGCATCCTTGAGTAGCCCTTTGTCTGGATCCATTGGTGTACTTGCAACTTTAGAATCAGCAAAATTAAATTTCCTTAGGATCTCTGCTACATACTTATCTTGGCTGATAAATATGCCTTCTTTGGATTGTTTCACTTGGAGACCCAAAAAGAAAGTAAGTTCCCCCATGGAACTCATTTCAAACTTACTATGCATAAGTTTTTCAAATTGTACACACAAGTCTTGGTTTGTTGATCCAAAGATAATGTCATCAACATAAATCTGCACTAGCAAGATGTATTTCTTTGTTCTTTTGATGAACAAAGTTGGATCAATCCTGCCTCTTTGGAATCCACTTTCTAGTAGAAAACAAGCCAATGTTTCATACCATGCCCTAGGAGCTTGGTGTAGGCCATACAAAGCCTTGGTAACCTTGTAAACTTTGTCTGGATACTCTGCATCAATGAAGCCTGGAGGTTGAGATACATATACTGGTTCTTCAATTTCACCATACAAAAATGCACTCTTAACATCCATTTGATAGACAGTGAAGCCTATGAATGAAGCATAGGCCAAGAAAAGCCTAATTGCTTCAAGTCTTGCAACTGGAGCAAACACTTCTTCATAATCTACCCCTTCTTCTTGAGTATATCCTTGTGCTACCAATCTAGCCTTGTTTCTGATCACTATACCCCTTTCATCTTTCTTGTTTCTGAACACCCATTTGGTTCCAATTGCCCTATAACCTTTGGGCAAATCAACCAATATCCAAACCTTCTGAATCTTGAATTGGAGAAGCTCTTCTTGCATAGCTTCCACCCAACTTGCATCATCTAAAGCTTTGTTTATGTTTTTGGGTTCAGCCTGAGATAGAAAACATGAAAACAGGCATATATTGGAAGTATCATTATTCTTTTCTTCATAAATAGAGGAGATAAACCCTTCTTCACCTGAAGATAAGACTTGAGATAAACCAACTTGAGATCTTGTTCTAACACCAGAAGTTATGCTTCCAATCACATCATCAGTTGAGTGATTTTTGAGAATTCTAGTGTTTGGTGTTTTAGGAACTTCATAAGTAGTTGGTAGATTGCTAATCCCCACTTCTTCTTGAACAGAATCATCTATTTGAACATTCAATGGCTCAGCAGTACCAATACTTGAACTAGCAGGACCATCTGAAGAACTAGCAGTACCATTTTCATTAGCACCACTTTCTTGATTCTCTTGATTCTAAGTTCCTTGATCTTCTTCATTGCCTTCATTTGTTGTGTTTGAAGGTCCTTTTTGACTTGAAGATAGATCCATACTTTTCCAAATTGGCATCCAGATGTAATCTTGATCTTTAGGAGTTTCAACATTGTCTTCAAAACCTGCATTATCATGAGTATTTGTACCTGAAACAGGCACATAATTCATAGATTCTGAAAGCCTATCAATATCAAACATCCAATCTGGTCCAATTCCTTTCACATTAGATAGTTTCTCTTGAAACTCTATGTGAAGATTCTCTTCAACTTGCCTAGTGCAAGTGTTAAACACTCTATAGGCCTTACTCTGCAAGGAATACCCTATCAAATAGCCAACATCTGCTTTTCCATCAAATTTGCCTAAATGATCTTTGGTATTTAGAATAGTGACATGACAACCAAAAGGTCTCATAAAACTTAAAGATGGTTTTCTACCAAAGAAAAGTTCATAAGGTGTCTTTCTATGTGGCTTTGTCACAAGAACCCTGTTTTGTACATAACAAGCAGTACCAACTGCTTCAGCCCAAAATGAAATAGGCAACTTAGAGTCTACTAACATAGTTCTAGCAGCCTCTATAAGTGTTCGATTCTTTCTTTCTGCTACTCCATTTTGCTGAGGTGTTCTAGCTACACTAAACTCTCTTTTTATGCCTTTTTCCTTGCAAAAGTCATCCATAACTCTATTCTTGAACTCTGTCCCATTGTCACACCTGATGACTTTGACCTTCTTATCAGATTGATTTTCTACCTCAGTGATATATGTTTTAAGTATCTCACTAGTTTCATGTTTAGATCTTAAGAAGAAAACCCATGAAAATCTGCTATAATCATCAGTAACAACCAGACAATATCTTTTTCCATTCAAGCTGCACACATTAGTAGGACCAAAGAGATCCATATGAAGCATATGTAAAGCCTGAGAAATAGAGTTTTGGGTCTTGGGCTTACAAGAAGCTCTATGTTGTTTGCCTTTTAGACAGTCAACACAGGATTGGTCGTGTTGGAAAATCTTTTTGGGTAAACCTCTTACTAAATCATATTTTGCAATAGTGTTGATTGTTTTAAAGTTTACATGACCAAGCCTTCTATGCCAAAGCATAGATTCATCCAATGAGGCCTTTGCTACCAAACAAGTTAGACTCTCCTTAGGATCAATGTTCTTTAAATTGACACTGTACATATTGTTCCTTTTTGGAATTTTAAGAAGGATCTGACTCTCATCAGGCATCTTAAAATCAGAAGAAAGAACCATACATTCATTGTCAGTAAAGAGAACATTGTTCTTTTTGTCACACATTTGTGAGACACTAAGAAGATTAAACTGAAGTTCTTTCACAAAATACACATTTTCAAAATCTAGTTTACTGGTTTTGATAGTACCTTTACCAGTGATCTTTCCTTTTATTCCTCCCCCAAAGGTAACATATCCTCCATCAAAAGTTTTGAAGTCTGAGAGGAATGACATGTTGCCTGTCATGTGCCTTGAACATCCACTATCAACATATCCTTGATCTTCAATATCAGTTGAATGTTCCTGCACATGAATAAACATATTAGTTTCCTTGGGGTACCCAAGCCATGACAGACTTGGGTTTGCCTCTTGCATCAATGAAATCAAACCTTTTCAGGATTGTTGATGCACCTTTTGATTGGATTGGCTTCCAAATCCAACATGCTGAGGACTTAACAGCACTTTCCCTTTTAATCCATTGTGTGGTCTTTGGTCTATCAGTACCAATTTTGGTAATACCAATCTTGGCAGTACCATTTGGTCTAGCATGACCTTTTGGTCTAGCAGGACCTTTGGTTTTTGGTTTCCAAATTTGTGTTTTGACCACAGATTTCTTTTGAATAGGACTATTCACAACTTTTGGTACACATTTGAAAGTGTTTCTTGTACCCTTATCAGTTGGTTTTGCAATAACAGGCTTATTTTGTCTAACAATATGTTTAACATTTGTGGTGTTAGACTTAACAAAACCTTTTCTGGGGTGAGTAATATTTGTTTTAGACTTTGATTTACTCCCAGAAACCCATTTATTACAATAAGCATGAAGATGATTAAAGCTACCACAATAATAACAAGCCTTATTGAACATAACAAAGTCATCACCTAGTTGTTGTGACTTAAGGTTGTTCCAATTTCTTTGGCTTCCCCTAGGTTTGTTATTACAATTTTTACAACTTTCAACTGTTTTCAAAACAGCTTTAGCCTTAGCTTTAACTTCTACTTTCTTAAGACTTAATGGTCCTACTTTGATTCCTTTGATAGGAGTAGTCTCATCTTCATCATCATCAGATACCCAATCTTCAATAATTAGGACATCTGGTCTTTTATCAGTGAGCACCTTAGAGAGTGTGGCATTCTTAGCATTCTCAGAAGGTTCACTTATCACTACAGGTTTAGCCAATGGTTTAATGACTTCATGCACACCTGATTCAGCAAGATCTGATCCTGGAGGACAAGGAATTCCTCTATAAGGAGGTGGACATTCATTGTATCCTATCCCTGATTTTATTCTCTTATTCATCTGATTCTCTACTATGCTCCTAGTACACTCAGAAGCATTTTCCAATTTAGTAACAGTCAGTTGAATATTATCTCTAGCCAATGTAACTTTAGTGCACTCATTCCTTACCATTTCTATTTCTGAATCTTTCAAAAATATTTGTCTATTAAGAGCAGCTTTAGCATCAGAAAATGTGAGTTCATTTTCTCTATAGTGAATGATTTGTTTTTCTAGTTTGGCCATACCACACTGATGGTTAAATAAGGTTTGATTGGTTTTTCTTTCTTCTATTTTTAGCTCATCATAAGATTTTCTTATAACTTCTAATTCTTTAAGAAATTCACAATTGCTAGAACATTTGATAGTTTGTACCTCAGGAGTGGAGAATGCCATCAAAGCCAATTCATCAGAAGTTGACTCATCTTCACCCATGAAACTCCAATCAAAACCCATGCCATCAATAGCAACCATTGCTTTTGGCTCAGCAACTTCAACAACCTTACTCTTGCTTTCAAAGCTTCCTTTCTTCTCAAAGCTTCCTTTATTTCTGTTGTCAAACCCTCTACCCTTGTCATCCTGCTTCTTAGGTCTTCTACACTCTCTAGAGTAGTAACCCATCATGTGGCAGTTGTAACACTCCACTTTTGACTTATCATAGCCAGCAGGCTCATTTCCATTTATCATTATCTTCTTGCCAGTCCTCATCAACAACTTCTTAGCTCTAATGCTTAAAAGTGAGAGTTGCCACTTTATGTCCATCACTTCAAGATCATCAGGATGAATCTCTTGAAGGTCTTCAAAAGTTAATACGGACCCATTGTGTTGAGATGTAAGAAAAGCACACCCAATTGTTTCATCTAAAATGGATTTGGTACTACTAGAAGTACTAGCAGTACCAAAGGTTGTACTGGCAGTACCTTCTTCTCTGCCACCTTTTTCTTCATTATCAACCTTTGAGATGCTTGGGGATGAAACAAAAGCCATATTTCCTGAACTTGACCCAGTAGTCTTCTTTACTTCATGTTCTACAATTTTGAAATTGTTGTAGAGATCATTGAGACTCATCTGGTCAATATCTGGCTTGTTCTTCCAGACAATGACATGCATAGACCATTCTAAAGGTAAACTCCTAAGAAATTTAGAGTTTAGGTCTTCTTGAGTTATCATCACTTCATGGATGGCTAACTGACTTGCAAGCTTCTGAAGTCTATTGAACATACTGTCCAAAGACTCATTGGTTGTGGCTGTAAAGTTCTCAAATTGTTGTTTGAGAAGTGTTTTCTGTGTTTTCTTGGTAGCATCATTACCACCAAACCTAGCCACAATAGCTTCAAAAAGGGTTTTGGCATCTTTGTATTTGTTAAAGATCAGAAGTTGATCATTTGGAATAGTCATCAGTAACATACTCCTTGCTTTTAGATCATTTCTCTTCTGAATCTTTTCATCTGCATTTGATGGTTGGTCTTGTATTCTTGTTACAAGAGCATCATTTACTGTTGTAGTGGTGATTTGGGGTTTAAATGAATTGCCTTGTTCAATGATCTCCCAAAGTGCATAGTCCTGCACTTGAAAGTATTGTTCAACCCTTAGTCTCCACATTTCAAACTCATTTTGCTTAAGTAATGGAAGTTTAGCTGCAACATTTGTTTGAATATGTTCAACATCCATTGTTCTTTTAAATTAGTAAATATCAAGCCTAGCTCTGATACCACTTGTGGAACGTTTTGTTCTGTTTGTTTGAGATATTTATGTATTGAATGTGTTTAGCATGCGGAATCTACTACAACACACTTAAAAGAACACAAGGTGGTGAGTTTAAGTAAACGTGAGAATGCAATGAACAAAGAACACAACTTTGGTTAACACAAAACGATTCAATATTATTGATGAAATAATACGGATGATCTAAGTATCACCGGGATTACAAAGTAATCTTGAATCTAAGATTGTAAAAAGGATTTGTGAATTGAAGTGACTAAGTTGCTTGAGAGATAGTTTGTTTTGGTTATGAGTTGGTTGAAGATACATGCATGAAGTGGTGACTAAGATATCCTTTTATAAGATAAGGATATCTTATTACAAGATTGTCAAGTGGTTGAATATAAAACTATACTTTGACTATATTGGCGCCTACAATTAAATACAACTACCAATGTACAACTCTGCCATATTCTTTTGTGAACCACAGAAGACTAAATCACTTCTACATAACGTATAACAATGTACAAAGACTAATAATTCAACTAAATATCTATTACAAAATATCTAATCGACTTGACATAAGCTTGGCAGGCTCTTCATCAGCTAGCAGTACCTTCTACCCAGAAGGTACTGGTAGAACATCTTCATACACTTCAAAAATCAACTAGCAGGCTCTTTAACATCTTTGGCAGGCTCTTTGACTTGAACATTTTATTCCCAACACTATCCCTCCTGGTACGATATAGAAGAGGAGAAGAAGGCGCACATCATTCCTAGCCTGGGGGTCAGTTATTTCATATTCCTTTTATATTGTTATGTTATTGTGTTTATTTATTTAAATGTGCATATTTATTTAAATTTATTTATTTATTTATATCTCTATATTTAGTTATTTGAATGTGTACATTTATTTAAATTGGTTTAAATGTGTATATTTATTTAAATTTGTTTATTTATTTATATCTTTTTATTTATTTTAACTATAATTGATTGCAGCGTATGTTTAATTTGGAGCGGCACATGCGTTAATCAAGCTGGCAGACCATTCTGACCGGCATCAATGCGTATCTGGCTAGGCGCTATGCGGACAACAAATATGACCTGAAGTGCGATTACTTTACCAGGGAGGGTGGGCCTGCGAATGTGGATGTGATACGAAGAAACCCTCCTCCGAACATGGAGCAGTCTGTGTGGGAGGAGCATGTGAAGTTTTACATGTCGGAGAAGACCATCAAACGAGCTGCTGTGAACAAAGAGAACCGAAAGAAGAACAAGGTTTACAGCCGCCACGGTTCCAAATCATTGGCCGCTTCTCGACACGAATATGTAAGACACATTTTATTTTTATAAGATTATTTAATTTTAATTATATATTAATTAAAAGTATTTATACTAAATAAAATTTTTAATTTTATAAAAGTAATTAATTTTAATTATATATTTTAATTTTATAAAAGTATTTAAGTTTAATTAAAATATATATGGTGTTTGATTTGTCATTTTAATTTGTTTCATCCTATATGCATGTGTATATACAGTTTGAGAACAGCGGGAGCCGCCAGTACCCGTCCCTCATCCAGAGCTTTTTTGACAAGCACTGCAAGGATGGTGTATGGTTGCAGGATGAGGCTCGGCTTCAATATGTAAGTATCGTCTTTTTTTTTTCCAAACACGCACTTTAATGATTTATTGAAACATAATCTAGTAATTAACCCGACTAATATATTAATTTTCTCATTTTTTTTCAACTACATAGGAAGAGATGGTCAGGCTAAGGGATCTCGGATCGGATACGCCTACAGGGGTAGCATACACAGAGGATGAGATACTTGCCTTGGTGATAAAGGGCAAGCAGCGGGGTCATATAGCCGGCAGGGGCAGGGTGGTACCTGGCATGAGCAGGCCACCGTTACCATACACCCCGCCTCCACCTCGAGGTATGTACAGTGGGATAATACTAATAGATTACTCATGACTCATCTTATGTATTGAAATGGCCGTTTTTAAATTTTGATTATTTCGTTTTTAGGTGTGTACAGTGGGCCCCAGATCGACGAGAAGCTTGCTGAAGCTCAAAAGAAGATTGATGAAGCTGAGAAGAAGAGTGTTGCAGCTGAGAAGAAGAGTGATGCAGCTGCAGCAGAAGCTAAGGAAGTTAAGGAGCAGCTCGCTTTGTTGATGGGTTATGTCCGGAGCAACCAGCAGTGGCACGAGTTTATTAGTCAGATACCTTCTCGAGGTGAGGTTGGCTCAGGCAGCGGGTGTGGCGCGGGAGGGAGTGGCGCAGGCGGGAGCGGGAGTGGCTCAGGCAGCGAGAGTGGTGATGATGAGGATCGTCGTAGCGATGATATGGATGACGACGAGGGGCGGTAGAGGTATATGTGTTATTTTGTGTTGTACTTATCTTTGAAACTATATTTTGGCGACCCGAATCTTATTATTGTATAGTTTAACATTTTGGCGACTTGAACATTGCGGATATTGCAACATTTGTAGATATGACAGCTAGGTCTAGCGATTATAACACTCGTTTTGTAAAGTTTATAATGTTTTAATGTATTTTGAGGGTGTTTAGTAGTTATATATAAGTGTTTTAGCCGTTATAAAGTTTATAGCCGTTTTGTAAAGTTTATAAGTGTTTAGTGGTTTTGGATGTGTTAGTTTGAAAGGCAGATTTTGGTAGATTTTTTGGGGAAAATTTTCCCAAAAAAATCTGGAAAATTGCAGCTGTGCAGGCTGTTGTGCAGCTGCACTATAATTAAATGTCGACGACATGTCGTCGGCATTTAAAATCAAAATCAATGTATAGTTTTTAATTTACCGACGTCATGTCGTCGGTATTATAAACACTTTCGTTTACTACTTGTTGACCTTCGTAAATAATACCGACGTCATGTCGTCAGTATTATATACACTTTCGTTGACTGCTTGTTGACTATGATAAAATAACACCGACGTCATGTCGTCGATATTAATTTACAAAGTAATTAGGCTTAACTAATCCAATCGTTAATTAGCAGTATGGTCCCGACAACATGTCGTCGGGACAATATTGTCGAACCACAAAACACTTTGACTGGAAAAATGTGTGGGTCCCACCGTGTCATCGGGGTTTTTTTTCGGGAAGTAGAATAGCGACGGAGCATTGTCGACAAGAGGGCGTCGACGTCATGTCATCGGGATTTTATGGTGCCGAAGTCATGACGTTGGCACGGTTGCAAAAATGTCGTCGGCATTTGTCGTTAATGTACTAGTGAATGTGTGCACTATGACTTATGCATTATGTCTATATAGGTGACTCGTACCACAACGTGTAACAACCCATAATAATGTGCCAATGATGCATGATCATGATCGAGTTTATTAACAACCCATAATAATGTGCCAATGATGCATGATGCATGATCATGATCGAGTTTATTAACCTTTTTTTGGTATAAGCATACCGGGAGGGAGGGTTTGTACCATCAGTTTTAATATTCCTTGGAAAGTTCCATTTGTTTACTGGATGTTTGTAGTATCACATACTTGATTAGGATTTTTTTGGAGTGTGTGTATGTCATCATCGACCCAAAAAGGATTGAGTCGACATGTACACACATGCTAAGCCCCCAGTCTAGTATAGTATAATGGCTAGATTATGGTGTGCTAGACTGATGTTTATTGAATATGTCATAGCCGATTGCTAGAAATGGGGCATTCATTCCGGGTATTGTAAAAGCAATAGTTATGTAATAGTCAATGTAGGTTTCTGGGCTTATTATGTATCAGGAACCCTTGAAAATTTTTAAATGGTTGTTCGTTATACCTGGTGATTTCCAGGTATATGAATGCAGTTGTATCAGTCAGGTCTTCACAATTGATCATTGACAATTTTTAATTGGTTTTTTTTGTTATACCTGGTAATTTCCGAGTATACAAATCCAGTTGTATCAGTGATCACGTCTTCATAGGTCATTAACATGTGATTTGATTATGGGCCAATGTTTTTAGGTCATGTAATGATGTTACAAACATGCTGTGACAATTTGCCAATGGTTATAGATGTGGGGGGTGGTGGAGGGAGGGGTTGTGCCGGAGCAGCCAGTTAATGCTCCCCCTATTGAAGAAGTTGTTGCTCCAGTTATCAAGGAGAATGCTGAGATTATAGGCATCTTTCCTGGGCCATAGAATCACAAAGTTGTGCCCAAGGGTCGGAATGTCCAAGCAAATGAGCAGCGAGTTATCCTATCAAATGCTCGTGAGGATAAAGAATATTGGGAGGAGATTTTAGTCTCTACAAAGGTCATGACCAAGCCTCGAAGATGTGTTTCAAGTCGTGATGCTTTAGGCCACTTAGCTATGAGGCTCAAACATATGTCTAAGCCTCAAAGTCATGGGCAGGCTCGGTCTTCAAGTGCTTTAGTTTTTGGGGAAACGATGGCTGCTAGAAAAGGTATGTGTGTCTTTGACTTGAAATTAGTGTTAGAGTTTGTGTACAACATTTAATATATGTATGTCCGGTTTTGAACCCGAGACTCGGGATTGCACACAATACGTGAGAATTCCAATGGTTTGAATAAATTAAATATATTTTATATTTATATTTATTCATTTCACAAAACAAATACTTAACGAAAGTTAGTACTTAACGGGGTTAGAGATAACGACCGTTAAAGGACTAATATTGCAAAGATGGAAAGAAGAATCTAGAACCCCATGGGCTCTAGAGGCCGGCCATACCCTTAGGGTTATGGGTCGGTTTGGTGTCTTAGGGAACAAGCCAAAGGAAGTCTATAAATACAATTCACTTGTGTTTAGTTTTTCCCTAATCTTGAATCCCTAACTTAGCCAAACTTCTTTCTCTTCTTCCCCTCTTGCTAGAACCGATCGACCCACTTTTAAATCCAGTAGGATTTGGCGATCTCAATATAGCAATAAAGTATTTGGTTTGTTTTGTGATTCTTGAACCTAGCTTTTCCCAATGGAACGCTAGTATCTCGTGCGTACAAGAACGAGTGACAAGCTTATTTTAGCTTGTGTGTTTGCCTTGTGTTCGATCCATATAAGCCCTCCCCTAGGGTTTATATAACTTGTTCTTGTTGAAGTGATTCCTTGTTCTTGCTAGGAATTAATAAGGTACGCTCTCTTTTAGTTTAATTAATTATATGTTTATGTAGATCCATTCCGCTGCGTGATCTTTGTGTTTTTGTGTTTATAGTATTTGTATGATTCACATATTCCAACAGTGGCATCATGAGCCGGGTTTTTAAACATGTAATTAATTACTAAAACCTTAAAAATTGAATCTTTTAATAGATACATGCAATTAATTAGCTAGGGTTTTATTTTTTTTACAAACCCTAATTTTTTTTAAAGTGGGTCGACACCCATTAAAATTAATTTAGGGTTTTAGTGTTGTAAAATTTAGTAGAAACCCTAGGTTTGCATGCAATTTTTAGGGATTAATTAATGAGTACCGTATGTGATGTCATTTATTAATAAGATTGCGTATAAATATTGACATGATAATATGTGACTACATGATTATATGTGCAATATGGTATCCATGACAAAATCTTACATATTTTGTCATGGAATGTTTGTTGTTTAATTGCCACATGATTTTAAGATAGATCTTAAATTAGGGAAGACCCTAATATATTAATTAAAATTGGTTATGTGCAATGTGGTATCTAGTTAATCAAACTTACGCGGCCAAGCTATTTGGCGTCTGTGGACCATTGGGCACAATGAGCTCAAAAACCAATGGGAGTTTTGTTAATTAGATACATTTAAATTCACATAGATAATTAATAGGATTTATCAAAAAGGTTTGCATGTGGCTATATGATATTGATTAATGATCATATACATGTTATTGAGTGTTTATTTATTTTTTCAATTACTTGTTCTTTGTGTGTTTAATTATGATGGATTGTAACAACAAAGAGGGTAATTTTTACAATAAAAAATAAATGAACCTAATAACTATGAAACCTTTGTAGTAAACGATTTAATTTCCAAGTCTTATGTGCCGACAGTGGTTCGCTTCGCACGGTAATTTGTTCCCAGGCGAGACTAGCAATTATTACCTCCGTCCCATATTAAGTGTCCATAATGGAATCTTGGGATGTCCCAAATTAAGTGTCCAGGGAATATTTTCAACCAATGAGAAGAGACTTTAGTGGGTAATAGTGATATTTGATTGGTGGAGAGTGTAGTTAGTGGAATTTCCTAAAACTTTGTGCATTTGGAAAGTGGACACTTATTATGGGACGGAGGGAGTAATAACTTACTACATAAATAGTTTTAAGCAAGAAAATCATAAGTTTTAGTTGATTGATGTGACTGTACAAAAGTGGTCGAAGCGGCGGACCTATTATTGACAAACTATAAAGTGGGTATATGGTTGGTTCACATTAAATTGTGACCTTAAGGGGGCGCTTTTTTAATTAGCTTCGGCGGACGTTTGCCCCTCCGCTCGCTTGTGCGTCAATAATAGACTTTCCAAGTACACCATGAAAAAGTATGAAGCATCTTAAGGCAATGTTGTAAGTTTCTCAACGCCTCAATTAAAAACTTTGATGATTTGAGCTTATGAATGAGTAAACTAAGTTTTAAAAAATATATGATACAAAGATGAATGCATGACATCTTTGTACATATTTTTTGATTTCACACATCAAAAAAATTTATACCCTTTAAATTTAAGTAATATGCCGACCAATTAATAAAGAAACACCTAAGATGACATTCTACCATTGCTAGCAGCCTCAGTTGATGTAATGGTTTTCAAAGAATGAAGTCAAATGGGGTAAATTGAGCACTTTCATTGCTAGCAGCCTCAGCTAATGTGATGAAATGGCGTCAATTTACACGTTTCTAAATTGGTTAACTTAATTGGGCACTTTCATTACTAGCAGCCTCAACTGATGTAATGGAATGACGCCAAGGCATAAAGATTTGGGGATGAAACATGCTTACATTTTGCAACTGTTGTTGGCAATATAATGTAAGTCCCAAGATTTCTAGGAATTGCAATTGAATATTGGCAATTGGGATTGACCCGTACCTTATTGAGTACTTTCATTGCTAGCAGCCTCAACTGATGTAATGAAACGACCTCAATTTGGATCCTAGTTTTTAGTGAAAATTAAATGGTTATTTAACCAATAGGTGTTTAATTTTCTTGAAAAGTTTATTATCAAAAATACTAATTTTTGAACTTTTTCTGTAGAAATGGCCCAAACCGGAAACACTCCAAACATTACCTCCGCTTTCAAAATGATGATTGAAAAGGAGAAATTGACTGGGACTAAAAAATTTAACGATTGGTATCGTAATATAAGACTTGTTCTTAGGATAGCCAAACGTTATGATTGTCTTAGTGAGGCTCTTCCGGTTGCTCCTCCTGCAAACTCTCCTAATAATGTACTTAGGGAGTACAACGAAGCTTATGACAAGTACAATGATGCGGCTTGTCTCATGCTATCGGGGATGGATCCTCAGCTGGTAAAACAGTTTGAGAATCATGGTCCGATGCAAATGATTGAGGAACTTATGGGAAACTAGAAGGGGGGTTGAATAGTTTACCGGTTTTAAAAATCCTTTTAAAAATCTTGTTTTAAAAGTTGGCTATTGGAAACTTTGATTCGAACTTTATATGTAACCAATCAACACCAATATGAACTACACACTAAGCTAAGTAATAATAACAAATAAAAGTAAAGAGTAAAGTTGGAAAGATCGAACCGAGACAGAGGATTTATAGTGGTTCGGCTACGAAGCTCTTCTTCGCCCTACTCCACTCCCCAAGTACCACACTCGAGAGTTTCAAACACTATATCAACAACCTCCCTTCAGGTGGAGAAAATCGTACACGTCGCTTATCCTATTACCGACACTAAGCTAGGTGTCGAGTGCTAATTTTAGCTAGCACCAATCTACCAAGGTCCACGTGACCAAACACTCAAGCCCAGTGGCTTCAAGAGATCACCAAGATATCAACACAATCAAAATGATCAACACTCACTTCACTCTACTCAACTAACACTAATCTATCGACCCTTGATCTTCTTGATCAATCACACAAGCCCAATGGCTATAAGAGATGTTCACTATCTCTATATATCACACTTGATCTTCACTCTCACTCACAAAAGATAAGAAAGCTTGATGTATGCAAAGATACAACAAGGTTGTAACAAGTGTTACAAAAACCTAACAACTATAACTCTTGTATCTTCTTGAATACTTGAGTTCTTCTCTTGCTAATGAAGAGGAATGACAACACCTTGTATCTATTTGGATACTTGTGTTCTTCTCTTGCTAATGAAGAGGGATGACAACACCTTGTATCTAATTGGATACTTGTGTTCTTCTCTTGCTAATGAAGAGGGATGACAACACCTTGTATCTACTTGGATACTTGTGTTCTTCTCTTGCTAGTGAAGAGGTATGAAGAGGATCACTTGAAGGATGATTGGATCACCCTTGAAACAAAGAAACCTAATCTAAAGAAGTGAAAGGTTTGAGAGGATTAAGCTAGGGGATTTTTCTGTGTGTGAAGGGTGCCTAAAACTGTGAAAGGGGTTGATATTTATAGGCAAGAAAAATCTGAACGTTACAGAAAAAATGGTACGGACGGCTCCGTTAAATACCCCACGGCTCCATTAAATTTAACGGAACCGTGGAGCCGTCGTAGACTAGGACGCTCCAAATTTTGTCTTTTCTGGTGAAAACTTATTTGGGGAAGGTTGGAGCTGATTTTGGGGGGAAAAATAGCTGTTATGATTTTCAAACTAATTTTTCCATTAAAACATTTCTTAATAATTCAAAAATAATTTGTCATGTGAATTTTCAAAACATAAATTCACTTCTTTGATCACTAGTTCAAGTTGTAACTTTGTTCAAGAGTGATTTGCGTAGAAACGGGATCTTCCGATTAAAGACTTGTTTACGTTGATTTTAACGTATCGTGATTTCACATTTTGTCATCCTCAAAACGTGAAGTAATCGAAAGATATAAATAACGTTTTTAGAACATTATTTGCATCAACAATCTCCCCCTTTTTGATGATGACAAAATATAAACTCGTGTTAGGTTAAAATTAGTTTTAACAAGTTTTTAATGAGTTTACTCCCATTTCTCCCCCTTTTTGTCTAATCAAAAAGGTGACGAAGGCTCCCCCTTGGTGTGTACTCCCCCTCATTTGGAGAACACAAAGGAATTGAGCAATGGTTCGTGCTACAAAACAAGGTTAGACGACAAATATACAATATCTAACAAGTAGCACATTTGACAAATATCCAGCCACACAAAAAAAATATGGCTAAGTAGCCAAAATGAAAAGCCCATTTCGTAAATATAAAATAAATGTCATACATTAATATGACTACAATAGGAAAGCAAATTAAACTAACAAGAAGACACATAAACATCTAAAGTAACATGAGGTTTCTAGATTTGCTTCCAACTTCGAAAGAGTTCCTAAGCATTTATTGGAGGGACTAAACATAACCATGTTTAGTTTGGGCTATTGTGTGGTGGAGGTGGTGGGAGGATGATGGGTCCTATGGGTGGTGTGAGGAGGTGTTCTAGGTATGAAAACCTAAAGTTAAGCTCATCTCTAAGGTTCCTAAGCATTTATTGGAGGGACTAAACATAACCATGTTTAGTTTGGGCTATTGTGTGGTGGAGGTGGTGGGAGGATGATGGGTCCTATGGGTGGTGTGAGGAGGTGTTCTAGGTATGAAAACCTAAAGTTAAGCTCATCTCTAAGGTTCATGATGAGTTCAAGGTTGTGATGGCAACAAGCACAACTCAAGGTGTGTGAGTGAAGGGGATAAAGTATGGGATAACCCATTAAGGGTTGAGGTGATGGTGATAGGGAAGGTGATGATGTGTTGCTCCCAAACTCAAAGGGAGTGTTTGGTGATAGGGTGATGGTAAGAGTTAGAGGTTGTGGTGATGGTGAGAATGATGAGGGTGATGTGTTAGTTCCCATTTCAAGGGAAGTTGATGGTGATGAGTTAAGTGTTAAGGTTAAAGGGTGAATGGGACTAGGTTGAGATGAATGTGTGTTGGTTCTAGTTGTGGAGGATGAGGATGTGGGTTTGATAGAGGTTGCCTTGGATGGAGCTTGGGGTGTAGTGAAGGAAGATGATGATTTGGTAGATGTTATGGGTGTGTGGGTTTCTTCTTCATCATCCAAGGTGAGATCAATGAAGGCAATGTCATTGGTGATAGGTTTAGTAGATGATTGAGGTGTGTCAATACTCTTGATCCATTGATCAACTAGAGTAGTTTGATTGGTTGGTTTGATGTTGAATCTAGGTTTCTTAAATACTCTTGATCCCATGATGGTTGTATGGTGAGTGTGAAGGTGTAAGGATGGGTGTAAGGATGGCAATGCATTATGTTAGCTTAAATAGCCAAATCAAAAGCATGCAAGGTTGAAAAGGATGTTGGATTTGGGGATTTGGGTGCATGGGAATCAGGTTTTGTTTGCAGTTTTTCAGGAAAAGAAAGTCAAAAAGTGAAAGAGAATTGTTAAATTCGTCTTCCAGAGGCACGGTACCATTAAAGGTACGACGGCACCACTAAATTTAGTGGAGCCGTGGCCTATTTAATGGAGCCGTGGGCTCTTTTGACCTTCTTTCCAGGTCTGCAGGTTTTAGGCAGCCTAAATGGGGAAATTTTCTGGGGAATCCATTGGCTGCAAATCTCAAAGCCTCAAATCACTAAACACATAGAATTCCTAAAGCTAGTTTCAACTAGCAACTAACATGATCATGTGATCATCTATGTATTTAGGTAACTATTAAGCATGCATGAATTCAATCAAGTTTAACATCTAGTGCATGTAATAAAATAATAGAACATGCATGAACTAGACAAGATTGATTAACCATGTTCAAGTGTGAAATGTTAAAGGAGAACATTTCAAGCAAGTTAATGTTTATGGACATTGCCATGACTTTATTTATAATAGCTTAATAATACTTAAGTTAATAGTACTACTTAAGCTAATCCTAACTAGTCTCGTTTCTTCCCCAACTTTTTAATCTTGTTCCCAAGTCCTTTGATCGCCTTGCCGATGGACTTGAATCCCCCGATAGTTTGCTCATGCATCTCCACTTGTCTATTGTACATTGTAGTTTGCCTTCTCATCACGTGGGATAGGTTGACCATCCCATTTTCGAGGTCGGTTGTACGTCGAAATGATGAGGTGTCAAGGTTGTCAAAGTAGATGTCGGGAGAAGGAGAACGTGGACAAGACGTTCCTTCTTCGTTCACCTCATCATCATCCGCATGCATATGTTGAGATGATGATTCGTGACTGAAGGAAGAGGATGAGAGAGGAATGTCGGAAGTGGATTTACGACCACGCTTGGACCCTTTGTCCTTACGTTGCTCTGTGCGACGTCGTGGTCCACCAAGAGGTTTCATAACAGGATTGACTAGGACATAGTCGACACTTTGAAGATTGGGAAAATGTTCCATGACCCAATGGAAAAGACGAGTAAGCAGCATACCATATGGCATAAGCTTATCCGAACGATTGTGAATATTGGCCATCCTTTTGACCATAAAGTATGCGAGGTTATATGGTTCCTCGATACTAAGACTGTAGAGCATATGGGCGAGACTCGCAGAGACGTGATCACGGTTGCCTGCAAGGCTCTACACGTTCTCACGAAGAAGGAGTTCCCAACTTCTAAGGTCGGGAAGGAGCTCTTTGAGGTAGATACGATTTGGGTCAAGGTGGACAATTGAACCATCACGCTTTTGATACGTGTGGACGACTCGAGGTGCTTGGATGACTTGTTTGATGGACTCGAGGTCGGGAATTTCAGTGCGATAGGCACCTACATTCTCAAGATTATAGAAGAGAGACTCAAGAGAATGGTCTTCAGTGTATGCACACTGACCATATGCAGGAACACCGAGAATTTGTCCAATCTCGGAGACAGACAGGATGATATTTTGGTTTTGAATCCAAAAATCAAGAAAGACATTACCATCATCATCAGCGAAGGTACGGATTCGACTATAAAACTCGAGAACAAAACGAGGACAGAC
The DNA here is from genome assembly GCA_021014915.2 of Artemisia tridentata subsp. tridentata. Lineage (NCBI taxonomy): Eukaryota > Viridiplantae > Streptophyta > Magnoliopsida > Asterales > Asteraceae > Artemisia > Artemisia tridentata. The sequence goes on from CP139505.1 coordinate 252,922,774, forward strand.
TTGATCGTTTATTTTGTATAAACAATCGAACTCGATAAAGGGGAAACAGACACAGATGTTGTCTATCGTGACATAGAGTGCATCGACTACACGCCCTTCGTGTATGTATCGATTTTGGACTTTTGCGAAATAAGCTCTTTGCTCATCAGGAATGTTTAGATTTTCAAGAGTACTGAGGATGTATTGCCTGGTATCTTGATAATCATTTCGAGGCATTGTTATCTACAAAAAAAATATTTTTGTATATGTTAGTTCGTTGCATTTTAATGATTACACTTCTAGTGTGTGTGCCTAAATGCAAACAATGTGGAGGTGCGGCAATCTCGACTCTAAAACTATCCTAATGATATTACCCAAACGCTCCTAACTTCACTTTTGCTCAATCAAATATGTCGAACAATACATATCAATTATGTACTTCGACCCATATTTGAGAGTTCGCGTATACATGCAAAAACGTTTTTAATTTGCATCAACAATGCATGAAAAAGGTTTCATGATCCTAAATTTGTGAAGATTTTCGAAAAATGATCGAATTGGGGTGTTTGGCAAACGCCTCAACATGGCGCCAACAAGCTTTAAGTATGAAAAGATTTAATGCAAAACGTTCCTAATCCTATTTTAATAATCCTAAACATGATTCCACTACAAACAATCAATCATAATCCGATTTTAGTTATTAAATTCGGACTAGGTTTTGCAACCTAAGTGGGTTTATGAAAATCCTAGGTTTAGAGAATCATGTGAATGCTACATTGTCTAATCCTAGTCTTAATTTCACAAAGGATTAACAAAATTCGAAAATCCCCAATTCAATTTTGAACTCAAGAACAAACCCTAGACTCAAATTGAAAGAAATTAAGTATGATTTACTTACAATTAGTGTTGTTGTGATTAGGATTTGTTGATTCCAATGCCTCAATCTTGATTTGCAAGAGTTTAGTTGAATTAAGGTGTTATGGTTCGGTTTTGACAGCAAGTGAAAATGTTTTTGGGTGTGTTTGGAAAGTCTGTGCAGAAGAAAGGGAAATGGGCGCGTTTTTCAGATGTACGGCTCCACGGTTCCATTAAACATTAGTGGAGCCGTGGCTCTTTAATGGAGCCGTATATCTGATGGTCCAATTTTTCTTCCATTTTGACTTTTGACTGATCAATCTTACTTATTTAGTAAGACTTTTTGACACGAGGAAAAGGTTTATACCTAATAAACTTTTTTTGACGAAAGACGATTAGACGGGATGACAAGGAATGACCTTAGTGTTTCCAAGGAAATTGACTAAGTTGTCATTGGATGAGGATTGACTTCTAATATTTCCCGTGAAATAAATAGAAGTTATGAGTCGTGTTTTGGTGGATGACTATAATATTTCCCATGAAATATTTAATTAGTCGGAATACGAGACGCGAGAAATGACTTAATATTTCCCGTGAAATATTCAAGAAGTCATGTGACGAGTTGTGAGGGAATGACTTAGAACTTCTAGAGGAATTTCTAAAAGTCATGAGACGAGTTAGATAGATGACTTAAGAAGTCATGGGTGATTCATAGAGGATGACTTCAATATTTCCCGTGAAATATTTGAGGAGTCATAGAAGGGATAAAATGTATATAAGATATGACGCAATGGATGACTTTAATATTTCCATTGAAATATTGAAATAGTCATAAGCGGGATAAGAGGAATGACTTAAGAGTCATGAGGCGATGTGAGTGAAATGACAAATGAGTCATAGAACAAGACGTGAGAAATGATGTTAATATTTCAAGTGAATTATTAAGAGGTCATGAGGAGAGAGGTGGACGATGACTTTAATAATTCGGAAGAATTATCTTAATAGTCATGAGTGGGGTGACGAGAACGTGCTGGTTGGAGTATTGACGATGTTGTCCTTTAAGAGACGGAGGAGATGACGTACTTCGACGAGCTTCGTTCATGAGCAAACTACAGGGTTCCCGGTCAAGTCTAATGGCATCTTGACTGCTACTCTTCATAGGGGGTTGTCTCATCTATAGTGTTTGTTGTCATGCCTTTCCGGCGCTTATGTACTCGGCTTCGGTCGTGGAGACAATAAGAGTAGTTTGTTTCTTGGGGAACCAAGATGTTTGTTAATCAACCTATGAAGGTACAAACATTACTCTTTATGTTTCAATCCACATTAACTCTCACATTATCAGAGTTGGTATAGAAACATTTTCTACATCAATCTCCTCGAGATATCGTAATCTCAAGTGTGTAGTATCTTTAATGTATGGTATGATACATTAAACACTTTGATGTAAGAGGTTTTGGGACACTTCTTACAAGTGGGCACAAAGCCAACACTATTTATGATAATGGACCTACTTGCCGTTAGGTAAACTACTTTACCTATTATGCCCCTAACCTAGTTATATCTGCGCACTCACCTTCTTCGTCTCTTGTGAGTTTCGTTTTTGCGGATATGGGCGTCAGTGTCAATTAAGACTATTACTTAAACTATGTATCTCATACATATAGTATACATAAGTTTAAAGGGATACTTAATTTAGGCAAGATTACTTATGTGCAAGGAAGGAAACTTGATTCACTCATCAATGCTTGATTCAAACATGTCACGCATGATCTTCAAGCGATCATCGAACATTTCTGGACAAGTTGAGTTTGACATGATGAGATGTGAATAAAGTTTCTGTGTTATAGTGCCTACCATGTTAGATTCTAACTACACTATTTCATGCCAAACATTACTACTAACAAAGGGTGTTTTAAGAAAGCGTACCTGTGCCTGAGGTGTTGCTCTTAAAACTAGAGGATTAGACTACCTTTGTTGAATGTTGAGCATATAAGACACGACTTGACTTTTGCGTCACCAGACTTGTTTGATAACACATCATACTCCTTTTGTTAGACTCCGAAATTTATTTACACTCATGTTTTCCTAGCAAAACAAAAGTTCAAACATCTGGTCCCCAATATCTCATGGGTCCAAAGTTGTTAGAGTCAAACATCCTACGCATTTGTTGCGTTAGTTTAGGATGTGAGAATGGAGGACACATTTCCCATGATAAGTAACCTTTTAATGGACGATCATTCCAAGTTACGGGAAAGTTACTTGGATGATTTTTTCTTCTAAAGTTACCTCTCGGTAGAGGAGTTCTAGACCGAGGTTTGGGAGAGTTCACCTTTCTAGGCGGAGGAGTAGTCGACCTAGTGTCACGCTTTACAAATCCATGTTCGGGAGATGACAATGGTTTGTAAGAGCTTTTGACCTCCCCTTTACTTGGAGTAGACACACTAGAACTATTTTTAACTATGTGACTCGGTTTAGGACTTAGGCTACTTTTTAAAATTGACCCAGTTTTGTCTTCAGCACCAGACGGTACCATGGTACCACTAAATTTAGTGGTGCCATCTGTACCTTTAGTGGTGCAGTCCCCTTCAGACTTAGACGTTTCAGGCATTACAAATTTAACTTGTTTGGTACCACTTGTAGAAGCCTGATTTGGGTCAAAACCTAAACCCGCACGGTCATGTTCACTATATCTAATGTTTTCAAGTATATCATTAAGTGTTTTAGTTCCTTCATCAAACTTAATGATTCTTAAAGCATTTTCTTTAAGTTTTTCATTTTCTACTTGAAGACTTATACATGACCCGCATCCTAAGTCTACTTCCTTGTTTTTCTCAAGTCTTTTGACTTGATCTTTTAGTTCTAGGACTTATAGTTCTAGTTCTTGTAGTTTTAATTTAAGTTTTATGTTTCTACCTAAGATCTTAGTACTAACTACGCATAGTTTGTTGTATTCGTCATACAATTCACTATCATCTATTGACGAATTATTATCACTATAATAAGAAGAGTCGGAATGTACCTCGTTAGAAGCTTGAGCCATTAGGCACTTTTCATCGTTAGGCTTCTTCTCTTCTTCTTCACCGCTATCACTCCAAGAGCCTCCTACAAAAGCTCTTTGGTTGTTGGAGTTCGGTGGTTTAGGACATTCTCCTATGAGGTTATTAGGATCTCCGCATCTATAGCAGTTCCTATCACTTGTCCCTTTCCTTTCATCACGATTCTTTTGAGATGACCTCCTTTCATCGCGAGGTTGTCTAGGAAATCTACCTTTCCTCCTAAAGAACTTTCTAAAGTTTCTAACGGCTAGTGCATATTCTTCATCTTCACTATCGGAACTCGAACATTCCTTATCACTAGTCTCCTTCTTGGCTTTCAATGCTAGAGATCTAACTCTCTCGCTTTTTCCTTTGACAATGTCGGAGTCCTTCTTGATTATCATCTCGTGAACTTTCAAGTTTCCTATAAGTTCATCGAGTGACAAGGTCGGCAAGTCCTTTGACTCTTCTATGGCGGTGACCTTCGCTCTCCATTTAGGATGTAGAGCCCTAAGAAAGTTCCTAACATAATTCTTGCTAGAGTAACCTTCATCAAGAGCTTTAAGACTAGTGATAATAGTATTAAATCTAGCAAAAGCATTGTCTATTGACTCATCCTCCGAAATGGAGAATTGTTCATATTGTTGAACGAGAAGATCTATCTTGTTCTCTTTGACTTGGTTATTACCTTGGTGAGTGACTAACAAAGTTTTCCAAATGTCTTTTGCCGTATTACACATGAAAATTCTTTCAAATTCCTTTTTAGGCAAAGCATTATAAATCATCATTTTAGCCTCATTATTTTTGGCTAGTTTTTTTTTTAGTTCATCACTTTGTTTATCATATGAAACAATTTCATCCTTTTTAGTTATCGGATTTAATTGAATCGGTTGAAAGTCACCCTCGGTAATAACATGCCAAAGATCAATGTGTTTTGATTTCACATATGTTTCGAATCTTGTTTTCCAATATATAAAACAATCAGTTTCGAAAAGTGGTGGTCTTTGCATAGATTGCCCTTCTAGATATTTGTCGGAATCCATTGATCGATTCAAGTTTTAAAATACAATATATTTTAAAATCTTGACTGACGTGGCTTCTGATACCAATTTTGGGAAACTAGAAGGGGGGTTGAATAGTTTACCGGTTTTAAAAATCCTTTTAAAAATCTTGTTTTAAAAGTTGGCTATTGGAAACTTTAATTCGAACTTTATATGTAACCAATCAACACCAATATGAACTACACACTAAGCTAAGTAATAATAACAAATAAAAATAAAGAGTAAAGTTGGAAAGATCGAACCGAGACAGAGGATTTATAGTGGTTCGGCTACGAAGCTCTTCTTCGCTCTACTCCACTCCCCGAGTACCACACTCGAGAGTTTCAAACACTATATCAACAACCTCCCTTCAGGCGGAGAAAACCGTACACGTCGCTTATCCTATTACCGACACTAAGCTAGGTGTCGAGTGATAATTTTAGCTAGCACCAATCTACCAAGGTCCATGTGACCAAACACTCAAGCCCAGTGGCATCAAAAGATCACCAAGATCTCAACACGATCACAATGATCAACACTCACTTCACTCTACTCAACTAACACTAATCTATCGACCCTTGATCTTCTTGATCAATCACACAAGCCCAATGGCTATAAGAGATGTTCACTATCTCTATAGATCACACTTGATCTTCACTCTCACTCACAAAAGATAAGAAAGCTTGATGTATGCAAAGATACAACAAGGTTGTAACAAGTGTTACAAAAACCTAACAACTATAACTCTTGTATCTTCTTGAATACTTGAGTTCTTCTCTTGCTAATGAAGAGGAATGAAAACACCTTGTATCTACTTAGATACTTGTGTTCTTCTCTTGCTAATGAAGAGGGATGACAACACCTTGTATCTAATTGGATACTTGTGTTCTTCTCTTGCTAATGAAGAGGGATGACAACACCTTGTATCTACTTGGATACTTGTGTTCTTCTCTTGCTAGTGAAGAGGTATGAAGAGGATCACTTGAAGGATGATTGGATCACTCTTGAAACAAAGAAACCTAATCTAAAGAAGTGAAAGGTTTGAGAGAATTAAGCTAGGGGATTTTTCTGTGTGTGAAGGGTGCCTAAAACTGTGAAAGGGGTTGATATTTATAGGCAAGAAAAATCTGAACGTTACAGAAAAGATGGTACGGACGGCTCCGTTAAATACCCCACGGCTCCATTAAATTTAACGGAACCGTGGAGCCTTCGTAGACTAGGACGCTCCAAATTTTGTCTTTTCTGGTGAAAACTTATTTGGGGAAGGTTGGAGCTGATTTTGGGGGGAAAAATAGCTGTTATGATTTTCAAACTAATTTTTCCATTAAAACATTTCTTAATAATTCAAAAATAATTTGTCATGTGTATTTTTGAAAAAATGTTTTGTCCCATTTAAAATGTGAATTTTCAAAACATAAATTCACTTCTTTGATCACTAGTTCAAGTTGTAACTTTGTTCAAGAGTGATTTGCTTAGAAACGGGATCTTCCGATTAAAGACTTGTTTACGTTGATTTTAACGTATCGTGATTTCACATTTTGTCATCCTCAAAACGTGAAGTAATCGAAAGATATAAATAACATTTTTAGAACATTATTTGCATCAACAGAACTCAGACGTATGTTTGAGAAACCTCCCATGGCTGAGTTGTATGACGTACTTGAAAATATTGAAAAGTGCAAGCAGGAAGCATCAAAACCCGTAAGTACCCATGTGCTTGAAATGAAAGGTTATCTTGACCAATTGGATGCACTTGGATGCGGGTATGTGGAAGATGTTAAAGTTGGCCTCATCAATAAATCCCTCAATGAGGAATTGTATGGTGACTTCGTGCGCAATTTTAACATGCATTGCAAGTGGAAGACATTTTCTGACTTGCATGCAATGCTCATTGAACATGAGAAAGGACTCGCTAAGAAAGCTCCTACACCTACTGTGATGGCAATTAGAGGTGGTAGGGTAGCTAAGCCCTGTAAACCGCACAAAGCGAACAAGAAGGGAAAAGGGAAAGCTAACAAAGGAAAACAGGTCGTGATCCATCAGCAGAAGCCCAAGAAGCAGAATCCTCCTCCCAAGAAGGATTATCCTAAAAAGGATGCGGCTGCTTGTCACCACTGTAACACTCCTGGACATTAGAAGAGGGATTGTCCATTGCTATTTGAGGAGTGTCGTAAGAATAAGAATGCCAAGGCTGGGCAGGGCGCCAGCACATCATGTATTTTTATGGTTGAATTATTTTCCTTTCCTCGTAAGCAAAATGCCTGGATATATGATACAGGATGTGGTACTCACATTTGTAATACATCGCAGGGGCTTAGAGGAGTGAAGAAGCTGAACTATGGGGAATGCTACTTGTATGTCGGCAACGGTATACGTGCAGCAGTGGAAGCCATAGGGACTTTTGATTTACTGTTACCTTCGGGTTTAATTTTAGTATTGAACAATTTTCATTACGCACCTTCTATTGTTAGAGGTGTCGTTTCAGTTTCTTTATTGTTGGATAATGGTTTTGAGCATACTTTTAATAATAATGGAATTTCTGTTTCTTTAAATTCTGTTTTTTATTTTAATGCTATTCCATTAGATGGTGTGTTTGAAATTGATATGAATAATCATGCATCCAACGGAAATGATTCTATGTATAGCATCGGAAATAAGAGAATCAAGTCTAACTTGGATTCGTCTTATTTATGGCACTGTCGTCTTGCTCATATAGGCAAGAAACACATGGAAAGGCTGCAACACAATGGGCATTTACAAAATGTCAAAGATGATTCGTTTGACAAATGCGAATCTTGCATATCTGGGAAGATGACTGATGAGTGTCTAAATACTCATCATTTTTACCTAATCTGAGCTGCCAAAACATCCAAAAACACTCAGAAATGCATCATAATACTGAAATTATCCCAGAATTGTGTTTTATATGTTTCAGATGCAAAATGTTTAAAAACTGATGAAAAACGAACAAAGTTTGCTTAATTGGCAGTTTCAGTCCCTCAACTTTCAAAAGTTGTCAAAACTAATCCCTGGTTATTCAAAACATTGAAAAATTCACCAAAGGTCCTTTTGAATCACAAATAAACATATATAGTCCTTTGGTGTGAAGTTTCATAAAATTACAAGTTTAGTCCCTGAACTTTGCAAAATGGACAAAAATGGTCCCTGGGATTTAAAAACTTTGAGAAAAATAAACTTTGGTCCTTGTGTTATTGTTTTGTGGCAGGTTTAATCCCTTAAAGATAGTTTGGAATGTTGGCAAATCAGGTCCATAAGTTTCAGCAAATTACAATTATGGTCCCTATGATTTATCTAAAACAAAAATCCAATTCCAAAGCCTAAACTAAACCCAGCTGACCAATAAACCCAACCCCAGCCCACACTAAAACATAACCCAGCCCAAAGCCCAATCCCAATCAAAATAACCCGACCCATTCCCTTCTTAGTTAGCCAAACCAGGTTTGACTTTAGTCAAATCCACCTCCTCCTTCCCAGTTACCCGCCCAAGCACCTCTCTCCTCCACCTCCCCCCTCCATCACATCCTACCTCTCAAACCCACCAATCACAAACCAAAGCCACCCACAATTAATGCTTCCACACCTCCCCTACACGCAAAGAGAGCAATTTGCTCTGTTTACCTTTTCCCGCCAAAATACGTGGCACATGGAGAGTGGACCAAAAGCTAAGGTGAATGGTGGGAAATGATGACAATGATGCTGGAAACCCTAATTCTCAGCTATAAATACAAGAGGATGCAGCAAGGAGTAGTAGTTAGTTAATTTAGAATTTCATGTTGTCGTTTAAATCATAGTTTCTTAATTCAGTTAAAATTCAAGCTTTTAAGCTTTGTATTAGTGTAAGCAAGTGTAATTTCAACTTTTTCATCAATCAATTTCAAGTTTCCATATCTATTTCAGTATATGCAATTCTGCTTTTATTTCAAGATCATCATTAAGCTTAATTGTTGTTATTGTGTAATGTATTGGACTGTTAGGCTCACATAAGCTCCCATATAGCTTATATAAGCTATTAGTAATAGTTAAAACAAGTTTAGTGATAGAAAATCAAAAATACCAAAAAAAGTCAACGAAGGTCAACTCTGGTCAAATAAGCTACCATGGAGGTCAACAAGCTAAAAGTCTGGAAGCTTATGGTTTAGTGGTTCTGTGGAGAGCCTATAGGTTGTTTCTGTTCTTGGTTCTTTGGTCCACAACCTCAGTTCGATTGTAAGCTCTTTCTTAGTTTTAGCTTAATTTTCTATTTCTACTGTTAAGTAGCTTATAGTAGCTTATTCCAGTCATTTATTGCTTATCAATAGTTCATATATATATTTCAATCAGTTTCTTTAGTTTAAAACTGCCTTGTCATTCAGTTTCACTTAAAACTCTAAAAAAGGTCAAAAACAGTCACACTATCTTAAGCTTATTTAACTGCTTATTGTAACTTTAAAACCTGTTCAGTATCATTAAAATAAGTTAGTGATCATCAGAAGTTCAAAATCTAAGCTTAAAATCACCACTTCAGTTCAAAAACCAACAACAGTCCACCCTTAAGGGGTGTTTGGTTCTAGTCTGTCATAAGCCAAATCTCACAGTTACTGTAGATTGGCCATTTGGTCAACTTTGCACAAGCTTTTAGTAGTCCTTATAAGCTCTTTTCAAGGTCTGATCAGCCCTATAGCTAAGTCTAGCAGTCTTACTTGATCCTTGTGAATTTCAGTCAACATAGGAGCTCATATAAGCCAATATAAGCCTCAAGCTTATTTGAGCCATAACTTTGGCATTTTCTTGCTCAACTGAGTCCATTTAGTGAGTATACCAAGGCCAAGAACCTGTGTGCAAGTGTGCACCAAAGTGCACACCAATTCAGTTAAACAGACTGCATCAGCAGTCCTTGTGTTTTTTTAGAAACTTTGAGGATCAATCATTCCCTCACCATAAGCTCTTACAAGCTGCTTCTTTTTGATAAATAAGCTCACCCAGCTTGTGTTCATCCTAGTATTTTTTTCAAGATTTTTAGAACCTTCTAAGACCCTTAAAACTAGGCCCAAAGTCGGGCAGATTTGCCCTGTGCCTGCAAGCACATCAGCAGACTCAGAAGCCAAAAGCTCTTTTTGAGCTTTTCTGGCTTATCAAGCCAGCAATTTTTGAACTCATTAGCTTATTTAAGTGTAATGCAGTCCATAGCAACTTAGTTCATAAGCTCATAGCTTCTCTTTCAGTTTCTAGCTTGTTTGAAGAATCCAAGTTTCATATAAACCTTAATAGCCAACTGTTAAGCTTAAGCCCTTGTTTCTAGCTTATTCAACTAATTCTAAAAATAGTTCCAGTTCAAAAGTTACCTATAATTAGCTGATAAGTAAATCTCAAAAAGAAAATCTCCAAAAAAAAAATAGTTAGCAAAAAGTGGGGTGTGGGAATCGAACCTGGGACCTCTCGCTAGTAACATGCATAACACACACACCCCCTTCCAACTGCTCTGGGGCACCAGTTCCGTTATAACTTGCAACCCATTTCTATTTAATCCTTCTTTTGTTTTTCAATTTTTAGCTTATATAAATTGTTAGCTTATTAACAGCTTATCCCAAAAAGCAGTCACACCCTTTTTATTTTTCTTAGCTTTATAATATCATAAAGTAATTTAAGAAAAAAGTTTCAGATTTTTATTAATAGTTTTAATATTTTTAATCTTTTAATTAGTTTAAAATAGTAATTAAATCACAATAAATAGAAAAATAATCAGAAAAATATAAATCTAATTTTCATAATTTTCTTTTATCATTTTTAATCTAGGAAAAATATAATTTTATTTTTAGACCTTAAGAAAAACCAAAAATAGAAATATAGTGATAGCTTCTATTTAATAGAATTTATCTTTTTAAATTTTAATTAAGTAATTTTCATTTTTATAATTTTCTTAGCTTCTTTTAACTTAGTAATATTTTTAGAAAAAGTTTTAGAATTTTCTTTGTTCATTTAGTATTTTTTTATAAATTTAAATAGTTTAATAAGTAATTAAATAATAAATAATTAATAATAAATAGATAAAAAGTGTAAAAAAATATAATTTAAGTTTTTAAATAAGTTTTAAGTCATTTTACATTTTTAGGTTTTAAATTTCATAAATTTTACTTTTTAGTCCCGTTTTAGATTTTCCGTTGCGCGCTTTTAGGTTAATTAATTCGCGTTTAATTTTATTGTGCATATCTGTTTTAATTTGTTATTTAGAATTGTTAAAAAGCAAAATCAAAAGCAATCTAAATCATCAGTCACTCTAATCCTAGCTTTTCACAGTTGCCCATTCACATCTCGTTGGGAAACGATCCGGGTGATCACTTGCCTGGTTTCACACTACACACGAGTATTCGTTCTGAGGCTGTTTATATTTATATATACGTTTTCAGACGGATCAAATTTTGGCGCCGCTGCCGGGGAGGTGTGCTGCGACAGTTGTGTAAGTTTTAGCGATTAGTGATTCGAGATCCTTCTTCCAAGAAGTTCCTATTTCCCAAAAACAATATAAAATACAAAAATATTTTTCTTTTCTTTTCTATATATATTATTATTATTATTATCATATAAAAAATAAAAACACCAAAAATAAATTCCGTTTTCTTTGTTAAGTAATAAATAACAATAAAAAATTACCATCGAAAATCAAGACAGAGTACTACCTAACTGGGGGTACGACCATAATAAGTTCCCAAACCAAAGATTTAAAACTTTACCTCTGTATCACTTGCGAATATCGGCTCACCTTTGATTGATAAACAAACTCTAACGGAGGTTCTAGGATAGTCTGACATTAAATTGTCGGACTGAAAGAAGCGGGTTTTTAAGGAGCATTAAATTGCCCACCTTTGCTTCTCCGCCACTCTGTGCGTTTATCTTTTAGAGAGCTACCGTACGCTTGTTGATTGTTGGTTTAAGTTCACTTGTGTTTTGCTTCGTTCTTGATTTAATTACAATATTTTGTTTAGTGCATGCGCACTCGTTCTTCCACGTCATCAAGCCCTTTACGTGAACTCGTAGATATTCCGAGAAGACGTAATCGTAGACGTGCTGCCCAAATAGTCGAACCCGAGATTCGTACTGTTCTCACTGATAATATGGCAGACGAACGCACAATGGCTGAAATGCTCCAGGCACCCACCGAGGGTTACGGAGATGCCATCGTTTTACCAGTCATCGATTCTGATCATTTTGAACTGAAAACACATTTGATTCAGCTCGTGTCCACAAACCAATTCCACTGGTTTGAACGAGAGGATCCATATGCACACATTCGTTGGTTCAATAAGTTGACATCTACAATCAATTACAAGAATGTGCCGCAAACAGTTATCAAATTGATGCTATTTCCATTCTCACTTGAGGGGGCAGCCCGGATTTGGCTGGATAAAGAACCCCCTCGATCCATTGAAACCTGGGAAGATCTCGTTAAGAAATTTGTAAATTATTTCTTCCCTCCATCAAAGACGACTAATCTAAAAAATGAAATAGCTGGATTTCGTCAAGGTTTCGATGAAAATTTCGGAGAGGCATGGGACAGATTTAAAGATCTCCTAAGAAAATGCCCACATCACGATTTCAATGTGTTACAACAGATAAATATGTTTTATAATGGGTTGACCCAAAATGATCAAGATGCACTTAATGCAGCCTCCGGTGGCAATATCTTGAATCGTAAACCTAGAGAGGTGGTCGAAATTTGTGAAAATAAATCAAAAGTTCCTATTTCTCGAAACAAAGTGAATGTTCCTGTCACTCCTGCTTCTTCTTCATCCGGTAACTCATCAGAGTTAGCCTTTTTAACGGATTCAATGCGTTGTATGATGAAGGAAATGAAAGAATTAAAAAGTGAAATTCATAAACCGGAACAAATCAAAGCAATAAACAAAGTGTGTGAAACTTGTGGTGGCCCACATGCGTATTATGATTGTCAAGCAACCGATGCTTCTGTTTACCCAGCTCCCGTAGCTGCAGTAAACCAAAATCAGTACCGTCCGCATGCTGAGACTCAGTACCGAGCACCGAATGCTATGGTCCCACCTGGTTTTCCACCCGTGCCAAATCAGAATAATCAAAATCGCTTTGTTCAAAATCAGGGACAAAATTTCAACAATTCTCAAAATTTCAATCAAAATCGAGGTCAGAATCAGGGTAATTTTAACCAAAACCGTGGTCCAAATTTTAATCAAAACCAAGGTTCAAACCGAAATCAGATGTCCTCAGATGAGTTGCTTATGCAATTCATGAAAACCCAAGAGGAAACAAATAAGACACAACGTGAGACAAACCAGTTATTGGTTGCCCAATTAAACCAGATCAAAAAGTCTTTAACTGATATACCTTCTACCTCGGGAGGTCTCCCAAGTAACACTGTTGTCAACCCAAGGGGTGAACTCAAAGCTGTCACTACACGTAGTGGTAAAGCTCATGTTGAACTCAAGGTGAAAAAGGACCCGGTACTTCCCACTAACAATGGAAGTGCTAAATACGTCCAACCTTCGGTTATCCAAAAATCTACACCCACAATTGCTCCTCAACCATCAAGAATCGATCCTACTCTTTCACGATTTACGGTTAAAAGTTTGTCAACCAAACTTAGTGAGCAAAGAACAGCCAGATATTATTCCGAAATGCTCAATGCTGTTCCTGTCAGTGTACTTGATGACAGTGATGATGACGAAGATACCACTTTCGTCAAAGCTATCACCACTCGGAGTGGTGCTGCTTATGAAGGGCCAGCTGGCCCTATTCCACCTCCGTTGTTTGAAATGGAAAAAGAGACGGAGGATACCACGGACAAAGTGCATATTCCAAGCCCACAAAGTACAGCACATGTCCATCCTCCGGTAGTCCCGAAGAAATCCAAACCAGGTGTTGTCTTTGAATCTGTTGAGACTCCTGAAGTTGTAACCCCTAAATCCAAACCTCATATTCCTTACCCATCACGCTTAAATGAGCAAAAGCTCCGTGAGAAGGCTAGTCAACAAATGGACAAATTCTTTCAAATCTTTAAAGAATTACATTTTGACATAAGTTTTGCGGATGCTATCATTCTGATGCCCAAATTTGCATCAACATTCAAACACTTGTTAAGCAACAAGGAAAAACTGATTGAAATGGCTAAAACTCCAGTAAATGAGAACTGCTCAGCGGTTATCTTGAAAAAGCTTCCGGAGAAGCTTGGAGATCCTGGAAAGTTTCTACTACCTTGTGTATTTCCGGGAATGGTTGAATGCTATGCCTTAGCAGATCTAGGTGCAAGCATCAACCTGATGCCTCATTCAGTATGGAAGAAACTTTCTCTTCCGGCTCTTACTCCTACCTGCATGACTCTTGAGCTTGCAGATCGTACCATATCTCATCCTCTTGGCATTGCCGAAGATGTATTTGTGAAAATAGGAAAGTTCCATTTTCCAGCTGACTTTGTGGTTGTTGACTTCGACGCAGATCAAAAGGTTCCTCTCATTCTTGGAAGAGGATTCCTTAAAACGGGCCATGCTCTTATTGATGTATTTAAGCATGAGATCACATTGCGTGTGGGTAATGAAGTTGTTACCTTTAACCATGATCAAACTTCGAGGTACTCCTCAAATTTTGATTCCGCTTCGGTTAACCGAATCGATGTCATTGACATTGACATTGACATTTTCTCCTGTGGCCGACATTAGAGCTATTAGGATTCTTATAGCCATAGCTGCATACTATGACTATGAGATTTGGCAGGTGGATGTCAAAACCGCCTTCCTGAATGGTCGCCTAGATGAAGATATCTATATGGCGCAACCTGAGGGGTTTGTGAATCCACAATTTCCTGAGCGTGTATGCAAGCTTCAAAGATCCATTTATGTATTGAAGCAAGAATCCAGGCAATGGAATAAGAAATTTGATGAGGAAATCAAGAAGTTTGGATTTACTCAAAATTTCGATGAGCCATGTGTATCACAAAGTTAGTGGGAGTAACACTACTTTTCTTGTCCTATATGTCGATGACATATTAATCATGGGAAATCATATACCTAGTCTTAATGAAGTTAAGGCTTATCTATGTGAATGTTTTTCCATTAAGGATTTAGGAGAAGCAGCGTATATTCTTGGAATCAAGATCTATAGAGGCAGATCTAAGCGGTTGATCGGTTTAAGCCAAAGTGCTTACATGGATAAAATATTGAAGAGATTCAATATGCAAAATTCCAAGAAGGGATATTTGCCCATGCAAGTAGAACATGGCTTAAGTAGCGAAATGTATGCTTCTACACCTGAAGAGGTGGCATACATGAAGAAAGTTCCGTATGCTTCGGCAGTGGGATCTATCATGTATGCAGTTAGATGTACAAGGCCAAATGTGGCATTCGCACAAAATTTAACCAGTCGTTATCAGCTAAATCCAGGGAAAGATCACTGGCATGCTGTTAAGAACATTCTTAAGTATTTAAGGAATACTAAAGATATGTTTCTAGTTTTCGGGGGAAATCCAGACGCAGAACTGAATGTTACAGGTTTCTGCGATGCGTCCTTTCAGACTGATAAAGATGATACGAAGTCTCAGACGGGTTACGTTTTTGTCATAAATGGAGGAGCTGTAGACTGGAAGAGTAAAAAGCAGAGTACAACGGCCATGTCTGCTACAGAAGCTGAGTATATTGCTGCATCGGAAGCTGCACAAGAAGCTGTTTGGATAAGGAAATTTATTTCGGATCTTGGAGTGATGCCGTCAAATAAATTACCTATAAATGTGTATTGCGACAACTCTGCTGCAATCACATTCGCCAATGAACCTGGAGTTATGAAAGGCGCCAGACATTTTCGTAGAAAATATCACTATGTTCGAGAACAAGTCGAACTAGGTGAAATCAATGTACTCAAAGTTCACACAGATGACAATCTGGCTGATCCTTTCACGAATGCATTACCCAAGGAAATGTTTACGCGACATGCTCGAGGTATTGGTCTTCGTATACAAGATAGTTTCATGTAAATCTGTTGATTTAGTATATTTGGATAGGGACGTGTAAAAAATTATTATTTTAATGAAATAAAGTGCGGATAACGTTTATTCTCATTATTAATATTTGTGTCCTATATTTGCATGTTTAAATCCGTGAATAATTATTTATTCTAAATAGTCCGTTGTCAATTAATAATATGGGAATATTATTGAACTAAGACAAATGTGAGGATTGGTAGAATGTACTGTAAGGTTGAGACACCAATGTCACATGATATTCAATATTGGATAAATTGAATATAGGACTTATCCCAATCACAAGGTTATACTTTATGGATCATAGTCGTTAAGTATATCATGAATATTTATCCTCAGACTTGAGATACCAGATAATTGCCGAGGATGTAGCTCATTTTCTGTAAGGTAGTCTAACGCTATCCGTAAAAGGTAGTTATAAGGGCTATTTTCGGAAGTGATGCGAAGTTCGAGGGTTATGCTCATAGTCAATAAAGGATTTGTTCCTTCAACTTTGTGTTGAAGTTTAATATTGCTTGGCCACTCGTAGGATTGACAAGATGTTTGCGTGTGCGCGCCCAAAGTCTATCTGGAAGACGTTCAGATGTATTGGTAATCTTGATCAATTATGTATAAACGAGAAACTAATAGTTAATTATGGAATGACCGAGATCCATATCCATATTAACGCGGTATTAGTAACAAAAGGATAAGTATGATGATTAAATTCATCACATGGTTTTTTCCAGGAAAACCATACTCGGATCGAGCTGGGGGCATTGGGATCTGTTAAGCTAGACTAGCCCATGTCATTACTATATTAATAGTTATCCAAGTGGGAGCTGTTAGAATTTGTGTATAACATTTAATATATGTATGTCCGGTTTCGAACCCGAGACTCGGGATTGCACACAATACGTGAGAGTTCCAATGGTTTGAATAAATTAAATATATTTTATATTTATATTTATTCATTTCACAAAACAAATACTTAACGACAATTAGTACTTAACGGGGTTAGAGACAATGACCGTTAAAGGACTAATATTGCAAAGATGGAAAAAAGAATCTAGAACCCCATGGGCTCTAGAGGCCAGCCATACCCTTAGGGTTATGGGTCGGTTTGGTGTCTTAGGGAACAAGCCAAAGGAAGTCTATAAATAGAATTCACTTGTGTTTAGTTTTTCCCTAATCTTGAATCCCTAACTAAGCCAAACTTCTTTCTCTTCTTCCCCTCTTGCTAGAACCGATCGACCCACTTTTAAATCCACTAGGATTTGGCGATCTCAATATAGCAATAAAGTGTTTGGTTTGTTTTGTGATTCTTGAACCTAGCTTTTCCCATTGGAACGCTAGTATCTCGTGTGTATAAGAACAATGACAAGCTTATTTTAGCTTGTGTGTTTGCCTTGTGTTCGATCCATATAAGCCCTCCCCTAGGGTTTATGTAACTTGTTCTTGTTGAAGTGATTCCTTGTTCTTGCTAGGAATCAATAAGGTATGCTCTCTTTTAGTTTAATTAATTATATGTTTATGTATATCCATTCTGCTGCGTGATCTTTGTGTTTATGTGTTTATAGTATTTGTATGATTCACATATTCCAACAAATTAGTCATACAGTATGTGATACATTTTTATTTTGTTTTTCATTTTCTTTAAAGTGTTATCGTTATATGCTGCCAATACATATTTAGGTGAAGGGAGTGACGAAACTGCTGGAGTGGGGAATGTACATCAGGATGTCGAGGGCCTGATGGTATCCTTCCAGACCACCCTGAGGCTGAATGACCCCTGCGAGGAACCTCGATCTCAATGAGCATATCTTGGATCAATTGTTCCTCCTGCTCGTAGGGTTTCTGATGGGTCTAGTCCCTTAAATGTAAGCAAGAGATCATGGATTAGAGCCTGACAAACTTCATTTATGAGTATGACTGCTTGCTCCAAAGGACTGAGATGGTTGTGTCAGCTGTGGAGCAGGCTTGGAGACTACAGGTTATATTGGACCATGTTAAGGGGTTGTCTAATTAGTATAGACAAAAGTTGGAGGCCAGGAAAGTAGAAAGCCAGCTGGGAGGCTAAGAATATTATTTTGATGGATGAAAATAGGATTAATGCTCAAGTGATCCTCAGCCTTCGTAACCAGCTGAAAAAAGTCATGGAAGATAAGGAAACCGTCCTGGAAGTGAAGGAACCCTTCGCTGCTCAGGATCAAGCTAGGGAGGACGAATTGAAGTCCTCTAGTGAACATGAGACTAATCGCCTAAGTGAGCTTCTTGCTGGTGAGAAGGACAAACACAAAGGACTGGATACTGAGCAAGTAAGGATGAAAGCTTCCGTAGATGAAGCTTTATGTAAAGTATGCATTGCTGAAGCTGAGAAGAATACTTAGTGAGGTGCATGCCCACATTCTTATGAAGGCTCATTGTTTAAATAGAGTTTGTGGCTGAGCTAGAAAAAGTTTAGCATTTCTTCATGGATTATGGTCCCTCTTGAAGATCTGAAGAAGGTCATGCCTGCTGGTCATGCTTCTCCATCTTCCTCCACCCAAAATAGATCCTTCTTTCTTTTGTAAATGTTTTGTATCTGTCATAGTTAGCATTATTGTGTTTCAAAAATTTTATTAAGACAGTTTCATGATTTGTAATACATTTTAACATGTCTTGGTATGTATCAAGCATGTTGATTTTTTAATGTACTTCATGATTTAAGATGTGGGTATTCCTAATGATTTTTGTGCCTCAATTGTTTATGAGGTTTCTAATAAATATTTTGTTTATATATGTGTTATTATATTGCATATGTCTTCATTGCCTTCAAAACTTTCTGCTAGCTTATAGGTTCAAGACTATTTTGGGAGCTCATTATGACTTTGTAACAGTTAGCATATATAGTGACAATTTATATATGCCTAACTTTTGCTCAGGCTAATGATATGTTCTTCCTGGTTGTTCATATAACTATATGCATTGTTTTTTTTTTTTGTTTTTTTTTGTCTGTTTGATTGTTCAGACACCTCTTAGATACCTGAGACTGTACTACGTACGTATTGATACTGATGTATATGTTTCCACAAACTTGTAAACAACCTTTCATGTCTTAGCTACTTGTCTTATATGAGAATTATGAGGATACGAGAGATAGGATGTTATCATTCACACCTGATCAATCGACTAAAAGGGCATAATATGTTTTATACATAAAAGGTTGGAGGAACAAAGAAATGTTTCATTAACTGCTGATAGAGTCGTACAAAAAATTTCCATGTTTGCTTGTCTCCTTAGGCAATGAAATTTGATGAGCATTTAGGAGTAAAATTTCCTCAGGTTAGTTGCATACCAGGCTAGGGGTATGTCATCCACATGTCTTTAAACCTGATGGCATGTGCTTCTGATGGCGTATGAGCCTGATGGTATTTAAATGTGATGGCATATGAACTTGATGGTCTTCAAACGTGGTGGTATATGAGCCAGATGGTCTTCAAACGTGATGGCAAATGAGCCTGATGGTATTCAAACGTGATGGCATGTGAGTTTGATGGCATATGAGCCTGACAACATATGAACCTCATGGCTTAGTTATGCTAAAATTATATGTTTAGGATTTGATATAATACTCTCATCAAGGCAATGTTCTCATCATCAGGTTAATCATAGTAGACTTGTGTCGCTAAAGCTTAATAAGTGGTTGTAATGATTAACCTTCTAATGTTATAACATATTATACATTTGATATGTTTCAGGAATTATTTAGTTTCATGAGTAAGCCATATGCTCCCAAAATATGCTCCTATCTAGTGTTTCTAAGTCTTTACATTTTTTTTTTTCATTTTAGCATTTGTTTGTTAAGTATGACAAATATACGTATGTTGTGTTATCGAGACTCGTATTGTTATCATGCTTATCTCCTATTCAACAATGCTGAGTGTAGGTCACAATGATACCAAGTTTCACACTAAGATTAGAAGGTTTAAGGTTAAAGAGAGAAAGCTATATAGAGAAAGAGAGAGGATTATATTTAGTAGGTGAAATCACACATACAAGGGATATGAGACACACCCTCACACACACATGTGTGAGGGTTATATTTCGGTCATATGGACCGGTTTAGACTTCATGGGCCCTTGTTGGGCTTGTGGTGGACTATCTAATGGACTTAGGTCCATTAGTTACATTTATGCTTAATATATTACAAGTCCAAGCCCGTTATGCTATTACTAACTTACTACACCTATTACAAGACTCGTATCTCGCTAATGATCGCCACTTTAAAAGCTAACAATCTCCCTCTAAGGGGTGATCATTCCCTCCAAATCGGTGATGACACCTTGTAACACCCCCAAAATCTGGTATAGCGGAAGCATTCGGGTCATGAGGTGCTACTAAATTGATAATCACAACACAAGGTAACAAAGAACGGAATACATACTCCGTTTAATGCATTCATCATAGATAAATAAGTTTACAACAAAGTTTGAGTTTAGAAAAAATAAGGCCCATAGTTAAGTTGTCCTAGACAAAAACAAGTCAATTTAAATTGCCACAATACATCAGACCGGAATCTATTACCCTTGCCCTGCCATTTGCCTTGTCAGAATAATTTAGCTTAAACACCTGAGAAAAATATGCTAAAAGTCAGCAAAAAGCTGGTGAGTTCATAGGTTTATCAGTAAGCAGTAAATTTAGTAGTTGGACCATGAGTTTAGTATATGAAACATTGCAACCCATGCAATGTCATATAAAGATATAGTCTATTACGTTAGCACTAAGTTCTTGCAACTGAAGCTCGAAAGTTCAGTGCGCTACAGTGTAGCACATAAATAAAAAAATCAGGGGCCCATAGCGAGTGTTTAACCCAATACACTCGTAGTCCGAATTGTTATACGCTCGTATTGACCCGTCTGGCCAACCGAACGGGGGAGTCACCCCAATAGATCTATTTATATCAATCGCGCTTCCCAATGGGAACTGACGGTTCATGAAGGTGGGCATAACAGTGGGTTCAGGGGCTTAGGCTAAATACGCAATAGTTTTGAGAAAGTAAAAATGTTGTAGTGGTCCGGAAAATGTTTTGCATGTTTCTCACCCCATAGTTGTAAAGCAAGTATAAGTAAAGTGTGGCTATAAACTCACCTTGTCAAGTAGTAGTCAAATAACACAACAGTTCAGACAGTGTTCAACACCAACACGCGACCTAGATTAGTAAGGTTTATTTTAGTTCACGAATCGAGTTTAAGAATTTACGAAGCTTAGTTAAATCTGAAAGATTTAAAGAGTTTATTATTGCTGGTGTGGCAGCATTTAAGTTTAAAAATCATTTTGAAAGTATTGGCTCTTGGAAATGCTTACGTGATACTAAGACGAAAAATCTTCAGTTTGGCAATAACTGAAAGACTATGAACGGGACGATTAATAATTGTAAGACGTTGATAGTATAAGGGAAAAATGTTATAGTCGAGTGGATATATATATTACAAAGTGCGCGTAAGTATGAGAAAAATAAAGAAAATGGTGTGTGTGTGTGTGTGTGTATATATATATATATATATATATATATATGTGTGTGTGTGTGTGTGCGTGTGTGTGTGTGTGTGTGTGTGTGTGTCTATTAACATTTATAAAAGAATTGTTTTGATAATAAATAATCCTTGTGTTGACAAGATTTATATTGAAACAATCTTTTCATAATTTATAAATCTATTATGAGTTTTGATAAAAGATTCCAAATTTTATATGTACTCGAGTAAACGAACGTGTTTAAATTTCACGCGACTAGCCTTTCACTTAGTTTTTATAGTTGTTAAATACACAAAGATTTTCTAGTCGTTTGAGTAGAGGAAAGCAATTTACTTATTTATATAAAGTTTTATGTCGAGTTTACTTATATATGTGGCGTTATTTAAATGTAAAAATATTTGTAGCGAGATTTCTTGTAGTGTAATAATTTAAAATAGGTCGTGGAGTATAAAATGAGAAATGGTCGTGTTATATTAATTAGACGATTTGTGACGACAACTTTTATATATGAAACAAGTATATAACACAATCTCGTGTCGGGAGTGGGCTGTGGCCCAATCATTAACACTCGAGTGGGCTGAAAAATGTAACAGATCTCATATTTTTACTTTTTGATTTTGGGCAATTATGGAAGGGAAAGAAAACTGCACATGTGGTAGGCTACTTGGTGGGCTGCGGCCCAACCAAGAGCCCAACTAGTCGAACAACCAAACAACCCAATGACTTGAGATGTTGGGTCTGATAACGCAAGACCAAAACAAAATAAAAGTGTTTGGCTAAGACTCGGCCCAAAATGAGAACTAAATCAGTATCTCCAAGAAAGAAAAAATGTTCCAGTACATCAAATGGGGACTTAGAATCAATCTTCAACGCTATAAGCTACTCTCGGACTCGAATAGAACACGACTCGTAATGTTTTAAAATGGTACGAGTGACATGGTTTCATGTGGACTTGACTTTCCCTTTCGGAAAATAGTGTACTCACTTAAAAGATCCATAGGGACTTTTATTAACCGAGCAACCAAAACACCCTGTTGGGGTGGTTTTTACCAAAACAACATCACAAAAGTTTTACCTCTAGTTGCGACCACAGTACCCCTTTCGAGGCGAAAATGGACCAAGGGACTACAATTCACACTTTCCTTTGGTGAGTCCGAGCACCCTCTCGGCTCACCTATTGGCCAAAACACACTCGACTTAGTTTATTACTTGTGACCAAGTGACTTGCTACATTCAAGACTTATTTGAATTAACTAACTAGGACTAGACTGAACCATGAACTTATCACAAACAAGATTGAATACCGGGGTAACTATGACTCTCAACTTAATTCGAACACAAGCAAGGTGCCAACGGAATTTGAGTACAACTCGATACTTTGAGCACAACTTGACGAGCAAAACGAACTTAGCCTCATTACACCCAATCAAAACTTAACTAAAAGAACATTTTTGCATCACCAAATTTACCCAAAGCCTATCCTAACTCTATATTTAGTACCACAGCGATTTACGCCGGAAAATCAATGCAACGAAATGCTAACGAAAATAAGAACAAGTAAAAAGAACCAATTGCTTCCAATCCAAGCCATGATTTAGTCTTATTATTAGTTTTTCAAGTAAATTTGAGTCACACCAACACAATAACACAACTAAAATTCATGATTCCACAAAGATAAATTATCGACAGAACATGTCATAAATTAACAAAAACAACAACAAATCATATGATTAAAATCTCAATCGAATGATACTAACAACAACATATTAAAAACATGATTATACTTGAATTAGGAAAATAAATAGTGAGTTACTCTGTGTACAGTGTGCGGGTTTGTTTCCTGTAATCGTTATGTAAACACATAAATGTTTAAATCTAATAGTTAGGAAAATAATAAATTGATATTTATTACTAAAATATCAGTGGAAAATTACCGTTTGTCACACACTTCGTAACTTTGATCTTCGACCTTTATTTCTTGAGTTTTGTTTTGCAGTAGTCAAGTATAGTCTTTTAGTTCCAATTCATGCTATGTGATCTTTGTCTTGAGCTTCTTTATTCTTGTGTTTTTCTTTGGCCATTAATCCTTTATTGTTGCCTTTGATAACTATGCATATTCATGTCGTCATACATTAGTCATGACCAACATACTCATATCATAGTCTTCAGTTAATGTAATTCCCATTCAAGTCATCACTTCTGTAACAATCTCCTCCTAAGTATAAATAGTTCAAACTTTATAATCGAGTCTTCTTTGTAAGCACTTTTCTTCATTCCTTGAGTTGCTTGTGTGGAGGACAATACATATGACTATGAGAAGTAGTCTCATAGTCATTGTGTATGTGCTGAAGATCTAGTATCAGTCTTTGTGTATATGTTGGATCAGAAGTAGTCTCCTTCGTCGGTACCTGTTCACTCACAATATAGTAGTTAACAATAACCTCTGACTCTGTGAAGATCGTTTACAACTCTTGAGAAGTCTCAAGAAGTTGACATGTTAGGTATAACAACCACTCTCTCAGGATTTCCAATTGATCATCGTAAACTTTCTTATTCAGGTGCATTTACAATAAGTGTTTCAAATGTAACCTTTCGATACATCGAGAATCGTAGTCAACCACTTCCGATTCATTTTCGAACCGTTATCATCTCTTGAGATGTCTCAAGTGAATGACCTGAGGTTAATGGATTGCCACCTTTATCAGATTTCCAATCGATCTGGACTTTCTTTAAAGATTGTTTCGGATGGAACGTCTTGTCGTTCATCATGTTTAGGTAGCTTTAACCTCCGGTTCCGTTAGGACCGTCATCAATACATTGGAAAAAATCCAAGTACAGACCAATGTTATGTTATCAGGATTCGATTCATTAACGTATCTCCTTAACAGGTTTTCCAGCTCAAAGAGTATGAACATCCCGAAGAACATTCACTCTTGCCGTTACTGAACCCGGATACTTCAAGTATGTTAACAACGAGTTTAGGTTAATCGTTTAAGTAGGTATGAAGCATTCAATAATGATTTTGGTCCATCTCCATCATTGTACAACATCCTGGATCACATAGATTTCTAGTTAACACTTAGTTGAATTCATAAAGAATCAACTTAGTGACCTACTTTTAGTGCTTTTTGTTGACATTGCTAGGATCTCAATTTATTCATTATGGAATACGATGTGAGTGCCACTATGAATAGTCTGGCAAGATCACGAGGATTTTGCATAGGAATATAGTACAACTTGTGTTATTTGTTGCGAACAACAACTGTATAATATTATATTTGTGTTAGATAGAGGGTTTCTTTTAATATATATATATATATATATATATATATATATATATATATATATATATATATATATATATATATATATATATATATATATATATATATAGATTTTGCATAGGAATATAGTACAACTTGTGTTATTTGTTGCGAACAACAACTGTATAATATTATATTTGTGTTAGATAGAGGGTTTCTTTATATATATATATATATATATATATATATATATATATATATATATATATATATATATATATATATATATATATATATATATATAATTTTGTTGGCTCTAGACTCTATTAGTACATTTTGGTTTTAAGTGAGTGGATGTTGTAGCAGATTGCCACCTATTTCAATGTCAACATTTTTCGGGGCGAGAAGTCGATAGATAACATGTGTAATCTCCTTGAGAAATGAAACAAGAACATTTTGAGAAGTACTTGACTGGCTGTGAAGGGTTGTGCTTTGCATCACTGCGTCCATGATGTCAGTCTTCAATATCATAATCATCTTTGTGATATCTCATAGCTTATGCATTGACGAGCGATCATGATTAGAATAATGACATTTGAATTGGATGAATTGGTTGCCATTTGTATCAAGTTAAAATTATTTTATGTGCAGTTGGAACTGATATTGATCAAGACAGGAATGAATTTTGTCAACGGGTGGTGTTGCAGTTGCTCTTCAGCTGGTCGTGGTGCTGCATCTGCAGTAGCAATCACCGACTCAAAGAAGGAAAAGCAGGTTGAAGAGAAAGAAGAGTCCGACAATGTAACCTTTGAAGATGAAATATTCTAATCAAAACAAATTGTTTTTATACACCTCTGGTGTTAGTGTTTGACTTTAGAATAAAAAGGTTCCCCACAGCAACGCGCGGGTTAACCTACTCGTTCTAGTAGGTACTTTTACATTTTTTATGAGCATTTGAATAGTTGATATTAGGAAACTTGTAGAATCCCCTGATTATTAGTCTAAAAAGATTCTAGAAGTAAATATAAAAGGATTTGTTATGGGACAAGATATTAGTACCCCAAAAAATTACAATCTCTACTCCCACTATTTTTTTTTAATTATTATTATTATTATTATTATTATTATTATTATTATTATTATTATTATTATTATTATTATTATTATTATTTTATAATTTTGTTTATATTATAAAACAATAAGGCTGAAAGTACGGAATAAGAAAATATAAAGTTTAACCAGTCAAAAATATTATACTGACAAAAAGTATGGAATAAAAACGGATAAAAAACTATATCATACTGTAAATTGGGAGGACAAAAAGTATCTTTGTATTTTTACCCCCTCCTTTTTAGGTGGGCCAGGGGTTACCTATAACATAACTCCTTTTATTTTTGAAAATCATATGTCTCAAAAGGCAAAGATTTGTTCTTGCACTTTACCAAAAAAAAAAAAAAAAAAAAAAAAAAAAAAAAAAAAAAAAAAAAGAATTTGTTCTTGCACTAAGTAAATTACATATCATTATGTAGATATCTTTTTTGTAAATTTTTTGTGATTCTAGCATTCATTTTATAAATATATATTTACCTGCTTCACTTATGTTTATTTATTTTTTATTTTATTTACGCTTTAATGTAGGATAAACACCCAAAGAATTTAGTGACATTTTTTTTCTAACATTTATTGACATTTCGATTGCTAGTACCCTGAATATTAGTATAATAGATAATGGGTGTTTATACAATGTAAATGCTTTTGCTACTTGTTTTTTATGAAGCCAGATATTCATCTTTTTGTAACATAATCCAAATTAACTAATGCAATTTCTTTATTTTCATAGAAAATAAAAAAGGGCTAATTCATTAGTTGCCCCAAAAGTGCATCTTTGATCAAAAGTTTGCCCCAACTTTTTTTAGCTTATGCATTTGTTTCTTTGCGACTTATGCAACTTCATCAGTAGTCGAAAAGTGTCTAACTTGAATGTACATATGTGTAACTGAAAAGTACATGTGTGTAAGTGTCTTCCTATGTGACCGACAGTGTACTTTTTATGCGACTTGTACTTTTTTTTATGCGACTTGTATTTCTTTTATGCGATTTGTAATTTTTGTATGCGACTTGCACTTTTTTTGTGCGACTTGTACTTTTTATGTGACTTTGTACTCTTACACACTTGTACTTGTACTCTTACACAAGTGTACTTGCAACTTACACACAAGTATTTGATTTTTGGGTAAAAAGTACGAGTTGCATAAGTCACAAAGAGCGCATAAGTCGTAAAGGGACAAATGCAAAAACACAAAGTCGCATGGGGCAAAAGTTTGATCAAGGAAGAGATATCGGGGCATATATGAGGTTACCCCAATAAAAAAATACAGGCTAAACAAGATAATAGTTTCATCTGAGAAATGCTAGTATGATAGCTAATGGGCCAGTTTTTGGTGAAATTTATCTTAATTAATGGAATTTCTTTATTTTGATAAATAAATAAATACAAAAGAAAAAGAAAGAAAATAAAAGAAGAAAACAAGATAACTTTTACATTTGAGATAAGCTATTTTTTAGAGTCAACTGCAAAAAATGTCCCTCAAGTTTGCGAAAAATGCAAATAATGTCCTGGAAAAAAAATCTGCAAATATTGTCCCTAAACTTTCAATTTTCTGCAACCTATGTCCTTGCGGTGTTACTGTTCATGCAAAAAAGGATTTTGTGGCTAACGCTCGTTAGGAAATCCCGTTAGTTAGTCCTCAGGTGCGTTGCACGTGAGGTTATTTTCTTCATTTCACTTTTCCCGCCATCAAATCCATCTGACGGGCCACTAGCACACCTACCTTTATGTTGAGGGACATTTTTTGCAACAAGAGATTTAGTTCTCTCATTCTTAACCACTTAACACACATATACACCTATAACATCGAACTCTTGCTTCCAACTTCTATATTGTCGAAATCACCTCAATTAACAGTAGATCCATAATGGGTGGCTGGTAAATTAGAGCTCAGAGTTCACCAATTTCGGATATTGCTACCATATACGGTACGATTTTTTTTTTTTTTTTTTTATTATTATTATATTTTTTTTTTGTAGTTTTGTTTCGAATGACCATGCAATGTATATATGGAAAGTAAAGCATATTACCTTGATTCATGATAATGTTGTGGATGTTTTTTGATTTTTGGTTTTTTGTTTCGTTGATTTATGTTCCCAGAATCTTACCCAAGGCTCTTCACTATTCAAATCCACCACACTGGTGAGTTTTCTTATCCACCTAGTAGAGTGTACAAGTTTGGTATGACTGATCATGTAGACCTAATTGATTGTGACAATTTCTCCATGCCCGAGATGGTCAAAATCTTAGCTGAACTAGGTTTGGGTGATAACAAACAGTTGTTGTTTACCCATTTTAGGGTCCCAGGCCTAAATTTAGATGATGGATTAGTTCCATTGATGTCGGATCAGGATGTCAAGATATTGTTAAAATTTGCACCTAGGAATAAGGAAATAGATGTTTTTGTAGAGACGGATGTATCGTTGGTAGAAAAACATATGTTGCTGCATATGGGTTGGCGACTGGCCTCAAAGGGTCTAGAGATAGAAGAGATTGTTGAGGATGATGTAGTTAGTGCACCTTTTAAGAAGAACAAAGGAAAGTTGTTGCTTTTAGAGTGGTATAATGATAAAATGGCACCAACGCATCATGAAATGGCACCAACACAAGCTTCAACCAGTAATGTTTGTCCATTGGTTGAAAGAACTGTTAATGCTGATACTGTAGGATTCCTGCATTCTGAAAATGAGCCACAATCCTCAACCCATGGATTCAGTTACTTAAATTTGATGTAAGACATCATTTGTGACCCTATGGGTAGTTTTACGCATTCGAATGGTAGACAACCTAAGTCATATTTTGATGAAGACTTGTTCCAGCAAGATAGTGCAGTTAATTTGGATCAGGAAACATGCTTTGATGATAGGCCAGAATATATTGCAGAAATGATTGATGAGTACTTATATCCAGAAAATGGGGGTGTGAATTTTCAAAAAAACTGTCCAAGCGGTTGATGAGGAAGTAGTAGAAAGGGAAGAACTTGATAATGAAGACGCCCTTGACCAGAGTAAAGAACAAGAAACAGAAGGGGGAGGTAGTGATTTTGAACATGCTGCCAGTGACATGCCAACACATGACACTCATGTTGACATGCGTGGTTTCTCATTTCAACTGGATTCAAACATTCAAGAAAGTAGGAGAGAAGTTGCTGCCAAACTTCCTCTGAAAGAGTCTGCTGAAGAAGGGGAACTTGCACCTGCCGTTGAAATGGATGACCTTGATAGTGCTGATGAAGTGGATGCTGAAGAGGGTGCAGGTCTAAGAAAGAGAAGGTTGAAGCAAATGAGAAAGGCTTATAAGGGTAAGTATAAAATCAAAGAAGGTGCATTTAAGGTGGCAGAGGAGTTTATTACAAGAAAAGAAGCGACTAAAAAGGTGAAGATGCATGCGTTGCAGGCAAGGAGAGCCATTTCGATTCTACAATGTGATAAGAATAGGGTCAGAGCTAAGTGCTTCGGCACTGTGGTTGGTGAAACTTCTTTCAATCCAACATATGCCAGAGAAGGGTATATGCCATCCACCTCAAATACACGGGGCAAATTTGAGAAAACCAAAAAGCATAAGGACATGAAATGCGAGGGTGTTAGTCCTAAAGGATATATAATCAAGAATCATAAACCCCCTTGCCCGTGGGACCTACTCATCTCAAAGTGGGACAGTGAGAAATTTTGGTCAGTTAAAACATTGACTGATACTCATAAATGTATCCAAACAAGAGATCTTACTGGCGTTACAGCTAGGTTTCTGTCAACTGATGAGGCGAAAAGTGTACCGCTTTTAAGGGGTCATTTAAGCCCGAAATCGTATTTATTTGATCAAATATTGCCCTAAATCGTTCCTTTTGTCATTTTAGGTACTTTTGAGGAGAAATCTGGAAAAGGAGGCATTTTGGACGTTTTTGGAGCATTAAAGTGAAGAAAACGGCAAAGTCTCAAGAATCGGCTAAAAGTTACTCTTGACGGCGTCACAATTAACATGGGACGGCGTCATGCCTTGGCAAGAAAAGTTGGATGTGAAATTTACTCATGACGGGCCAGTGAGTTTGCATGAGAATTCTGACGGCGTCACGCTTTAACTAAATCAAGGGCGTCACGGCTTAAATCATAAGGGGACGGCGTCACGTTCATGATCCGACGGCGTCAAGCCTTGATAAGCCAGAATGGATTTTTGAAGAGCTAAAGAGGGACGGCGTCAAGATGGTCATCCGGGAACCCTAAAAGCGGCGAGGTGACGGCGTCACAATGCATAAGGTGACGCCGTCAGATGTCAAAGTCTATATATAGTTTTCTAATTTTTTGTCATTAAGGGAGAGCTTAGTGTGTGGAATTTTGGGATAAAACCCTAAGACGATTTTAGCTACTTTTTCAGGGCTTTTTGCCTTGAGATCTTCCATGTTTCATTGAAAGATAAGTTATCAATTAATCATTCAATATGTCTATGTGTTGTTTGATTCTATCTTATGCTTGTCTTTTGTTTAACCTGTTAGGCTAATTTTATCTTGTGTTTGCTTAGATCTAATGAAACCTAGCTATTGATTATTGGTTGTTAGTGTGTTATTAGTTGTATTGGATGATTGTTTATCTATGTTAGGCTTAAGAAAACTGGCTAACTTCCTATTCGGTAACTTGCTTGAACGTCTTAAGAAACATGAACCAAACGCGTACTAAAGGTTTTTATGGTTGTATTTAATGCACAAGCGAATTCTAGTGATCCCATGTTAGGAGCTTCCTAGCCGGCTCGACATAGGAGTGAAGTAGGAGCTTGTAGAGTTTGGGGAAGTAAGTACGCCACCCCACGAATGGTATTAAGGAATACACCCGTCATCCACGCGACTAATACACACTAATTAACCGGTAAAAGATAGTTAGGGAGTAAGGAAATCTAAGTAAACACATTTCTCTACACACAAGTTTCTCACCACTTTTCATTTTTGTTATTTTATTTTATTTGCATTTGTAGTAATTTGGGTTAGTTGACTAGCAACTAATTCCGCCCACTCCTTCAAAACCCGAGATTTTACTTGCTTTTATAAAATATAAAAACATAAAAAGAATCTTCCTCAACCCTTAGACCTAATTAGAGTAGCCTTTCACACCTAACGAACACTATTCCCTGTGGAGAACGATCAATCCCCCGTACTTACCACTACACTATACTACATCGGTCAGGTACACTGCCTGGTGGGGTTGTAAGCCTCTTGAGATCCCTCGAGAGGTAAAACCTGTTGTAAGGTTGCAAAACCCACGCATCAAGTTTTTGGCGCCGCTGCCGGGGAATAGTTATTGTTTAGGTTGAATTTTTATTTCTATTAGGTCTACTCACTAGATTCCTTTCTAGTGAGATTTTTATTTTATTTTTCTAGGTTTTCTTTAGTCTATCTATTTTCTTCGTGTCTTTGTTCGTAACCATTACCGTCCGACATCATGGAAGATGGTAATATCCTTAACCCACACAACCCACCACCACAACAACCACCACCACCTCCTAGAGCCCGTACTTTAGGAGAGTATTCCCGTCCTAGCCACCACGGCTATCGAAACACCATTGAGCTCACTCAAGGAGCCAATATCACACCCTTGCGATCCGACACCATCCGGTTGGTGCAAAGCGGATGCGCATTCCATGGACTTCGTTCTGAAGATCCTAATCAACATCTCAAGGACTTTCTTAAAATCGTTGATTCTATAGACCTTGATGTTGCCACTCGAGAGACGACCCGATTGCGTCTCTTCCAATTCTCTCTGCGGGACCAAGCTAGTCAGTGGCTAGAACGTCAACCCGCAGGATCCATCACCTCTTGGGATGATCTCACCACTCGTTTCCTTGCTCAGTTTTTCCCACCGGGAAGAACTACCAAGCTAAGGAATGATATCTTGATGTTCCAACAACGTCAAGGCGAAACTCTCTACGAGGCATGGACTCGATTCAAGGACTTACTCCAAAAAGTCCCTCACCATGGCATAGAACTTTGGCTCCAAGTCCAAATCTTCTATGACCATATCAATCTCTCCACAAGGCAAACCATTGACCAATCGGCCGGTGGCAAGCTACGTGATCTAAGTGCGGAACAATCATGGGCTCTCCTAGAGGATCTTGCTCTTTATGACAACGAAAGTTGGAGTGATCCCCGTGATTTGAATAAAACGGTCAAGGCAATATCTTTGCCTTTGAACAATTCAAGCACTTCCGACCGTAGGATCGTAGAACTTGAAGACCAAGTCAAGTTTCTCATGAAATCCTACGAGGCTCCTAAACCTTCAAGCCAAGTGAACAAAATCACTTCTTCATGTGAATTATGTAGTGGTCCCCACGACACTCGTGATTGCATGGAACTCCCCGAACAAGCTTTTGTGGACTACGCATCCTCGCGTACCGACGGAGCGGGAGACAAGTGGTACACTTTCAAGCCCGAGCCAAACCATTATGGTGATTCATACAACCCCTCATGGAAAAATCACCCGAACCTTAGGTGGAAACAAAACCAAAACTCACAACAAATCAATTCTTCCAACCCACCTAATCGTTTCCAATCAAGCGGTTCCAACTCGAACCGTACTTTCAACAACAATCCTTCCGGCAATGGTAGTACCAATAACTTTGAAGGATTGATGTCTCAATTTATGGCATCTCAAGAAGCTCGTTTAGCCAAGTTTGAAGCCGATTTCAAACAAAAACAAAGCGAGATGACCAATAAAATTGACAACTTGTTGAAAGCCCTCCATAACCAAGTGTTATCACCTCCACATAAGGACGCTAGGAACACAAATAGCGGACCCCAAGTCAAAGACCCTTCTTCATCCAAACATGTCCACTTCGTCAACGTTGTCACTATTAAACCAATCGATAGGAGCATGGAAGAAAGTGAACCAAAGGATGAGGATAGGAAAGTCGAGGTTGATAAGGAAGTTAGGACAAGTGAGATTGAAGAAGTAGATGATGATGAGGACTACTTCAATAGGCTACCCACTAAGGGAGAGCGTGCATATCATACAAACTTATTCGATGATCCCGAGACACCATACTTCCTAGGTAGACCAATCATAGAAATAGGCGACCCTTCTAATCTCAACATACCATGCAACATAGGGCATCTACATGTGTGGAAAGCTTATATCGACCTTAGATCACCCATAAACATCATGACTAGAGCCCACTACAACTTGATAATGAAAAATCAGCTTGGGTATAGGATGTTCCCTGACAAGGGTTGGATGAGTAACTTCACGGGAAGAGTTAAGGGATTACCGGTTTATGTAGGAAACTTCACCTATGTCACCGACTTTGTAATTGTTGAAGATATCCGCCCAATAGTCGATGCATCCTTAACTCAAGTGGTTTTTGGAAAACCATTTGTTGAGGTCTCTAGAATGACTTATGAACCTTCCTTAGGGATAGTTAGATTTAAGGATGAGACCGATGAAGTAAGCTACCAAATGCCATATAAGATAGAACAATTCCAAAACTTGTCAAATGTTGAGAAGGAGCTTAAACAAGCGGTCTACTATAGGAATGATAAGGATAGAAGTAAAGGAGTAGACTATGTTATGGAAAGGATATTCGGTTTCTACAAGGATTGTTTGAAATTAGGACCGGAATATAAAACCGGGAAGGAGAATGGCCTAGGAACCGTGACCGATGATGGAGTCACGTAATGTACGTGACTTAGAGTCTAGCTACAAGACTCGTTAATAAAGAAAGGCGCTTCTTGGGAGGCAACCCAAGCTTTATAAGCTTTATTTGCTTTGTGTGTTTATTTGTTTGTTTGTTTGTTTTTATTTGTTTCCGTATGTGTGTTTAATTTTTATTCTTATTGATTCATGTTCAAAACTAAAATTGTGAAAATGCTTTATTTTGTTTTTAACTTCGTCTTAACTACATATAAAGGTATTTTACAAAAGATAAGTGTAAGGGAAATCTAAATTGGTTTATTAGAACACAAATGAACATGAATCGTAATAATATTAAATTAACATACATATTCGTATTTGTTTGAGTCAAATGCTTGTATCGAGTCATAATGATGTTTTGCAGGATTTCCAGGAAGTAAGGTAAAGGTTTTTCTAGAAATTTTCCGGAAACTTAAAATGAGAATTTTTGTCAGGTCATTTCTGACGGCGTCAGGGTTTATAACCTGACGGCGTCAGATTTAATTTTCAGAAATTTTTGAAAGTTTTGTTTTTAAAAAAAAGTTTTTATTAAATCTCCAACTTATAATCTCCAGGAATCTGCAAAATTATCATTCCACAAGCATTATATCCTTATATATAGATTTATCCCGCCGATGTTATGCAGGTTTTCTTGTTTGTTTTCTCAGGATTAACAGGTTATTTTGGACAAGGAGATGTATGTGGAATCAAGCTTTTGGCGATGCATTAGTCTTGAAGCTTCTACATTACCTTGGAAGAAGATCTAACCATGTTACCTCTTTATCCACCGAACGAATCAGGGGAGTATTTGATTTCATTCTTTTACCTTATTTACTTTTACATCTTGTTATTTGAACATTGGGGACAATGTTCATCTTAAGTGTAAGGGGAGGGTAAAAGTACGATTTTTGAGAATACAATTGCGCTTGATTTTTGTTTGTTTGATGGTAGATGTGTAATAAAACTGAGAGAAATACTTGTTAAGGTAATTTTAGTGCCAAATTTAAAATTTTTTACAACATATAGGAGTGAAACTTTGATCTTAATGAGCGTCTCATGGATAGGAGTTATATGACTAGCACAAAAACCGTACCACTAAAAAATTTTTCCACCCCCAAATATGTGAGGTTCGCCCCTAGAATTGGTAGGAAAAGCATTTATGCTATGATGTGTGTACCGGTAACACTTAGATTCTAGAACTTGCGTTAGGACCATTCCGAGGCCACAAGTGAGACTACATTCGTGTAGTTAGATTTACTACATGATAAGAGGCATTAGGATTAACCCTTGTTTTACACCTGTGTTTTTGTTATAATTACATTGGCTACATTGGTCAAGTAATTCTCCCACACCCTTTGCGTTGTACTCATTTTTAGTACACGATACCCCTAGTACACCCCTCAGAGCCTATCTTTTCGTTTCGACCTTTAAGCATTTTACTTAAAGGAAGAATTTGTTACACCCCACTTAAATGTACACCCAAATCGCCTTAGCCTACCTTGTATGCACTCATCTTTAGTGCATTATTGTGACAACATTTGTTTAAACCCAAGTTAATTATCTAGTTGATTGCATGGTTGCTAAGTCGAGTCATATCCTTGTACATATTGTTTTGGGACGATTGGGACTCATGGGTAAAGTACTAGTATAATGGAGTAATGGGGAAGAACATCATTTATTACCCCCATATGTGCTAAATGTTTTAAAAGTACTCCAAGTTTTTCAATTATCTTAATTCGAGTCATTAGAATAGTTATTTGTAAAGTTATGTAAAAGTTCAAGTGTAAGGGGATGCAACGCCCCTATGATGTATTATTTTGGATGGTAGGGTAAAAGTGTATGCAAAAAAAAAAAAAAAAAAAAAAAAAAAAAAAAAAAAAAAAAATCAAGAAAAAATCAAGAAAAACACAAAAAAATGAGAAAAAAAAGAAAAATAGAAAAAACATACGGACTACCATCCCGTTTCATTTTATGTTTATTTTATGTTTATGTTGTGTTATTTTCTTTCATTAGCTTAAGATCGAGTCTAG
The DNA here is from genome assembly GCA_021014915.2 of Artemisia tridentata subsp. tridentata. NCBI lineage: Eukaryota > Viridiplantae > Streptophyta > Magnoliopsida > Asterales > Asteraceae > Artemisia > Artemisia tridentata. The sequence continues at coordinate 252,958,216 of CP139505.1, forward strand.
TCTTGGCTTAGCAACGTTGTATAGTACATGTGATTGATCAAGATCTTTAACTAGCCACCAGTAAAATATCCCTTATCCAACAAAACCGTGTTCTCCTTTTCCCTACACCTAACGTTATAACCCATTTAAAAGCCCTCTTTGATAGTTTATCTTAGGTGCTTACGCCTAGTGGAGGAGGTTTTCGATCCTTTCCCAAGCCTATGGTAATCTATTTGCTATGACAGGTAGTGAGAGATATTTTCCGTTTTCATTTATGAGATTTATTTTGATGACACTTGAGAGATGTGAGTATCTAAACACTACTTGTGAGGTGCTAGTATGTAATCTCCGTGCTTATTATGATTGAAGTGGAACGATTATTTGTTGTAATTACTTTTATGTTTGCATTAAATGACCCCTAACTTGTATTTTGATTAGAATAAAAGCGCATTTGCTTGAGGACAAGCAAATCTCAAGTGTAAGGGTATTTGATGAGGCGAAAAGTGTACCGCTTTTAAGGGGTCATTTAAGCCCGAAATCGTATTTATTTGATCAAATATTGCCCTAAATCGTTCCTTTTGTCATTTTAGGTACTTTTGAGGAGAAATCTGGAAAAGGAGGCATTTTGGACGTTTTTGGAGCATTAAAGTGAAGAAAACGGCAAAGTCTCAAGAATCGGCTAAAAGTTACTCTTGACGGCGTCACAATTAACATGGGACGGCGTCATGCCTTGGCAAGAAAAGTTGGATGTGAAATTTACTCATGACGGGCCAGTGAGTTTGCATGAGAATTCTGATGGCGTCATGCTTTAACTAAATCAAGGGCGTCACGGCTTAAATCATAAGGGGACGGCGTCACGTTCATGATCCGACGGCGTCAAGCCTTGATAAGCCAGAATGGATTTTTGAAGAGCTAAAGAGGGACGGCGTCAAGATGGTCATCCGGGAACCCTAAAAGCGGCGAGGTGACGGCGTCACAATGCATAAGGTGACGCCGTCAGATGTCAAAGTCTATATATAGTTTTCTAATTTTTTGTCATTAAGGGAGAGCTTAGTGTGTGGAATTTTGGGATAAAACCCTAAGACGATTTTAGCTACTTTTTCAGGGCTTTTTGCCTTGAGATCTTCCATGTTTCATTGAAAGATAAGTTATCAATTAATCATTCAATATGTCTATGTGTTGTTTGATTCTATCTTATGCTTGTCTTTTGTTTAACCTGTTAGGCTAATTTTATCTTGTGTTTGCTTAGATCTAATGAAACCTAGCTATTGATTATTGGTTGTTAGTGTGTTATTAGTTGTATTGGATGATTGTTTATCTATGTTAGGCTTAAGAAAACTGGCTAACTTCCTATTCGGTAACTTGCTTGAACGTCTTAAGAAACATGAACCAAACGCGTACTAAAGGTTTTTATGGTTGTATTTAATGCACAAGCGAATTCTAGTGATCCCATGTTAGGAGCTTCCTAGCCGGCTCGACATAGGAGTGAAGTAGGAGCTTGTAGAGTTTGGGGAAGTAAGTACGCCACCCCACGAATGGTATTAAGGAATACACCCGTCATCCACGTGACTAATACACACTAATTAACCGGTAAAAGATAGTTAGGGAGTAAGGAAATCTAAGTAAACACATTTCTCTACACACAAGTTTCTCACCACTTTTCATTTTTGTTATTTTATTTTATTTGCATTTGTAGTAATTTGGGTTAGTTGACTAGCAACTAATTCCGCCCACTCCTTCAAAACCCGAGATTTTACTTGCTTTTATAAAATATAAAAACATAAAAAGAATCTTCCTCAACCCTTAGACCTAATTAGAGTAGCCTTTCACACCTAACGAACACTATTCCCTGTGGAGAACGATCAATCCCCCGTACTTACCACTACACTATACTACATCGGTCAGGTACACTGCCTGGTGGGGTTGTAAGCCTCTTGAGATCCCTCGAGAGGTAAAACCTGTTGTAAGGTTGCAAAACCCACGCATCATCAACTTATGTCATCAAGATTCTTACTAGAAATCCCAAAATTGATGTAAAATCATTACAGCTTGAATTATCATAGAGGTTTCAAATAAATGTAACATTTGATAAAGCTTACAGGGCAAAGCAGTTTGCTGACGAGCATATGACAGTTGATCACAAACAACAGTATGCCCAACTTAGAGATTATGATATGGAGCTCAAATCAAAAAATCCAGGCACAACAGTCAAGATCCAAGTGGAAGCCAACAGAGACCGACTCTTAATTCAAGGGTGCAGGTCCCTTAACCCCAACTGCAACATCCATTTATGATGTTATTAAGCGAGAAGCTAATGATTATCGTGTTATTTGGAATGGGGCAGACAGTTACCAGTGTAAGGGCTCATGGAATGACCAATGTGTGGTAAATATGAGGTTAAGAACATGTACATGTAGGAGATGGTAGCTAACCGGTATTCCATGCAAACATGTTGTGGCAGCAATGTATAGCATGACAAATGATGGTAGGGAGGTAGGGTTACCTGAGGATTGGGTACATCAAGCATATTGGCTAAAAACATGGAAGGAGACGTACATCCATAAGATTGAATGTGTTGCTAGCAGTCAATTTTGGCACAAGTGCAGCATCCCTAGTATCTTATTGCCCCCACACCATCATGTTCCACTTGGCAGGCCAAGGAAGAAGAGGAAAATGACCAAAGAAGAGACGGCTGAGAATGCGTTAAAGGAAATGGTCAAGGGTGGGAAGCTTTCAAAAAAGGGAAATGCTGTCACTTGTAGCCAATGTGGTACTAAGAGGTCACAACAAAAGAGCATGTACAGGTCCAAGAAAGAAGACTGAAAGGGGAAAGACAAGAAGAAGGCAAGATCTGAGGGTGTTGCAGACACTGAAGCAACTGAAACTGATGCAGGAGCAAGTCAATCAATGGATTCACAATCAACCCAAGAGGTTGGTAGTCAGAGGAGAAAGAGTACCAGAAAGGCTTCCAAACAAGCCGCAATTTGAATGGCCTTATGTATGAGTGAGATAAACAATTTCATTAAGTTTTTGTTGTTGTTTGTGAGTGAGTTTTAGATTCAGAAAATTGCTAATTCTGTAGTTTTGTTATATTTGCTAAACAATGGTGATGAAGACAATTAGTATGTCTTTAGAATAAGACAATTTCTATTTCTGTAGTTCTGTTATGTTTGTTAAACAATGGTGATTAAGACCATATGACCATTAACTAACATCCAAATCCATGAAACAAATACATTACATAATACTACCAACATACAACCAAAGTTTTTTCAACTACCACAAAGTTATTACATCAACTGTTTCATCCTTAACTGGTGCAACACAAAACACTTAACAAAGATTTCATTTGTTACTGGCAAGCTTCCTTTTTCCACCTGCAACTTCGACCTTCCCTTTTCCTTTACTGTCATTCTTTGGAATTGCTCCTAAACCATTTGTGGATCTTTTAATTCCAAATGTCTTATTACCTGTACAATCCCAACTATGTTGTGCTGGCAGGGCTAGAATGCATTTAGCAGACAGTTTTTGATGTGGAACATTTTTTTGCTGGAACATGTTTGAGCTGGAACCTTTTCAACAGGAACATTTTTCGATGGCCACATAAAGGTGCATGTTGGGTCAAAAAGATTTGAATATACAAAACATGAAGAATGAAACATGAAGGACTTAAAGTGACAAGAAGGGAACTACAAAAAGATGGAGCTTTTAAAAGATTCTTAGAAGATATGCTTAAAATAGTTTCCTTAGTGTATTAGGAATGTTTTCCTTTGTATCCCTAGATGTCTCTAGTATATAAAGAGACATAGGTGTTTTGAGTTTATGAAGTCTAGACAAGATGTAGTCGACTAAAGGTGTGTGTGTGTCCTAGGCGTATAGTTTATGTAAAACGCCTAGGTTAGTGTTTTGTTAAATGCTCAAACATCTTTGTATGAAAGATTATGAAGAAAAACCTTGTTCATAATAACGTTAATTCTTGTTTTAAATATTCCGCTTTCGTTATTATTGTTCCTTGATAATATGAGGTCTAATAAACCTCGAGCTATAACGATTCAATAGGTGGTATCAGAGCGGGTTGCTCTCGATCTAGGATTGTTCAAGGTTTTTATTGTCGTTGAAGAGCAGAGTTGAAGAAGGTATTGTCGATTGGTTTTAAAGAGTTATTCAAGATAATCGATTTTTAAGGTATCAATTTTTAAAGGATTACTCAACGATTTATCGTCTAGTGCATGCTACTTTCAAAAGAATTCTTTACTGATCTTGTATTAATTAGTAGTAGGTTGGTGTCCTCAATTGATAACCTCGTACTATTATTACTATAATTGTGGTTCGATGCTATTGATTGAGGGTTGTCAGTGGTGCATGTGGAATGTTTAATTATCCTCGTACTATTGATTATCATGGGTCAGTTGGTACTATCAATTGCTAATAATCTATGAGGTTAAATATTATTCTCGTTGATGAAGTGGACTTCATGAAATTCATTAATAAATGTGTCTGATATTGAAGCAAGCAACGAAGAATGTGAGACGGTGGTTACTATTGATGAAGCGAAAAGTGTACCACTTTTAGGGGGTCATTTAAGCCCTAAATCGTATTTATTTGATCAAATATTGCCCTAAATCGTTCCTTTTGTCATTTTAGGTACTTTGGAGAGGAAATCTGGAAAAGGAAGCATTTTGGACGTTTTTGGAGCATAAAAGTGAAGAAAACGACAAAGTCTCCAAAGCTGCTGGAAAAGTACACTTGACGGCGTCAAGTATTGCTCTTGACGGCGTCATGGCTTGGCAAAAGAGGTGGATATGAAAAATACACGTGACGCGCCAGAGAGTTTTACAATAGAAAGTTTGACGGCGTCACCCTTTAAGGTGATCAAGGTCGTCACGGTTTAAGTTAAAGAGAGACGGCGTCAAGCTTTATTCTGACGGCGTCAACCCTTGATAGGCCAGAGCGGATTTTGGAGGATTAAAAAGGGACGGCGTCAGGAAGACCATCCGGGAACCCTAGCCACGGCGTCACCTCCTACAACGTGACGCCGTCAGCCACTAAACTCTATATATAGTTTTGCAATTTTTAGTCATTGGTGTGCAACTTTGTGAGGAGAAACCCTAAGACGAATTTTCTACCATTTTTAAGGGTTTTATACCCTTGGATCTCCCATGTTTAATTGAAGATAAGTAATCATTTAATCAATCAATATGTCTATGTGTTGTTTGATTATATCTTGTTCTTGTCTTTTAATTAACATGCTAGGCTAGATTTATCTTGTGTTTGCTTAGATCTAATGAAACCTAACTATTGATTATTGGTTATTAGTGTGTCATTAATTGTATTGGATGATTGTTTATCGATGTTAGGCTTAAGAAAACTGGCTAACCTCCTATACGGTAACTTGCTTGAACGTCTTAAGAAACATGAACCAATGCGTACTAAGGTTTTTATGGTTGTATTTAATGCATGAGCGAATTCTAGTGATCCCATGTTAGGAGCTTCTTAGCCGGCTCGACATAGGAGTGAAGTAGGAGCTTGTAGAGTTGGGGAAGTACGTACGCCACCCCACGATTGGTATTAAGGAATACACCCGTCATCCACGCAATTAATACACACTAATCAACCGGTAAAAGATAGTTAGGGAGTAAGGAAATCTAAGTAAACACATTTCTCTCCATATAAGTTCCACGACCTTTTCATTTTCAGTTATTTTATTTTATTTGCATTTGTAGTCATTTGGGTTAGTTGACTAGCAACTAATTCCGCCCACTCCTTCAAACCCGAGATTTTACTTGCTTTCATAAAAATATAAAAATACAAAAAGAATCTTCCCTCACCCTTAGACCTATTAGAGTAGTTTTTCAATCCTAACGACACTATTCCCCTAGAGAACGATCAATCCCCCGGTACTTGCCACTTCACAATACTACATCGGTCAGGTACACTGCCTGGTGGGGATTGCAAGCTTCTCGAGATCCCTCGAGAGGTAAAACCTGCTACGAGGGCGCAATCCCACGCATCAAGTTTTTGGCGCCTCTTTTGGGGAATAGTTATTGTTTAGGTTGAATTTTTATTTTATTAGGTCTACTCACTAGATTCCTTTCTAGTGAGATTTTTATTTTATTTTTCTAGGTTTTTCTTTAGTCTATCTTATTTCTTTGTACTTTTGTTTATGACACCTTCCACCTACCTCATTAGTAATAGTGATCGTTTGATCCCTGTTATTCGTATTTTCCGCCGTGCAAACTTCCAACTACCCGTTCCCGCCCCCATCGTAGAAAACAACAACCTTTCACCCGACCACCACTTTGGTAACAATTCTGAGATGGAGGAGTCTGACCGTGAGAATGACTATGTTAGTCCATTTTACGAATCAGACTCCGATGAGGATGCTGGTAATGGAGAAGTAGTTAACGAGGAATGGGGAAAAGAGGAAATTGATCCTTTTAAGTATGTTGACCATAGGACTAAGATCGAAAAGGATAGCCTCTTTAACATGCAATTTCCGTGTAAGATTGGTTATTATAGTTTTCATGCTTATCTTAACTCATCTTTGCCTATGAACATTATCTCTCGCGCTAATTATAATAAAATCATGGTAGATGAGCTAGAATATCAAGGAGATAACATTGTTGCTAGGATTAAGCCACTACACGTATTCGTAGGAAGTTTTGTGTATTTGGTGGATTTTATGGTTATGGAGAACTTAGGAGAATTTATTGATAACAAATTAACCCAAGTCATTTTTGGAGAATACTTCAAAAGGTTGACCAACCTTGACGAAAAACTTGTGGACGGGTTAATTACATTCTCGGATGGGGATGAAGATTTTGTTTACCAAATGCCCCGATCACATCCTAGGTTTAAGAACTTCTCCATTGAATCTTGCAATAGACTTGTGCCTATTGACTTGTTAAGTGAGAATGATAAGAGAAAGGGGCTCAAATATCCACATGAGAAAAATAAGAAATATTATCATGGATGTCTGGAGCTGAATGATGAATACAAGAAGGACGAGGCAACAATTAGATGGCTCACACTCGGGTACGTGAGCATAAGCGACACTAGATAAGCCTGACTTTGAGTCTAGCTACAAGACTCGTTAATAAAGAAAAGCGCTTCTTGGGAGGCAACCCAAGCTTTATTTGCTTTGTGTGTTTATTTATTTGTTTGTTTGATTTTATTTGTTTCCGTATGTATGTTTAATTTTTATTATTATTGATTCATGTTCAAAAGTAAATTGTGAAAATGCTTTATCTTGTTTTTAACTTCGTCTTAACTACATATAAAGGTATTTTGCAAAAGTTAAGTGTAAGGGAAATCCAAATCGGTTTATTAGAACAAATGAACATGAATCATAACAATAATAAATTAACATACATATTAGTATTTGTTTGAGTCAAATGCTTGTATCGAGTCATAATGATATTTTGCAGGATTTCCAGGAAGTAAGGTATAGGTTTTTCCAGAAATTTTCCGGAAACTTAACATGAGAATTCTGTCAGATCATTTCTGACGGCGTCAGGCCTTACAACCTGACGGCGTCAGGTTTTAATTTTCTGAAATTTTTGAAAGTTTTGTTTTCATAAAAAGTTTTTATTAAATCTCTAACTTATAAACTCCAGGAATCTGCAAAATTATCATTCCACAAGCATTATATCCTTATATAGATTTATCCCGCCGATGTTATGCAGGTTTTCGTGTTTGTTTTCTCAGGTTTAACAGGTTATTTTGGACAAGGAGATGTATGTGGAATCTAGCTTTTGGCGATGCATTAGTCTTGAAGCTTCTACATTCTCTTGGAAGAAGATCTAACCATGTTACCCCTTTATCCACCAAACGAATCAGGGGAGTATTTGATTTCATTTGTTTACCTTGTTTACTTTTACATCTTGTTATTTGAACATTGGGGACAATGTTCATCTTAAGTGTAAGGGGGGGTAAAGTACGATACTTTAGAGAATACAATTACGCTTGATTTTTTGTTTGTTTGATGGTAGATGTGTAATAAAACTGAGATAAATACCTGTTAGGGCAATTTTAGTGCCAAATTTAAAATTTTTTACAACATATAGGAGTGAAACTTTGGTCTTAATGAGCGTCTCATGGATAGGAAGTTATATGACTAGCACAAAAACCGTACCACTAAAAAAATTTTCACCCCCAAATATGTGAGGTTTGCCCCTAGAATTGGTAGGAAAAGCATTTATGCTATGATGTGTGTACCGGTAGCACTTATTTTTCTAGAACTTGCGTTAGGACTATTCCGAGGCCACAAGTGAGACTACATTCGTGTAGTTAGATTTACTACATGATAAGAGGCATTAGGATTAACCCATTATTTTACACCTGTGTTTTTGTTATAATTACATTGGCTACATTGGTCAAGTAATTCTCCCACACCCTTTGCGTTGTACTCATTTTTAGTACACGATACCCCTAGTACACCCCTTAGAGCCTATCTTTTCGTTTCTAACTTTAAGCATTTTACTTAAAGTAAGAATTTGTTTACACCCCACTTAAATGTACACCCAAATCGCCTTAGCCTACCTTGTATGCACTCATTTTTAGTGCATTATTGTGACAACATTTGTTTAAACCCCAAGTTAATTATCTAATTGATTACATGGTTGCTAAGTCGAGTCATATCCTTGTACATATTGTTTTGGGAAGATTGGGACTCATGGGTAAAGTACTAGTGTAATGGAGTAATGGGGAAGAACAACATTATTACCCCCATATGTGCTAAATATTTTAAAAAGTACTCCAAGTGTTTTGATTATCTTAATTCGAGTCATTAGAATAGTTATTTGTAAAGTTATGTAAAAGTTCAAGTGTAAGGGGATGCAACGCCCTATGATGTATTATTTTGGATGGTAGGGCAAGAGTGTATGAAAAAAAAATTAAAAAAAAATCGAAAAAATAAAGAAAAATACAAAAAAAAAATGAGAAAAAGAAAAGTTGAAAAAACATACGGACTACCATCCCGTTTCATTTTATGTTTATTTTATGTTTTTGTTATTTTGTTTTTAGCTTAAGTCGAGTCGAGTCTTGGCTTAGCAAAGCCATATTGTACATGTAATTAATCAAAACGCCTTATCGTGTATGAAAGATTATGAAGAAAAACCTTGTTCATAATAACGTTAATTCTTGTTTTAAATATTCCGCTTTCGTTATTATTGTTCCTTGATAATATGAGGTCTAATAAACCTCGAGCTATAACGATTCAATAGGTGGTATCAGAGCGGGTTGCTCTCGATCTAGGATTGTTCAAGGTTTTTATTGTCGTTGAAGAGCAGAGTTGAAGAAGGTATTGTCGATTGGTTTTAAAGAGTTATTCAAGATAATCGATTTTTAAGGTATCAATTTTTAAAGGATTACTCAACGATTTATCGTCTAGTGCATGCTACTTTCAAAAGAATTCTTTACTGATCTTGTATTAATTAGTAGTAGGTTGGTGTCCTCAATTGATAACCTCGTACTATTATTACTATAATTGTGGTTCGATGCTATTGATTGAGGGTTGTCAGTGGTGCATGTGGAATGTTTAATTATCCTCGTACTATTGATTATCATGGGTCAGTTGGTACTATCAATTGCTAATAATCTATGAGGTTAAATATTATTCTCGTTGATGAAGTGGACTTCATGAAATTCATTAATAAATGTGTCTGATATTGAAGCAAGCAACGAAGAATGTGAGACGGTGGTTACTATTGATGAAGCGAAAAGTGTACCACTTTTAGGGGGTCATTTAAGCCCTAAATCGTATTTATTTGATCAAATATTGCCCTAAATCGTTCCTTTTGTCATTTTAGGTACTTTGGAGAGGAAATCTGGAAAAGGAAGCATTTTGGACGTTTTTGGAGCATAAAAGTGAAGAAAACGACAAAGTCTCCAAAGCTGCTGGAAAAGTACACTTGACGGCGTCAAGTATTGCTCTTGACGGCGTCATGGCTTGGCAAAAGAGGTGGATATGAAAAATACACGTGACGCGCCAGAGAGTTTTACAATGGAAAGTCTGACGGCGTCACCCTTTAAGATGATCAAGGTCGTCACGGTTTAAGTTAAATAGAGACGGCGTCAAGCTTTATTCTGACGGCGTCAACCCTTGATAGGCCAGAGCGGATTTTGGAGGATTAAAAAGGGACGGCGTCAGGAAGACCATCCGGGAACCCTAGCCACGGCGTCACCTCCTACAACGTGACGCCGTCAGCCACTAAACTCTATATATAGTTTTGCAATTTTTAGTCTTTGGTGTGCAACTTTGTGAGGAGAAACCCTAAGACGAATTTTCTGCCATTTTTAAGGGTTTTATACCCTTGGATCTCCCATGTTTAATTGAAGATAAGTATTCATTTAATCAATCAATATGTCTATGTGTTGTTTGATTATATCTTGTTCTTGTCTTTTAATTAACATGCTAGGCTAGATTTATCTTGTGTTTGCTTAGATCTAATGAAACCTAACTATTGATTATTGGTTATTAGTGTGTTATTAATTGTATTGGATGATTGTTTATCGATGTTAGGCTTAAGAAAACTGGCTAACCTCCTATACGGTAACTTGCTTGAACGTCTTAAGAAACATGAACCAATGCGTACTAAGGTTTTTATGGTTGTATTTAATGCATGAGCGAATTCTAGTGATCCCATGTTAGGAGCTTCTTAGCCGGCTCGACATAGGAGTGAAGTAGGAGCTTGTAGAGTTGGGGAAGTACGTACGCCACCCCACGATTGGTATTAAGGAATACACCCGTCATCCACGCAATTAATACACACTAATCAACCGGTAAAAGATAGTTAGGGAGTAAGGAAATCTAAGTAAACACATTTCTCTCCATATAAGTTCCACGACCTTTTCATTTTCAGTTATTTTATTTTATTTGCATTTGTAGTCATTTGGGTTAGTTGACTAGCAACTAATTCCGCCCACTCCTTCAAACCCGAGATTTTACTTGCTTTCATAAAAATATAAAAATACAAAAAGAATCTTCCCTCACCCTTAGACCTATTAGAGTAGTTTTTCAATCCTAACGACACTATTCCCCTAGAGAACGATCAATCCCCCGGTACTTGCCACTTCACTATACTACATCGGTCAGGTACACTGCCTGGTGGGGATTGCAAGCTTCTCGAGATCCCTCGAGAGGTAAAACCTGCTACGAGGGCGCAATCCCACGCATCAAGTTTTTGGCGCCTCTTTTGGGGAATAGTTATTGTTTAGGTTGAATTTTTATTTTATTAGGTCTACTCACTAGATTCCTTTCTAGTGAGATTTTTATTTTATTTTTCTAGGTTTTTCTTTAGTCTATCTTATTTCTTTGTACTTTTGTTTATGACACCTTCCACCTACCTCATTAGTAATAGTGATCGTTTGATCCCTGTTATTCGTATTTTCCGCCGTGCAAACTTCCAACTACCCGTTCCCGCCCCCATCGTAGAAAACAACAACCTTTCACCCGACCACCACTTTGGTAACAATTCTGAGATGGAGGAGTCTGACCGTGAGAATGACTATGTTAGTCCATTTTACGAATCAGACTCCGATGAGGATGCTGGTAATGGAGAAGTAGTTAACGAGGAATGGGGAAAAGAGGAAATTGATCCCTTTAAGTATGTTGACCATAGGACTAAGATCGAAAAGGATAGCCTCTTTAACATGCAATTTCCGTGTAAGATTGGTTATTATAGTTTTCATGCTTATCTTAACTCATCTTTGCCTATGAACATTATCTCTCGCGCTAATTATAATAAAATCATGGTAGATGAGCTAGAATATCAAGGAGATAACATTGTTGCTAGGATTAAGCCACTACACGTATTCGTAGGAAGTTTTGTGTATTTGGTGGATTTTATGGTTATGGAGAACTTAGGAGAATTTATTGATAACAAATTAACCCAAGTCATTTTTGGAGAATACTTCAAAAGGTTGACCAACCTTGACGAAAAACTTGTGGACGGGTTAATTACATTCTCGGATGGGGATGAAGATTTTGTTTACCAAATGCCCCGATCACATCCTAGGTTTAAGAACTTCTCCATTGAATCTTGCAATAGACTTGTGCCTATTGACTTGTTAAGTGAGAATGATAAGAGAAAGGGGCTCAAATATCCACATGAGAAAAATAAGAAATATTATCATGGATGTCTGGAGCTGAATGATGAATACAAGAAGGACGAGGCAACAATTAGATGGCTCACACTCGGGTACGTGAGCATAAGCGACACTAGATAAGCCTGACTTTGAGTCTAGCTACAAGACTCGTTAATAAAGAAAAGCGCTTCTTGGGAGGCAACCCAAGCTTTATTTGCTTTGTGTGTTTATTTATTTGTTTGTTTGATTTTATTTGTTTCCGTATGTATGTTTAATTTTTATTATTATTGATTCATGTTCAAAAGTAAATTGTGAAAATGCTTTATCTTGTTTTTAACTTCGTCTTAACTACATATAAAGGTATTTTGCAAAAGTTAAGTGTAAGGGAAATCCAAATCGGTTTATTAGAACAAATGAACATGAATCATAACAATAATAAATTAACATACATATTAGTATTTGTTTGAGTCAAATGCTTGTATCGAGTCATAATGATATTTTGCAGGATTTCCAGGAAGTAAGGTATAGGTTTTTCCAGAAATTTTCCGGAAACTTAACATGAGAATTCTGTCAGATCATTTCTGACGGCGTCAGGCCTTACAACCTGACGGCGTCAGGTTTTAATTTTCTGAAATTTTTGAAAGTTTTTGTTTTCATAAAAAGTTTTTATTAAATCTCTAACTTATAAACTCCAGGAATCTGCAAAATTATCATTCCACAAGCATTATATCCTTATATAGATTTATCCCGCCGATGTTATGCAGGTTTTTGTGTTTGTTTTCTCAGGTTTAACAGGTTATTTTGGACAAGGAGATGTATGTGGAATCTAGCTTTTGGCGATGCATTAGTCTTGAAGCTTCTACATTCTCTTGGAAGAAGATCTAACCATGTTACCCCTTTATCCACCAAACGAATCAGGGGAGTATTTGATTTCATTTGTTTACCTTGTTTACTTTTACATCTTGTTATTTGAACATTGGGGACAATGTTCATCTTAAGTGTAAGGGGGGGTAAAGTACGATACTTTAGAGAATACAATTACGCTTGATTTTTTGTTTGTTTGATGGTAGATGTGTAATAAAACTGAGATAAATACCTGTTAGGGCAATTTTAGTGCCAAATTTAAAATTTTTTACAACATATAGGAGTGAAACTTTGGTCTTAATGAGCGTCTCATGAATAGGAAGTTATATGACTAGCACAAAAACCGTACCACTAAAAAAAATTTCACCCCCAAATATGTGAGGTTTGCCCCTAGAATTGGTAGGAAAAGCATTTATGCTATGATGTGTGTACCGGTAGCACTTATTTTTCTAGAACTTGCGTTAGGACTATTCCGAGGCCACAAGTGAGACTACATTCGTGTAGTTAGATTTACTACATGATAAGAGGCATTAGGATTAACCCATTATTTTACACCTGTGTTTTTGTTATAATTACATTGGCTACATTGGTCAAGTAATTCTCCCACACCCTTTGCGTTGTACTCATTTTTAGTACACGATACCCCTAGTACACCCCTTAGAGCCTATCTTTTCGTTTCTAACTTTAAGCATTTTACTTAAAGTAAGAATTTGTTTACACCCCACTTAAATGTACACCCAAATCGCCTTAGCCTACCTTGTATGCACTCATTTTTAGTGCATTATTGTGACAACATTTGTTTAAACCCCAAGTTAATTATCTAATTGATTACATGGTTGCTAAGTCGAGTCATATCCTTGTACATATTGTTTTGGGAAGATTGGGACTCATGGGTAAAGTACTAGTGTAATGGAGTAATGGGGAAGAACAACATTATTACCCCCATATGTGCTAAATATTTTAAAAAGTACTCCAAGTGTTTTGATTATCTTAATTCGAGTCATTAGAATAGTTATTTGTAAAGTTATGTAAAAGTTCAAGTGTAAGGGGATGCAACGCCCCTATGATGTATTATTTTGGATGGTAGGGCAAGAGTGTATGAAAAAAAAATTAAAAAAAAATCGAAAAAATAAAGAAAAATACAAAAAAAAAAATGAGAAAAAGAAAAGTTGAAAAAACATACGGACTACCATCCCGTTTCATTTTATGTTTATTTTATGTTTTTGTTATTTTGTTTTTAGCTTAAGTCGAGTCGAGTCTTGGCTTAGCAAAGCCATATTGTACATGTAATTAATCAAGATCTTTAACTCGCCACCAGTAAAATATCTCTTATCCAACAAATCCGTGTTTATCATATCCCTACACCTAACGTTATGACCCATGTAAAAGCCCTCTTTGATAGTTTATCTTAGGTGCTTACGCCTAGTGGAGAAGGTTTTCGATCCTTTTCCAAGCCTATGGTAATCTATTTGCTATGACAGGTAGTGAGAGATATTATCCGTTTTCATTTATGAGATATACTTTTATGACACCTGAGAGATGTGAGTATCTAAACACTACTTGTGAGGTGCTAGTTTGTAATCTCCGTGCTTATTATGCTTAAAGTGGAACGACTATTTGTTGTAATTACTTTTATATTAGCATTAAATGACCCCTAACTTGTATTTTGATTAGAATAAAAGCGCATTTGCTTGAGGACAAGCAAATCTCAAGTGTAAGGGTATTTGATGAAGCGAAAAGTGTACCGCTTTTAGGGGGTCATTTAAGCCCTAAATCGTATTTATTTGATCAAATATTGCCCTAAATCGTTCCTTTTGTCATTTTAGGTACTTTGGAGAGGAAATCTAGAAAAGGAAGCATTTTGGACGTTTTTGGAGCATAAAAGTGAAGAAAACGACAAAGTCTCCAAAGCTGCTGGAAAAGTACACTTGACGGCGTCAAGTATTGCTCTTGACGGCGTCATGGCTTGGCAAAAGAGGTGGATATGAAAAATACACGTGACGCGCCAGAGAGTTTTACAATGGAAAGTCTGACGGCGTCACCCTTTAAGATGATCAAGGCCATCACGGTTTAAGTTAAAGAGAGACGGCGTCAAGCTTTATTCTGACGGCGTCAAACCTTGATAGGCCAGAGCGGATTTTGGAGGATTAAAAAGGGACGGCGTCAGGAAGACCATCCGGGAACCCTAGCCACGGCGTCACCTCCTACAACGTGACGCCGTCAGCCACTAAACTCTATATATAGTTTTGCAATTTTTAGTCTTTGGTGTGCAACTTTGTGAGGAGAAACCCTAAGACGAATTTTCTGCCATTTTTAAGGGTTTTATACCCTTGGATCTCCCATGTTTAATTGAAGATAAGTATTCATTTAATCAATCAATATGTCTATGTGTTGTTTGATTATATCTTGTTCTTGTCTTTTAATTAACATGCTAGGCTAGATTTATCTTGTGTTTGCTTAGATCTAATGAAACCTAACTATTGATTATTGGTTATTAGTGTGTCATTAATTGTATTGGATGATTGTTTATCGATGTTAGGCTTAAGAAAACTGGCTAACCTCCTATACGGTAACTTGCTTGAACGTCTTAAGAAACATGAACCAATGCGTACTAAGGTTTTTATGGTTGTATTTAATGCATGAGCGAATTCTAGTGATCCCATGTTAGGAGCTTCTTAGCCGGCTCGACATAGGAGTGAAGTAGGAGCTTGTAGAGTTGGGGAAGTACGTACGCCACCCCACGATTGGTATTAAGGAATACACCCGTCATCCACGCAATTAATACACACTAATCAACCGGTAAAAGATAGTTAGGGAGTAAGGAAATCTAAGTAAACACATTTCTCTCCATATAAGTTCCACGACCTTTTCATTTTCAGTTATTTTATTTTATTTGCATTTGTAGTCATTTGGGTTAGTTGACTAGCAACTAATTCCGCCCACTCCTTCAAACCCGAGATTTTACTTGCTTTCATAAAAATATAAAAATACAAAAAGAATCTTCCCTCACCCTTAGACCTATTAGAGTAGTTTTTCAATCCTAACGACACTATTCCCCTAGAGAACGATCAATCCCCCGGTACTTGCCACTTCACAATACTACATCGGTCAGGTACACTGCCTGGTGGGGATTGCAAGCTTCTCGAGATCCCTCGAGAGGTAAAACCTGCTGTGAGGGCGCAATCCCACGCATCAACTATAACCTCGTACTTTTCTTTTACACGGGTCGGTTGTATTTAATTGATCAATATGGGTATAGGATTATTTTACTTGGTCACATGTTGGCTCTAATCACTGATTGGTTTTCTTCTAATCGAGGGTCTATGTTAATATTTGTATTGGTTTTAAAGTATAACTGGTCATGCATGAGAAGTGTGTTCTTGGTTACTGTGATGTTTTTGAGAAGTGGTTAGATACTCAATCAAGTAACAAAGGACCGGAAGGATCAACGAATTCATTGTTGGGTGATTAACTTTACTAATGGTATCTATCTTTAATGACTGAGGTTATTGAGGAATAAGTGTTGGCTTCGTTGATTTAGTACTTCCTGGATGAAGGGTTTTTAGTGCTGCTCATTATGAAAATTTTTGTTGCTACGTTAATACTGGTACGCTTCTCGGTCAGTGATGCTTATGTTAATTAGTACTGCTGAGTTTTTGTTAAAGCTGCTGGTTAGTGTGCTTCAAGGTTAATACTGCTATCGACATTAGTACTGCTAGTTTGTTAGTTAGTACTGCTACATATCGAGTTAGTACTGCTGCTTTTAGATTAACACTGCTCTCATACGTTAGTAGTGCTAGAAGGATGTAGAAGATCGTTTAGCCCCATCCAGGATATGTTTTACAATCATCATTGTTATACACAGCGGAATTAAGAACGAACAATAATGATAAACAAGGTTGCAATTTATTTAAGTGAAACGCGTTTCTTTATTGAATAATAGTAAAACTAACTGCTACAAACAAACGTGTACAAGCACACGTTTGCTAATCGACTCTTATTGAAGAGTCTACATTTTTCTATATTCTTCTACTGCCGCCTACAACCCATTATAAATAGGGTTTTACAATAAAACCTAACTTTCACAAGAAGCCAACTAAATATTACATAAAGTCCCTATTGTTTCATTTGTCTTCATTTCGGCATATATAGTTTTGTAAAAATCAAATTATAATTCCCAGCAATCTTCCCCTATTTGATGTTACAAAACTATCTCCATGAAACAATGCTTCCTTGAGGTCTTCTTGAACATGTCACCACAAATAAGCTGCAAAACCAACATGCTGCTTTAAATGAAAAACTATACTTTCAAGCTAATAAAATATATGAACAAGATGAAAAGCTTAAAAGGTATAGACAATTAGGGCTTAAAATTCAGAAGGAAAGGGATGAGCTGAGAAAAATGGTAGATCAGTGGAACAGTTCAAATAATAACTTGTTTAAGTGTTGGGATTCTCAAATTAAGTCAAATAAAAAATGTGGCTTAGGATATGAGGAAAATGAGAATAGGGCTATATTTAAGAATAAAGAAGAGGACTATGCTGATAAGCCTTTGTATAATAGGTTTGTTAAGACTGGTGACTTTAAGGGAGTACCACCACCTTTGAGTGATGACTATACTCCTCTTGAAAAAGAAGAGTTGGATGATTCACTCTTTGTGTATGGTAAGAAAGGTCCTCAAGTGCCTGAACCAACCACCTCAAAGGACAAATCCAGTAGGTATTCTTCTTGTCAATCCAATGACTCTGAAGGATCTATTGATGGTTCCTCTGATCACTCTAAGTCTGAGACAAATAATGAGGAAAAAGAGAATCCTGAACCTAAGGTTGTTGAGAAGTGTGAACCTGTTGTTACTAAACCTGTAGTGACTGAACAAAAGGCTGAGACAGTTAAACCTAGTTGTGTCAATCACATAAAATCTCCTAGGGAATCTGTTAAAATGAGTGAGTCACCTAGAAGCAATAGTGTTCACAGAGAAAGTAGGAGTAGTTATACTTATGCTCCTAAAAGATGCTTTGTGTGTGGAAGTTTGAGTCATTTAATAAGAGATTGTGACTTCCATGAAAAGAGAATGAAAAGAGAGGCTGAACAAAAGAGAATGAATGTTAATAAGGTTCATGGTTCAAATAAACCAGTTTGGAATAATGCTAGTAGAGTTAATCATGCTAACCAGTTTGTTCCCAGACCTGTACAACTAAATAACACTACCAGACCTAACTCTTATGTTAGTTCTGGTAGACAAAATTTTAGGTCTGGCTACAGAAACTTGGATATGAATAGGCAAAATGTTAATTCTATGAGGCCTAAAGTGAATACTGGTTATGTTAATTCTATGAGGCCTAATGTGAACTCTGGTTTTGTGAGACCCAAACAACCTTTTCAAAAACCTCAGGTGAATGCAAATTTTCAAAGAAATAATTTTTATAAAGCTCATTCACCTGTGAGAAGACAAGTTGCAAAGCAAACAGCAAAACCTTTAAAGGGGAATGGGGGTTCTGCTGTTAAGACCTCAGCATGTATGTCTTGGGATTCAAACAAAAATAAATCCATGTATAAATCCCAAAACAACAGTGGATCAGGTTCAATTAAGAAATTTAAGCATATTGATCCACAAGGCGGACCCAAGCCTACTCAGGCCTGGGTTCCTAAGAGAAACTAATTTCTCTTCTTTTTGTGCAGGATCATCCACTTTGCTATATGGAAGATAGAGGAATACTTGACAGTGGATGCTCTGGGCACATGACTGGTAACAAGAACTATCTTAATGATTTTCATGAATTCGAAGGAGGTTCTGTTACTTTTGGAGGAAGCAAGGGACAAATAACTGGTAAAGGAATGTATCTTTTGTGAAAGAACTTGGGCAGTTCAACCTTTTCTCAATATCACAAATTTGTGATACTCAGCATAAGGTGCTTTTTACTGAAACTGATTGTCTTGTGTTGACTCCGGACTTTAAGATGCCTGAAGAACA
This sequence comes from Artemisia tridentata subsp. tridentata, assembly GCA_021014915.2. Classification (NCBI taxonomy): domain Eukaryota; kingdom Viridiplantae; phylum Streptophyta; class Magnoliopsida; order Asterales; family Asteraceae; genus Artemisia; species Artemisia tridentata. The sequence goes on from CP139505.1 coordinate 252,977,117, forward strand.
TCAGATTCTTCTTAAAGTTCCCAGACAACACAAAATGTACAGTTTTGATATGAAAGCATCTAATCCTGCAAAAGGTGCTACCTGTTTAATTGCAAAAGCTACATTGGATGAATCTAAGTTGTGGCACAGAAGGTTAGGCCATGTGAATTTCAAAAACATGAATAAACTTGTGAAGAATAACCTTGTGAGAGGTTTGCCTTCAAAATTGTTTAAAAATGATCATACTTGTGTGGCTTGCAACAAGGGAAAACAACATAGGGCATCTTGTAAGGTTAAATTAGAAAGATTAATCACTGAACCGTTACATACCTTACATATGGATCTTTTTGGCCCTACATCTGTCCATAGTATTAATCATGCATGCTATTGCCTTGTCATTACAGATGATTGCACCAGATATTGTTGGGTGTTCTTTATGTCTAGGAAGGATGAAGCTACCCCTTTGATTCAAACTTTTATTAGACAGATTGAAAACCTTATTGATAAACGAGTTAAAATCATTAGGAGTGATAATGGCACTGAGTTTAAAAACAAAAGCATGCTATATTTTTGTGGTAATAAAGGAATTAAGCAACAATTCAGTAATGCAAGAACTCCTCAGCAAAATGGAGTTGCAGAGAGAATGAACAGGACTCTTATTGAGGCAGCTAGGACTATGCTAGCAGATTCACTTTTACCTACTACATTTTGGGCTGAAGCAGTCAGCAATGCCTGCTACATCTTTAATAGGGTTAGAGTGACCAAGCCTCAAAATAGAACTCCTTATGAGCTTATGTTTGGCCATAAACCAGTTGTTAGCCATATAAGACCATTTGGGTGTCATGTTACCATTCTTGATACTTTAAGTGTTCTTGGAAAATTTGAAGGAAAGTCTGATGAAGGGTTTTTACTTGGGTATGCATTAAACAGTAAAGCCTTTAGGGTTTACAATCTAGTATACAAGAAAGTAGAAGAAAATCTGCATGTAAACTTTCTTGAGGAAAAACCCAATGTCAAGGGAATTGGTCATAGATGGATGTTTGATATTGATTATTTGACTGATTCTATGAATTATATTCCTATCTCCAAGGAGAATCAAATTAACCCTATTGCAGGTACCCAAGAAGTTTCTAACATTGCAGGTACCAAAGATTCTTCAAATTCAGGGAACATTGATGATGTGGCTGAACTTGTTGTGATTCCATCTACAGAGAACAAGTCTGCTGCAGCTGAAGCAGTAATCAAGCATTCTTCCTCTCAGGAAATAGATTCTGAAGTTAAGTCTGGCAAATTCATATCCCCTAACATTACCAGTACTTCCCATTTTAAGTCTGGTAGTGGTGTTCAACCAGACCTTTCTTCAAGTGTTGCTTCTGAGATGCCAGAACTTGAAGTATTTCCTAATCCTAATAAAGGTGTCTTTGATGGGGCTTCCTATGATGAAGGAGGCATTATTACTGATTTCAACAACTTACCCACTGAAGTGGAAGTAAGTCCAACCCCCACTCTCAGGATCCACACCATTCATCCCAAGAGCCAAATAATTGGTAACCCCAAGTCTGCTGTTCAAACAAGAAGTAGAGTGCAACATCACTCTGATTCTCTTGCACTCATTAGCCTGATTAAGCAACAACAAAGGGTCAATCATAAGGACCAGCAACATTGCTTATTTGCTTGCTTTCTTTCTCAAAGTGAACCCACTACTGTTTCTGAAGCTTTAGGGGAGGAAAGTTGGGTAGAAGCTATGCAAGAAGAGTTGTTGCAGTTCAAGCTACAGAAAGTATGGGTTCTTGTAGACCTACCTAATGGAGCTAAAGTTATTGGTACTAAATGGGTCTTCAGGAATAAAAGGGATGAAAGAGGGGTAGTTGTAAGGAACAAAGCAAGGTTGGTAGCACAAGGATACAAACAGGAGGAGGGCATAGATTATGATGAGGTTTTTGCTCCTGTAGCAAGAATTGAGGCTATCAGGTTATTTTTGGCCTATGCATCATACATGGGATTCAAGGTGTATCAGATGGATGTCAAAAGTGCTTTCCTCTATGGTACTATTGAAGAAGATGTGTATGTACATCAACCTCCTGGTTTTGAGGATCCTGCTAACCCCAATCAAGTGTATAAGGTTATTAAAGCTCTATATGGTCTTCATCAGGCTCCTAGAGCTTGGTATGAAACTCTTTCACAGTTTCTTGAAGAACATGGATATATCAGGGGTGTAATTGACAAGACTTTATTCATTAAGAGAGACCAGAAGGATATCATTCTTGTCCAAATTTATGTGGATGATATCATTTTTGGATCAACAAGAAAGTCTTGGTGTGATGAATTTGAAGGTTTAATGAAGAGCAGGTTTGAAATGAGCTCAATGGGAGAACTTACATTTTTCTTGGGACTGCAAGTTAAGCAAAAGGATGATGGACTTTTTATTTCTCAAGACAAGTATATTGCAGAAATTTTGAGAAAGTTTGAGTTCTCAAATGTGAAGACAGCAGTCACTCCCATGGAGAATAAAGTGCCTTTAACAAAGGATGAAGATGCTGCTGATGTGAATGTGCATCTTTACAGATCCATGATAGGTTCCCTCATGTATCTTACTGCTTCTAGACCTGATATTATGTATGCAGTTTATGTTTGTTCACGCTTTCAGGTTCAACCAAAGACTTCACATCTTCATGCTGTGAAGAGAATCTTTAGGTACTTAAAGGGCAAACCTAATTTGGGCCTTTGGTATCCTAAGGAGTCAACTTTTGACCTGACAGCTTATTCAGACAGTGAATATGCTGGTGCAAGCCTAGATAGGAAATCAACAACAGGAGGTTGTCAGTTTCTTGGAAGGAGGTTAATATCTTGGCAATGCAAGAAGCAGACGATTGTGGCTAATTCAACTACTGAGGCTGAGTATGTAGCAGCTGCTCATTGCTGTGGACAAGTTTTGTGGATTCAGAATCAGATGCTGGACTATGGTTTGAATTTTATGAATACTGTTATCCACATAGATAATAAGAGTACTATCTGTATTGTTAAGAATCCAGTATATCACTCTAAAACTAAGCATATAGAAATCAGGCATCACTTCATTAGGGATTGCTTTGAAAAGAAGTTGATTAGAGTGGAGAAAATACATACAGATTTTAATGTTGCTGACCTGTTAACTAAGGCATTTGATGGTCCTAGATTCAATTATCTGGTAGTTAACATTGGTATGATGAACCCCTAGTTTGAGTTAAGGGGAGGTTTGGCCTAAGGGGAGGTCAAACTGTGAAGTATGTAAAGTATGAATACTTACCAGCATTTAGGTTATCTTTAAGTCTTGTAGTTTTGTTTTTAGTTATGTTAGTGATAATATATATATATATATATATATATATATATATATATATATATATATATATATATATATATATATATATATATATATATATATATATATATTTGTTTTTATATGTGTCTTTTATTTCTTTTATAGGCAATGCTGGATTAAGTATATTTTCACAAGTTGTTGAGTGAGACTATTGGAACTTCTCACTTGGTGGAGGTGCTTTGCACTAACACATCAAAAGGTTATCAGTCCACCTTGTCTCATCAACATAAGGACTGGCTAATCCTGAGCAAACGGCTAACAGGTAAAGATTGCTCAAATCCGTTTATGGCTGACAATTTGCCAAAAATTGTATGGTATTCAACTCACCATATCTAAGATAAGTGAAGAGTTGGCTAGCCCACAAGGTTATGGCTTGTGGTAAAGGCTGTGGAAAACCATAAATGGTAATCAATTCACCATGATGAGGTGCTTTTCCATCAAAGAATTGACTAGTCCAAAAGCGAACGGCTTTTGGTAAAGACTTAACAAATCCGTTGATAAGCTGATGATTTGCTAAAAATCATATGGTTATCAGTGTACCATGGTCTTACACACCAAAACATTTGGCTACTCCAGTAGTGATGGCTATTGGTAAAAAGACATCAAATCTATTAAATTTCAATGATTCACCTCTCACAGGAGTTAACACACCTGGAAGTGATGAGAATAGATATGTAACTTAATATGAATTGATGTACATATAGTCAATGTTGATGCAAAGACCATATCAGAAGAGCTTATCAAGATTCAAGCTGCTAGAAAGGATCAAGACCTAAATACAATTCAAAGTGTTCAAGATTCAATCCTCAGAAAGCTTAATCAGAAGAACTTGAAGTTCATGGAGCATGAAGATCAAGTTAGGGGAGGATTGTTGGGAATTATAATATGAATCAAGAGAAGACAACTTAGGTCTGGTAGTTTATCTAAGTTAGGTCTGTTTGTGTTATTAGGTCTGGTAATGTAATGTTAAGTCTGGTAGCATGTTTAAGTCTGGTTGACTTGTAAAGTTAAGTCTGGTCGTGAAGTTAGGAAAGTTTGTTAGAGTTATGTTAGGAAAAGATACAATGCGTGTATGTATCTTTATAGAAGATTTGTGTATATCTTCTGAGTCGGTTAGGGTTTCCTTGTGTTATAAAAGGATCCCTAAAGATTGTTAGTTCGTGTGTGTGAGTTGTACGAGTTCACTATTGTGATTATAATCAATATACGAAGTTAGTGATATTTCTGCTTGTGTTCTTAATTGTTCTTGTTAAGATTCCGCATTAACAATAACAATCACCTAGGGTTTCTCACTTAGATTGGTTCGGATTTATCCTAACCATCTACTAGGTATTCAAGACTACTTAGTGATCCATATACAATTTGTGGACCAACAAAGGATTTTTAATACTGCTAGTTAATGGAGCTTAGTGTTGCTCGTATCTTACCACTGCTTATATAGAACCTTACTGTTGCTCGTGAGTTTCTACTGTTCCATATACACTGCTGCCAATTACTCGTTAAAGCTGCTCATTGTTCAATAACAAGAAGGAGTAATTTGTGTCGCCATAAAAGATTTATGTGACATCAAAAGTTAAAGATTGAATAACACACAAGATTAGTTTGGATTTTGGACAGTTAATACACACAAAGTTGGTTATGATACACAAAGGAATTTGGATCTTGATTTGAATGTTTTTTAATATTTAAAAAGGCTCGTTTCTGATTTATTGGTTAACTGGTTACGAAGAAAAATTATTCATCTCTTATTTGAGATAAAAGTTTCACGAAGGCGTTTACTTATTTCATCATCAATATTCCTAGCTATTGATTGGTGATTTGCTTGGTTTATGATTGGGACTTGGTTTATCTAGTTTTCATAGGTCAAGGGGTGGATGGACGAAGACCTAGTTAACTATCACTTAAAGGAGATACATTGTAGTACTCAGTGCCACACGATGAAGTCGATGTGGATAAATTCAAGAGGTTTAGAGATTTGATACACCACAACTCTCTATACCGTTTTCAATTAATAATAGTGCAAGCTTAAGTAACAAGTTTGGGATATTTTACTTTGGTTTCAAGTTTGGTATATCAAGTTTTCTTCATTAGTGATCATTACAAAGAGCTTACAGATTTGAAGAATCATGAAGATGATTAACACATTGATTTCAGGGGAAGCTTATTCTTATGATGTGTTTAATCATTTGATGTTCATGCACCATTCAAGGGGAAGTTTGTGATTCTTACTATTCTTGATCATTATTACTACTGCTAGTTGGAGTTTCTACTGTTTTGGATTCATTTTTCTTATATATGCGTCATGGAGGGCAATTTGAAACATTGGAAGACTTGGATTAGGAGCGTGATATTGATTTGTGGTGGTTAAGATCATATTTGCATACGTTCCCTATTTGATTATAACAAAAAGGGGAAGAGATGTTGTGGTGGCATGGCATAGATTAAAGGGAAGACAAGATTGTTTCATTCATGGTGAGATTTAATTATCTCAACTTCTTTACTACGTCAAAGGAAGTTCGTACAAGAACGTGTATGCTTTGTAATCATCAAATAGGGGAAGATTGTTGGGTCAAAAAGATTTGAAGATACAAAACATGAAGAATGAAACATGAAGGACTTAAAGTGACAAGAAGGGAAACTACAAAAAGATGGATCTTTTAGAAGATTCTTAGAAGATATGCTTAAAATAGTTTCCTTATTGTATTAGGAATATTTTCCTTTGTAAACCCTAGATGTCTGTAGTATATAAAGAGACATAGGGGCGTTGAGTTTATGAAGTCTAGACAAGATGTAGTCGACTAAAGGTGTGTGTGTCCTAGGCGTATAGTTTATGTAAAATGCCTAGGTTAGTGTTTTGTTAAAGGCTCAAGGATCTTATGATTCCTGTTAGATTAGTAACCGTTCTACACTTTGATCAAGTAGAATTGGGCCTTATCGTGTATGAAAGATTATGAAGAAAAACCTTGTTCATAATAACGTTAATTCTTGTTTTGAATATTCCGCTTTCGTTATTATTGTTCCTAGATAATATGAGGTCTAATGAACCTCGAGCTATAACGATTCAACAGTGCATCTTTCAACCCATTTAATAGTCTCAACATCGAGTTTATCACTGCTAATTTCCTCACTGCTTGATGATACAATGTCACTGCTTGTATCATATTCATCACTGCTTGAGTATACCCATTCACAGATTGGGCTTGAACAATTGGCAGCTTCAACCTTGACTTCATCACTGCTTAATGATACAATGTCACTGCTTGTATCAGAAGACTCAACAAAAATCCCTTCTACAAACATTAAAAAAAAATGATAGGCATGAACTAACAAATACGAAAGTACAGTAACAAAGGTAGTAAACAATATATTCAGATTGTGAAATAGAGATTAAATAGACTAACCTTTTTTCACCATGGTTTTCAAAGTCCAATTGAGTAAATAAGTTAGGTGAGGGGATTTGGGGGTCTGGTTTACCTATTTATTGTATAGGGATTTTTTTGCAAAAAATGTCCCTAAACATTAATGTGGGTCGGGTTAAATAACAACTGACTTGTGTAGACTGACATGAGTCAAAATTGATGTGGGTCGGTATAGGGATTTTGTTGCAAAAAATGTCCCTAAACATTTTAGTCAAAATTGATTTGGATCATAATACACAATCATAGTTAACATAGTCAAGCACCAATGTAAATAACGTTTATACTGAAACATTCTGGTAACATAATGAACCATTTAAATAACATATTGAATGATTAAAACATTCAAATAACAGTATAAATGATTCAAATAACATACTGAATCAGTATGGTAAAAAATACTTAATGTAAAATATCATCATACATCAGGTTAAATTACATGAAACAATAAGAAATATAAAAACTATCTTGAATATTTTTGTAAACACCAACAATTCTTTCCTGGGTTTCTTCTATTTCTTTATTCCGAAGATCAACTTTTTTCTGATGCGCCAGTATGATCTATTGATCATTTTTGTTATGTTCTTCCAACCTCTTGATTCGCTTGTTGTAAAGTTCAACCAACGTTTTTTCAGTTCCATATTTGCCAGAATGACATTTGTCCCAAATTTCTTGGGACATATCGAAGATTTTATATTTTTCAGGGATTGAAAGAGGAGAATTATCCCTTGAACGTTTAGTTTTCTTTGAATCAGGAATTGAAGATCATGAAGCCATTGAAGTTCCAAAGAAAAATAAAATATAAAATGAAAAGATGAAAGAACTTGGTTGTAATTCCTTTGTATTTATAGGCACAGAAGAGTCACAACATTTTCCAATATCTATTTAAGTTGCATCTGTTTATATTCCCAAATCTCACACGATGTTAGACATATTAAAGGCCATGCAGTTATTTGGCTTTTTTAATAATTTTCGTTAATACTGAAACAAAATAATTAGTCAATATTTTAATGCCATTATCTATGTTATTCATGTGTGTTTGCTTTGTTAACATATCTTTAACATATTTTTATTTATAAATACAACACTTATCATATTTCTTTAAAACACTCTCAAATAAAACCCTAACTTAATGTTGCTGGGGTTTCTACTGCTGTAACCACCAATAATTCAATTAATCGGTTTTAATAATTCAAAAACGCTTTCAAATCAAACCCTAACTAAATTTTAATCATCAATTCACAAAAACCCACCATCAATCACAACAATGTCGAATCTTTCTTTTGCCGACACGCATAACATGATTGCTTTCCTACATAAACCTAAAGAGTCTGAAGGTTTTACTGAGATCATTGATTTCTTAGATGCAAACCCTTTAAGGTATGCATTAACAGTAAACCCAACTATATATATTTCTCACATGAGACAGTTTTGGTCTACTGCTAAGGTCAAAACTATTAATGGGGAAGAACAAATCCATGCCCTTGTAGATGGACAGACGATACTCGTTACTGAAGCATCTGTTAGGAGAGTTCTTCACCTATCATATGCTAAAGGAATTGAGTGTTTTTCTAATTCTACAATTTTTGAAAAACTTGAATTGATGGGATATGAGAGGAAAAATGATTCTTTAAAATTTTTTAAAGGAATCTTCTCCCCACAGTGGAAATTCTTAATCCATACTATCTTACAATGTTTGAGTCCTAAAACAACTTCATGGAATGAGTTTGGCACTAATATAGCTTCTGCTATAATTTGCTTGGCTTCTAACCAGAAGTTCAATTTTTCAAAACTGTTTTTTGATAGTATGGTTAAGAACTTGGGTAAATCAGCAAAAAAAATTTACATGTATCCAAGGTTTTTACAACTGCTTATGGATAGATAATTTACTGAAAAGAAAATTCATCAAAGAACTTATGATGCACCCTCTCATTCTAAAAAGATTTTTGCTAACATAAAGAGGATGGGAAAAGACTTTTCAGGAAAAGTAACACCATTGTTTAAAGCAATGTTGGTACAAAGTCAAAATCATGGTGAAGGTTCAAGAATCCCCACTATAACCCAACACACACCCACATCTAATGGATCAAGTTCCCATGTGTAATACCCCGTAATTTTCCAGACATATTTTTATAAGGAATTATCTCTGTTTTTCATATACAAACTTTTCTGAACTCATTTGGTTTAAAAACGTGAAGTTATCTCGAGAAGCATGGAAACCGTGCACAACGCGTACTGGCACAACCAACGATTTGATTTGATTATTTTATTATTTGTGAGAGATGAGGCGTATGAATAGTCGTTTTTATTGGAAAAATTATTCTGAGCACGATGGCGTAATTTTTGTGTCTTGAACCAACCATTTACTAGTCTAAACGAGCCCCGAACCTCATTTTGTGAAAGATATGATAAATTATAGTTATGGTCCCTGGATTATATTTTCACAGCCGCTCCTTGAAGTTACTAGGGATTACAAGATTGGTCCTTGTGGTCCCTAGGTTTTCCCTATATAAACCTACTTATAACACACACCCTCCCATTTTTTATAAAAAACCCTAGCCTCCTCTCTAGGGTTAGCCGCCACCATCCGGCCACCCCTCCTCCGCCACCATTGCCGTATGTCGCCACCACCACGGCTAGCACTTCTCCTCCCCCTCCTCTGTCGTACGTGGCTTTCTACAGCAAGAAATCAAGAAAGTTAGCTTTGAGTTCATGTTTTGTTTGGATAGTGAGCCGCCTCGACCACCACCACCATCTCCACAGCCGCACCACCATCATCTCTCACATCTCTCATTCTTGTGTTGGTAAATCGTGAAACCCCGTTGACATATATATTATCTTTTGTTTTTGAAACCGGTTATAACTATTTTTGGTCTAAGTTTTCGTGGATCTAAAATAATAAAAACGAGTATTAAGTTTTGTGGATTAAGAGGGATATAAAAACGTTCTTGAGCTAGATTCATGTGGTTTAAAGGGTTTTAAGAGGGTGTTGGTTTCATTTTTGTATCGAGTCAAGTTATATAACCCGTTTGAGTTCCGAGTTAACTCAGTCGAGTCACGAATCAATAAGGGGCTAATCTTGGTTTTGGGTTTTAGTGTTGACTTTGATGTATAGTTATTAGTTTCAGCCGAGCTAGGGTGCGTTTGGTTATGGTGTTCTCGGGTTAACTAAATTGGTGGTTTGACATTTTTGTGTTGCGTATGGGACTTGGATTTTTTTTTGTTGTTGCGTATTTACCAGGATGTTATGACCACAAGGGTGGTTGTTTGGTTCGGCTAGCTGTGGACATCCGCATAGGGTGTTCGTTTGTCATGTTTGTTCTCGGCTCAACAAGACCCAAGTAGGGTGTGTTTGGTTGTTATAATCAGTCAAATGGGAGTGTTTGTTTGACAGTCATCAAGAGTGGGTTTAATTTCGGATATAATGGGCTTAGCAGCCCATGAAATTGGATCCGTGTGGGTTGTTTTAAATTTGGGCTATAAGTCCACAAGTAGAATATGATTAAGAGTGTTAGTAATTTCAATTTGGTCAAAACTTTATTTATTTTGTAATATGGATATCCGGTTATTTAATTGTTTGACTAACATGGTTTGTTGGTTTTGACCTTAGTGATCTTTGGTACGTTTCGGTTACATATGGGGATTGTTACATTGGAACTTGGATTATACGGATTGTGATTTGACTTTTAAGACATATACCGGATTGGTAATATTTAGACTTATGGGACTATATATTGACTTGACTAGAATTATTGGATAAGTAACGGTTGTGTATTGACATTTTTGAACATTGAACAATATGGACTTATTGGTCTTGAAACGAATACAATATATTAGACTCAAGACGAATTTAATATATTTGATTCGCAACGAATACGCAATAAGGAGATAATGTCTAATAACTAACAAATACTTTTAATTTGCTATTAAATCGTTTTGACGAAATTGATTTTATTAAAGTCTCGATAATTTGGGAAAGTTGTATAAATGAACGCATTATGCCGAAATTTGTAAAACTTTCTAAACTTATAGTTTTTGCTGGGGTGTAAACTTATACAATTAATTTGGGATTGTGGGATAAATGCAGAAACTTACCAATTCGTTTACTGCTTTTATAATATATTGGAATATATATTATACTTTGGCGTGAGTTGCATTTTAAGTCAGTGTCTTCTTACTACACCACACGAAACGTTGATACTAAGCTTTTGATAAGTATTGAAATTGAGTAATCCATGAAAACTAAGACACATTGTCTATGTTAGACTTAATTATTGTGCGAGCCGTATTCTGAGATAACCGTGTACGTATTAGGTTGGGCCGATCTCGTACCGTTGTACTTGTTCCTCCGTGTACCGTTGTGCCTGTCTCCGGATACCGTTGTGATTTGCTAGATGCCAGTTGTGTCAGTTGTGGATTTTTGCATTGTTGTGGCTAAGGTGAGTTCATAGCCCCTACTTTTACTGGTTTTTATAACTGTTTTGGGGAAGAATACATGCTCGTTTTTAACTAAACTCCATGATTGTTTATTTGGATACGTGAATTGTTTACGTAAGACTTGTCTGTTTGGTTGCAACATTTGCTTTGGTTATTTGAATGCATTGTATGTTTACCTGTTACATATGTGATTATTTTCTCATGGACTTGATATGTTTTGGGGTAAGATATATGCGAAACCTGTTTATTGATTAGACATGAAATTTTGTTTGTGGTTATGAAACTGTTACGCGAGCTGGCTAAGGATAGATTATATGTGCTGCAATGTGTAGGGTTATTATATCACAGCTGCAATTGTGTAGGGATATAATATCACGCTGCAAGTGTAGGATAGTACTATAGTGTGAACCTATAAGGATTATTGCAATGTTTAGATATGAGACACTCCTTGAGTGCGGCCCATGTGTTATGGGATACTCCTTGAGTGCGGCTCATATGTTTGGTTCATGACTTAGCCAGCGTAACAGTTAAATTTGCGTGACACAATATGAGTGTAGTATCTATATGATTGATTATGGTTCAAGATGTTTGATCGCGATATTATTTGCGGATTGGGTTTTGGAATGGTGATTTAGGCAGTGTGAGCCTACGTTGAATTTGTCTTGTATGTGAAGGATGATTTGAACTTGAAAACCTTTTGGTTCAACTATACTGTTTTAAACTAAAACCTATGAACTCACCAACCTCGTGTTGACACTTTTAGCATGTATTTTCAGGTTAATGCGATAGCTTATTTTTGGAGGCGCTTGGCAAGGGGCACAGTCATAGACGACCCTGATATATATGTTGGGACCGCTTTACTTATTTTATGGGCCTATTTCCATACTACTTTTGAATAATGTAAATTTTACACTTTTTGTTAATGAATTTTATTCTAAATGATTAAGGTAAAAACCGTTCTTTGTACTTGTGTTGTGACACCAATTGAGTAGCACCCCAGTGACATGTATGCTTCCGCTGGACACTATTTTGGGAGTGTTACACCATGGAACTGATTCAGGTGATGAGACTGAGTCAAACATACCCAGTGATCCACCTCTTGGGATAGGTAACACAATTAGAAGTGATGAGGGTATTATGAAACTTATACAGGAATTGATGGATACATGTACCAAATTGTCAAAGGAGGTTCTTGATCTCAAAAAGACTACATCTTCTCAAAATGATGAAATCAAAGGGTTGAAGAGGAGAGTTAGATATCTTGAAGGGAGACAGAGGTCAAGAACACATAAGCTGAAAAGGTTACATAAAATTGGTGATGTTGCTACGGTTGAATCTTCTTCTGATGCTGCTAGTTTGGGGGAGGATGCCTCCAAACAGGGGAGAAATGAAAGCAAAGTTTCAGGGGAGGATCAAGAGATGGTTGATTTGGAAACTGGGGTAAATGATGAACAGGAACAGTTAATTTATGAGGGGAATTACTTAAATATTGAAGAAACTGTTGCTGGGGATGAACATGATCCTAAAATGGTTGCTGTTGAAGTCGTTGAAGCTGCCAAGGAAGTTGAAGTTAAAACTGCCAGTATTGAAGTTAGTACTGCTGAGCCTCATGTTAGTACTGCTTAGCCGCAAGTTAGTACTGCTGCTGTTGATACAACTGTTAATGCTGCTGCAACATCTTCTGATGAGGCTGTTTTGGTTGAAGCTCTCACTAAATTGAAGACTACTAAACCTCCAACAAAAGGGGTGACTATCAGAGAACCATCAACAACAACAACAACAATCACCACACAACAACAACCACAGTATAAGGGAAAAGGAAAGAGTAGATTAGTGGAAGAACCTGCTGAAAAACCTATGTCAAGAAAAGAGCAACATAGGTCTGATGAAGAAGCTGCCAAGAAGTTACAGGCTGATCTTAATGAAGAGGATAGACTTGCAGCTCTTCAACAAGAATAAGCTAGCCTTGCTTTAGCAAAGAAGATGCAAGAACGGGATGATGAAAGGGCTCAATGTGATGCTGATTTTGAGCTGGCTCAAAGATTAACTCAAGAAGAGCAAGCATCACTTACTATTGAAGAGAAGTCTAAGCTGTTAGCTGAGTTCTTTGAATCCAGAAGAAAATTTTATGTAGCACAAAGAAATCAAGCAAAAAAAAACAGACCACCCACCAGAGCTCAAAGACGGAAAGTCATGTGTACTTATCTAAAGAATATGGAGAAATGGAAACTCAAAGATTTGACTCATTTTGATGATGGGAAGATTGAAGAGTTGTATAATCAAGCTAAAAAGAAAATAGACAGATTTGTGCCTGTGGGAAACTAGAAGGGGGGTTGAATAGTTTACCGATTTTTATGTTCTTTTAAAAACCTTGTTTTAAAAGTTAGCTATTGGAAACTTTGATTCGAATCTTTATGTGTAATCAATCAACACCAATATGAACTACACACTATACTAACTAGTGCTAAATAATAAAAGTAAAGAATAGAGTTGGAAAGATCAAACCGAGACAAAAGATTTATAGTGGTTCGGCTACGAAGCTCTTCTTCACCCTACTCCACTCCCCAAGTACCACACTCGAGAGTTTCAAGCACTATGTCAACAACCTCCCTTCAGGCGGAGAAAACCGTACACGTCGCTTATCCTATTACCGACACTAAGCTAAATGTCGAGTGCTAATCTTAGCTAGCACCAATCTACCAAGGTCCACGTGACCAAACACTCAAGCCCAATGGCTACAAGAGATCACCAAGATCTCAACACGATCACAATGATCAACACACACTCAACTAACTCTATCCTATCAACCCTTGATCTTCTTGATCAATCACACAAGCCCAATGGCTTCAAGAGATGTTCACTATCTCTTATAAGATCACACTTGATCTTCACTCTCACTCACCAAAGATAAATAAACTTGAAGTATACTATGATACAACAAGGTTGTAACAAATGTTACAAAAACCTAACAACTATAACTCTTGTATCTTCTTGAATACCTTGAGTTCTTCTCTTACAAATGAAGAGGAGTGATAACACCTTGTATCAACTTGGATACTTGTATTCTTCTCTTGCTAATGAAGAGGAATGAAGAGGATCTCTTGGTGGATGATTGGATCACTCTTAAAACAAAAGAAACTAATCTAAATGATCAAAAAGAAAGAAAGGTGTGAGAGGTTTAAACTCAGAAGTTTTTCTGTGTGAAATAGTGCCTAAAAACTGTGAATGGGGTTGGTTTTTATAGGCAAGAAAAATCTGAACGTTACAGAAAGTTTTGTACGGACGGCTCCACTAAATGCACCGCGGCTCCACTAAATTTAGTGGAACCGTGGAGCCGTCCCAGACAAGGACGCTCCAAATTTTGTCTTTTCTGGTGAAAACTTATTTGGGGAAGTTTGAAGCTGATTTTGGGGGGGAAAATAGCTGTTATGTTTTTCAAACTTATTTTTCCATTAAAACATTTCTTAATTATTCAAAAATAATTTGTAAGGTATATTTTTGAAAAAAAAAATGTTTTGTCACATTAAAATGTGAGTTCTCAAGACCAAAATTTACTTCTTTGATTATTTGTCAAGTTTGTAAATTTGTTCAAGAGTGATTTGCGAAGAAACGGGATCTTCCGATTAAAAACTTGTTTATGTTAATTTTAACGTAACGTGATTTCACATTTTGTCATCCTCAAAACGTGAAGTAATCGAAAGATATAAATAATGTTTTTAGAACATTATTTGCATCAACAATCTCCCCCTTTTTGATGATGACAAAATATAAACTCATTTTAAGTTAAAATTAGTTTTAACAAGTTTTTAATTAGTTTACTCCCATTTCTCCCCCTTTTTGTCGAATCAAAAAGGTGACGAAGGCTCCCCCTTGATGTATACTCCCCCTCATTTGGAGAACACCAAGGAATCGAGCAATGGTGTATGCTACAAAACAAAGTTAGATGACACATATATAATATCTAACAAGTAGCACATTTTGACAAATATCCCACCATACAACAAATAGGTGAAAAGCCAAGATAGACATGAACAACCATATTAAAGCCCATTTCATAAAAGTAAAATAAGTGTCATACATGAGTATGACTACAACAAGAAAGCAAATTTAAATAACAAGAAGACACATAAACATCAATAGTAGAATGAGGCTTCAAGATTTGCTTCCAACTTCAAAAGGGTTCCTAAGCATTTATTGGAGAGACTAAACATAACCATGTTTAGTTTGGGCTATTGTGTGGTGGCGGAGGTGGAAGGATGATGGGTCCCATTGGTGGTGTGAGAAGGTGCTCTAGGTATGAGAATTGAAGAATCAATTCTTCTCTAAGGTTCATGATGAGATTTTGGTTGTGATAGCAACAAGCACAACTCAAGGTATGTGAGTGTAGGGGATAAATGAAGGGATGGCCCATTAAAGGTTGAGGTGATGGTGATAGGGAAGATGATGATGAGTTACTTCCAAACTCAAAAGGAGTGATTGGTGATAAGGTTAGGGTGAGAGCAAGAGGTTGTGGTGATGGTGAAAGTGATGAGGATGATGTGTTGGTTCCCACTTCAAGGGAAGTTGATGGTGATGAGTTAAATGTTAAGGCTAGTGATGGAATGGGACTTGGTTGAGGTGAATGTGTGTTGGTTCTAATGGTGGTGGAGGATGAGGATGTTGGTTTGATTGAGGTTGCCTTGGATGGAGCTTGGGGTGTAGTGATGGAAGATGATGATTTAGTAGAGGTTATGGGTGTGTGTATATCATCTTCATCATCCAAGGTGAGATCAATGAGAATCATCTCATTGAAAGGTTTGGTTGAGGTTTGTGGTGTGTGAACACTTTTGATCCATTGATCAACAAGAGTGGTTTGATTGGTTGGTTTGATGTTGAATCTTGGTTTCTTGTTTTTGTGAGGGGTTGAAGCAATGGTGGAAGACATGATGGTTGTATGGTGAGTGTGAAGGTGTAAGGATTGCAATGCATGATGTTAGCTTAAATAGCCAAATCAAAGACATGCAAGTTTGAAAAGGATGTTGGATTTGGGGATTTGGGTGCATGGGAATCAGGTTATGTTTGCAGATTTTCATGGAAAGAAAGTCAAAAAGTGGAAGAGAACTGTAATTTTCGTCTTCCAGAGGCACGGTACCACTAAAGGCACCACGAAACCACTAAATTCAGTGGAGCCGTCCCCTATTTAGTGGAGCCGTGGCCTCCATTTTACCTTCTTTCCAGGTCTGCTGGTTTTAGGCATCCTAAATGGGGAAATTTCTGGGGAAATTGTTGGCTGCAAATCTCAAGGCCTCAAACCACTAAACACATGGAATTCCTAAAGCTATTTTCAACTAGTAACTAACATGATCATGTGATCATCTATGTATTTAGGCAACTATTAAGCATGCATGAGTTCAAGCAATTTTAACATCTAGTGCAATTAATAAGATAAGATAACATGCATGAACTAGGCAAGATTGATTGACATAAAGGTTAATTAACTAAGCAAATTAACCATATTCAAGTGTGAAATGTTAATGCAATTCAAGCTAGTTTATGTTAAATGGACATTGCCATTAACTTATTTATAATAGCTTAATAATACTTAAGTTAATAGTACTACTTAAGCTAATCCTAACTAATATCTTCTTTTCCCCATCTTCTTTATCTTGTTCCCGAGCCCTTTGATCGCCTTACCAATGGACTTGAACCCCCCAATTGTTTGCTTATGCATCGAGACTTGTCGATTGTACATGGTTGTTTGCCTTCTCATCATCGTGGATAAGTTGGTTTGTCCGAATTCAACATCAGAGGTTTATGTGAAAGATGAGGTGTCAAGGTTATGAAAGAAAGTGTCGGGAGAGGGAGTATTAGGACGAGACGTTCCTTCTTCTTTCACCTCATCATCATCCTCATCCATAGGTTGAGAAGACGAACCATGACCGAAGGAGGAGGAAGAGAGGGGAATATCGGAAGTGGATTTACGACCACGTTTGGACCCTTTGTCCTTACGTTGCTTTGTGCGACGTTGTGGTCCACCAAGAGGTTTCATAACCGGATTGACTAGGACGTAGTCGACACTATGGAGATGGGGAAAGGTTTCCATGACCCAATGGAAGAGACGAGTAAGTAACATGCCATATGGCATGAGCTTATCCAAACGAATATGAATATTGGCCATCCGTTTGACCATATAGTACGCGAGGTTATATGGTTTCTCGATACTAAGACAGTAGAGCATGTGGGCGAGACTCGCCGAGACATGATCACGGTTGCCCGCAAGGGTCAACACGTTTTCACGTAGAAGGAGTTCCCAACTTCTAAGGTCGAGAAGAAGCTCTTTGAGGTAGATGCAGTTGGGGTCAAGGTGGACAATGGAACCATCACGTTTTTGATACGCGTGGACGACTCGAGGTGTTTGGATGACACGTTTGATGGACTCGAGGTCGGGGAGTTCGGTACGATAAGTACCTTGATTTTCTAGATTGTAGAAAAGAGATTCGAGGGAATGGTCTTCAGTGTATGCACACTGACCATACGAGGGAACACTGAGAATTTCACCAATCTCGGAGACGGACAGGATGATATTTTGGTTTTGGATCCAAAAATCAAGGAAGACATTACCATCCACATCAGTGAAGGTACGAACTCGACTATAAAACTCGAGGACAAAACGAGGACAAACTTGATTGTTTATTTTGTATAAACAATCAAAGTCAATAGTGGGGAAACAAACTTGGATGTTATCCAAGAGAACGTAATGAGCATCGACTACACGACCTTCGTATATATATCGATCTTGGACTTTAGCAAGATATGCTTTTTGTTCAATGGGGATGTTTGGATCATCTACAAGACGGGGAATGTAGGGTTTGGTGTCATGATAATCATTACGAGGCATTGTCACCTACAAAAATATAATATTTTGCATGTTAATTTGTTGCATTTTAGTGATCACATTTTGACTGTGTGTGTGCCTAAATGCAAACGATGTGGAGGTGCGGTAATCTCGACTCTAAAATAAACCTAATGAGATTACCCAAACCCTCCTAACTTCACTTTTGCTCAATCAAATATGTCGAATAATACATATTAATTATGTAGGTCGATCCATATTTGAGAGTTCATGTATGCATGCAAAAACGTTTTTAGTTTGCATCAACAATGCATGAAAAAGGTTTCATGATCCTAGACTTGTGAAGTTTTTCGAAAAATGATGGAATTAGGGTGTTTGGCAAACGCCTCAATGTGGCGCCAAAACGCTTAAGTTTGAAAAGCTTCAATGTAAATTGTTCCTAAACCAATTTTAATCATCCTAAACATGATTTTACTACAAATAATCAATCATAAATCCGATTTTAGTGATTAGATTCGGACTAGGTTTTGCAACATAAATGGGTTTATGAAAATCCTAGGTTTAGGGAATCATGTGAATGCTACATTGTCTAATCCTAGTCTTAATTTCACAAAAGTTTAACAAAATTCGAAAATCCCCAATTCGATTTTAAACTCAAGAACAAACCCTAGACTCAAATTGAAAGAAATTAAGAATGATTTACTTACAATTAGTGTTGTTGTGATTAAGATTTGTTGATTCCAATGCCTCAATCTTGATTTGCAAGAGCTTAATTGAATTTGGGTGTTTAGGTTCGGTTTTGACAACAAGAGGGAATGGTTTTGGGTTTGTTTGAAAAAGGCTGTGCAGAAGAGAAGAGGAATAGGCGCGTTTTTTAGATGCACGACACCACGGTTCCACTAAACATTAGTGGAGCCGTGTCTATTTAGTGGAGCCGTGTATCTGATTGTGCCATTTTTCTTCTGTTTTGACTTTTGGCTGATTAATCTTACTTATTTAGTAAGACTTTTTGACACGAGGAAAAAGTTTATACCTAATAAACTTTTTGACAAAACCGATTAGGAGGGGTGACAAGGAATGACCTTAGTGTTTGTTAGGAATATAAATATTCAGATGAAGGCTCGGTCACCCCGAGCATCTAATTAGCATTTATATAGCTCGTAGGCTTATTTATATAAGCTTAGTATTATTAGTATTATTAGTTTTATTAGAATAGTCGTATCTATATTTGTGGAGTGGGTCGGGGCTTTCCCCACTGTCAGCTCACTCCACAGCCCACTAGGGGCACAAATATTAGGACTATATATATAACCCTTCCCACACAAGGGAAGGGTGGAACTCTTCATTCACTTAATCTAATATTACCAGTTTTCTCTCTAAGAGTTTCCCTCTCTCTCTAAAACCTCTCTCTACAAACTAACACAATGGAGTTCTTGATCTTTCAAGATCCAAGACCACCCGAATAGATCCACACAATCAAGAAGGTTATTTCCTACAATTGGTATCAAGAGCCATGGTTTCATCTTGGTCAGATCTGTGGTCAATGGCTGTATATTCGGTTGGTTTCTTTCATCTTGGTCAGATCAGATCTGTGGTCAATTTTGTTTGGATTATTCGGTCAAAGAATCTTGATTTGGGCAAAGTTAACTGGATATTATTTTCATTTTTTTAAAAAATCCTGTTCGAATCCATTTTTGATTTGGTCAAAGCATTTTGATTTGGTCAAAGAATTTTGAAAGTTAACTGGATCTTATTCGGTCAAAGAATGTTGATTTGGTCAAAGTTTGATACTGCTCGAATCCATTTTTTTTAAATCCTGATTTGTTTTAACTTTCATGTGGGCCTCCAAATCCAAATTTGCTTTAACATTCTCGTGGGCTTCCAACATTTTTTAAGCACTTAATGTTTTGGTCTAATGTTTAAACGATTTTAAGTCTGTGGTTGCGGCTTATTTTTGTTAAACGATTTTTTAAGATCTGGTTTAAACGGGTGTTAACTTGTGTGTTGAGTGGTATAAGATTTGCTATACACGGGAAGACACATAACAAGCTGTTGTTTGCATAATGAAATCTGGGAATGATGTTCTAGCTGCTGGTGTCAAAGAATGGTGTTCTTGGAGGCGGTTTGTGTCTTCTTGGGAGTAAAGTTTGGACTGTTACCAAAAATGGATAATGAGGACAAAAAGTACGAAAGTGACAGGTTTGACTGGTCAAAGACGCGGTTTGTCTATTGGCTTACAGACTCGGTTTGTCTGTTTTACCCTGGACTCGGTTTGTCCATTTCATCACGAACTCGGTTTGTGTACATAAAGTGTACTCGGTTTGTATGTTTAACCACGAACTCGGTTTGTGTATGTAAAGTATACTCGGCTTGTCCACTCAAACACGAACTCGGTTTGTCTATTTTTCACGAACTCGGTTTGTCTACTTGGATGCGGCTTATGTGTTTTGGCACAGATGCGGCTTGTCTGGGTTGATAAAGGTGAAACAATATGAATGAAGATGAAGCAGGAATGACACAACGACTCCAAACCAACTAGACCTCAACCAATAACCAGACTCAGTTAAACATCACTAGTCCAAGAAGTTTACAGCAAACTAAATGAAAAGGAGAAGCAGTAAAACAAGTTTCGACTACAACTACAAACGTAACTCAAACCAACAAACAAACAATGAAGTCACTGATTGTTCTTCCATCCATCGTATAACAATGTCCTACAATTTATCCTAACTCATTCTTCTCCAAACCACTCAACCAAGGCTCGAATAAAAACATGTAAGCTAAGATCTCAGTCAAGTCTATTCGTGGGTCTATAATTATTACCAGACTTCATCATTCAACAAACACGAAAAGACTTAAACCATCATCGATCTTATCTTAGCTGAGGTTCTATTACTAGTCGATACAAAAGAGATAGAAAGATAACAACTTTGTCATTTTTTTTCTCTTGATCCGTTCAACAAATGACCCTCAAATAAATGGGTAAATACAAAGATCTCAACTGATTTATTTGTGTGTTACAACAGCCCTCAAAGTTCTCAAAAGTCAATACACACGAAAGAAATAATCAAATCATCATCGATCTTTGTGAAGTTTAAACTTCCTCTCAATGTCCGAAAATTAATTAATAGAACGAACTCTAACAACATTGTTAGACCTGTCTATCTCTTTCGGCTAAATACAACAACAAAATCAATAACAACTCTTTGAGATCAAGTTGAGGACCAAGCCTCATGTTAATATCCGAACTGTTCAAGATCAAACTCAAAACCAATCGGTTTTAATTTGTCTTTCGTTCGTTGAATCAAAACACAATGAAGAAATACATACTTACCTTTGATCTTTGAAAGATATTGATGTGCTTGTTTGTAAGAGATTAAGAGGGCATATTATACAAGAGACTATTAGGTGAGAGTATCGAGATTGGAGGAGGGGGGCGGATCATTAGTATGGGATTAGGGTTAAGAGATGTCAAAGGAGTAAGAGTTAAATACTCGAATAATTAGGGGTGCAAGTTAAGTGGGCTAATTTGGGCTATCCGGATTTTAACCATATTAATTTGGATCAGATGCACATGGGCTATCTAAGAGTGTGCAGTTTGGTGTTATTTCATATGATGTATCAAAGGCTACTCATTTTTTGTGATTTGTTATTCGAGTATTTAGAGAGTTGTGGCTGTGTTTGAATCTGTATGGTACGTATGTTGTGAAGTGATGAGTGGGGTTGATTAACATGGAATTGGGATGTTGGTGGAACGTGAATGGGCTGAAAAGTCATAAGCAAATGATATTTTGGTTGGACTGTTCGGTTAAACATTGTGTTTGTTATTGTGAAATAATATTAGGCCTACAAGAGTGGTATTGTTGGACTTACAAAATTCCACAAGGATACACACTTCACGGTTTTTAAATGGGTTTATGAATGTCAACGTGATTACAGAATTGTGGATTTGGATGCATTGTCCTAGTGATGCCTACGATTTGAGTGAGCCTGTTGCTCTTCACTTTAGGCTATTCGTGATGATTTCACGGTTTCTCTTGTAGATCTTAGAAAATCCCGCGAAAGATTCGATTTCTCGGTTTAAATCTCAAGAGCTGTAAAATCCCGTGAAATCAATTTTGGACAAGTAGGCGGAACTTGGATTTAGACAAAATAAGACTTACGGGGTTTGACTGCTTTTTCGGGATAAGTTTGTGCTTCAAGATCAGCAGGAATTGGGAAATTATAGTAACTTGGTTGGTTTGTTAATTCACGGGTTGGTGTACTTAGTGTCACAAACATCTCGGGGTGGATGGATGCACGATGTTTGTTGACCCTTGCTCGAGCGCATTTAAGGTGGTTAGACCTGGTGTTCAAGAAGTGGATATATACAATAAAGGATGGAAGGTTGGGTATATATCACTACCTATATTTAAAGGAGTTACGTTGTTGTGCTCAATATAGGTTCTAAATCACAATTTGCAATTTAAGGTGATTAGACTTGGATGTTCATGAAGTGGATATATACAATTAAGGATGGAAGGTTGGGTATATATCACTACCTATATTTAAAGGAGTTACGTTGTTGTGCTCAATATAGGTTCTAATTCATAATTTAGTGCAAGATTAAGTCGCTGACTTGTTCTTTATCAAGCTTCATCAAGTGATTGTTGTTTCTCAAGCTTCTAATGGGATTGTTGTTCAAGATCTTCTCAAGAGGTAGTCAGGCTTAAAGACAAGAGATGATTTGTTTGGAGACATGTTTTAACCTTTTACTCACTTTAAAGTCATATGCATTTCATCAAGCGGTTTTGGCATATTACGAGCTTCAATGAATTGTTAATCTACTAAACCATTGATGATGAGGAAAGCAAGGGGTTACTACAAGAGAGTCTTAATCACCATCTTCGTTGCAGTAGTTTCATTTGTCTCTTTCCATGTTTTGTGCCTGACAAATTCACAAACTTCACGGACTCTCAGCTTTGGCAAAAAGGTCATTTCATGTCCTTTTTGAGGGGGAGAATTATCGCAAGTTTCCTAGAAGTTCCGTCTCCAGCGATGTGAATTTTAGCGGTTCCGGTTACAGCGGGTCAGATCGTATCGGTTCAGTCTCCAGCGGTTTGAATCTTAGCAGTGTCGGTTACAGCGGGTCAGATCGTAGCGATTCAGGATTCAGTGGTTCAGTCTACAGCAGTTTGAAGCTTACTGTTGTGCAGTTAGTTCTTGAATTTATTTCTCAGATAAATCTCAATAACCGTAAAATCCTGTACACAGTACGACATCTATTTCACATCCAAGTAACTGGATCAGACAGCTTTGTTTGATAGGACTGACTATGAGTCATGGGCACTTCTAAAAAATTTGCGCATGTTTCTTCTCTTTTTGGCTAGTCAACAGCACAAGATGATCACGAAGTTAATCTGGTATCCTTTATTTGTGATTGAAGTTGAATTTCACGAAGGCGTCTACTTATTTTATCTTGAAGTCGGGGTTGGTTGGATGCATGATCTTCAATGATAACTTGCTCGTGCTTAAAATTTTAAGTTGAAGACTTGGGTTATCTAGTTACCAGCAGTCGGGGTAACTATCACTTAAGAGTCATGGGAGTACTCAGTGTCACACGTCAATGACGATGTCGATAATCGCAAGAGGTGTTAATGTCTCATACTTTGGTTGGGTATGGAGCTCTTAGAGATTTGCTTTGAATATTAATTCTCTACACCGTTCTTCCAACATTAGTGCAAGCTTAAGTAACAAATTTGGGGTCCTCTACTTCAGTTTTCAGTATTGGTGTATCGGGTTTTCTTCATTGAGTGGTCACTAATCTTTGTACAAGGTTGGTTAGTTGGCCAAAGGTGTTAAAAGTTGTGATGTGATCTGTAATTCTCACGAAATATTCTTAACCCAAACTGATGTTCACCTAAATCAAAATCAGTCATGCCACATTCAATCTGTTACTGCCTCACGGTTTCTTCTTGATTTTGTAAAATCCCGAGAAAGAACTTATTTCTCGGTTTAAATCTTAGATTTGTAAAATCCCGTGATGATGGACTATGCGCTCTTAACCATGATCGGGTTAAAACCATTATCAAAGTTCAGTTAAAGCATCATAAAGGGCTAGATTTGGGCATTAACCACAAGAAGTGACTACGGCGTTAATTCATTATTATTTATTTGAGATTGAAGTGAAATTTCATGGGTGAGTGTACTTAGCATCTGAAGATTTCGGGGAGGTTGGATGAAGATTCTTCGAGATCCTTGTTCGAGCTTTCAATACAATGACAAGGACTTGGATATCTAGTTATTTTTTCTTTCTCCCTATTACAAAATAACTATCACTTTAAGGGGACACGTTGTAGTGCTCAGTGTCACACGAAGTTGTGGATATCCAAGAGGTGATGTATTTCGTATACTTGATGGTTGGTTGGTTGAAGAGTATAGAGTACTTAGGGATTCGATGTTGCACGAAGTCTCTGCACCGCTCTTTGTCTCGCATTAGCACAAGTTTAAGTCACAAGTTCGGGTTATGTTACTTCAGTTTCAAGTTCATCATATTGGGTTTTCTCCATCAGTGGTCACGACATCAAGCCAACAAAATGATAATGGGGTTGGTAAAGAGTTAGATGAGAGAAGTAGTAAAGAGAGAGTTTATGACGTCTGTACACATCTGTGCAGGCCTCGCTCTTCATCATGATGACGTCTGTACAAGTCAGTGCAGGCCTCGTTCTTCATCATAATGACGTCTGAATACCTCAGTTCAGGCCTCGTTCTTCAAAGAAAAGAAAAGTGTACGCTTGAGTGCACTTTATCTTCAAAAGAAGAGGAGTCTTCTTATTAATGGCCATTCTCATCAACAAGATTCATGCTCTTTCCGTGCTTATTCAATCTTCAAGTGGATCGGCGCACACTGGAGTATATTCTTATTCACTTGTTCAACCAAAAATTGCAGTTGACAGGCATATGCAATTTTTGAGGGGGGGAAAGAGTGAATAAACAACGTGTTAGTCTTCAAGAACCGTCAAGCGGAGTTACTTATCGTTGATGGTATTCATATTCACTGGTTCAATCATCAAAAATTGCAGTTGGCAGGCATATGCAATTTTTGAGGGGGGGAAAGGGTGAATATTAGTCTACATGTTGGTTGATGATTGAGAAATGGTCATACGACTCCTGAATACGTCAGTTCAGGAGTCGTGCAAACCATGTTTCTCCAACACTACTTCTTCCGTCTATCAAGGTGTTGAAGAACATGGTCATGGAATGCTAATCTACATCGTCTCACGGGCTGGTACAATCAGTAACAAAGGGTTTCTAGTCAATGCTTCATGCACACTGCATTAGGCTGCATGTACACATCATGATGATGATTCCGATTAATCGTAACCATCATGGGGGAGAGAAATGTGTACACCAAGGACGCACAACAGGTTCACATGATTGGGCTTAATCATATATTCCGGTGTTGAGAACCGCAGAGATGATCAGTGGTTCAACTTGTTACCTTGGTATTTACGTTTCACTGTTACGTCATGGGCTGATTAATCGTAACCATCAGGGGAGAGAGAATGTGTACATCAAGGACGCACAACAGGTTCACGTGATCAGGGCTTAATATCCAAGGATGGATACATTCTATAGATGATCAGTGGTTCAACTTGTTACTTTGGTGTTATACTAAAGACTGAAGAAGGTCGAGTCATCAGTCTATTCTTCATTCTCTGTTGGGAGTTATCTTCTCATGTGTATGCTGCGGGCTGATGGGTTATATGTAAGGGTACTGGAAGACATTTGGTGAGATGAAAATGATTGGTATTCTATTCCTCCACATTGGGCAATCTTGAAGAAGGTCGAGTCTTCAGTCTTCTCTACATTCAAGAATGTTGAGCTCTTTTCTTACAACTTGATAGTTAACTTAATCCCATGACAGTTCTTGTTTGATGAGTTATGGAGTTAAGTTAGGTTCAAGTTGTTCCGTAGTTTTAGGTTAAGTCCAACTTGATGTTAACCTAACCTCATGACAGTTCTTGTTTGATGAGTTGTGAGGTTAAGCTAGATTTCAGTTGAGGCTCAACTTAAACTACCGAAAAGTTGCCTAAGGTTTTTGACGAAGTCACTCTAGGACGGGAGTGTTAGAAGATTAAAGACGGCATGCATTTGGTTATCAAAAGACTTCTTCATATTTCGGGCGTTCATCCAAAGTCTTCTTCCTATTATGGGTGTTCATCAGAGGTTGTCAGATTGGGGGAGAGCACTAATTAGGGGAGAGTGTTGAGCCAGAATCATTCCCTGATTGAAAGTGCTCACATTGCTCTTCAGCAAGTCAAGTGATGAATGCGGAGAAGATTCAGAATGCTGAGGAGTAATGGTTTCTGGTTCGTATCCTTGTATATATATACTTGTTCATATCTTATACCATCTTGTAAATAGATTTATAGAAATCTTGCTAATTGTAAATAGAGAAACTTAAAATCAGAAAAAACCCATAAAAATTGAAAAATTAGAAAATACCAAAAATAGTTTCACCTAGGCATGTCTTCTGTTTATCGATAACATTTACGGACTTAGAAATGTCATTCAATAATGACACGGGTCTTTAAATGAAGCTCGAGCAGAAGTTAAAATGGATTCTTAAAACATGTCTAAATGGCTTGCTATTACTTTAGATAGCAACCCGCGCTTCAAACTGGGGAAAGCACGTCGCCAAAAAGACGGCTGTTCCTCCAACTGGGTGATGTTCACCTGGGCATGGATTACTTTATATCCATGTTTCCTGATTTGATGTACGTTTCAGTGCATCATTTCTTGAAAAAGAAGAGAAGTCTTCTTTGCATACAAATAGTTTTCATTCTATGATTCTTCTGAAAATTATTTGTGAGACACTTGGTGAATATGTGTTGTATGAAACTTGTTTAAACTTGGATTATGCATAAAATTTGTCACTCAATCAACGACTACAAAACCTCACGACAGTTCTTGTTTGATGAGTTGTGGCGTTAAGCGTGATTTTAGTTGAGGTTCAACTAGAATACGGGTCATTGATTGAGGGGGAGAGTGAATTCAAATTTTATATCATCAAACGGATTTATTGGTTAAATCATACTTGTTAGAAATGGTTTTGTAGTTAATGGGGAATTAGTTGAAGAGGATCTTGCTTAAATATATCAAATGACCAAGTGTGTTAGTTGCTAGAAAGTTTAGGACATTATGTGCAATTTTGCTTATAGTTTCCTAGCTTTATGTATCTAGAAGGTTCATTTGTGTTACTTTGGAATCCTCGTATAATCCCCAAAATGCTTTAAGACTCAAAACCTAAAAGAAGTTAGAAAACCAGTTGTGTTTGATGTTTTTGAATACTCCACTGACATTTGTATGATCAAAATGAATGAGTTTCAAATGTTGTTTGTCTCTGCTGCTTAATGGTTGTTGATATTGTGCATATGTTCTCAGGATTTGCTTAGGTGTATTGTTATCATGCGTGAATCATGTTCCTAAGATCCTAAGTTGATTATTGAAATGTGTGTGAATTGCCATGTGCATGATTGCTATTTGTTATTCATGATAGATAGTGGTTTGACGTAGTTCCTGATTGGGGTTTGATTATAAGATGAACTTGGTATTATAATGTGGCAAGCTGCTGAAGGGTAGCTATTAAGGAATAGGGTATCTGCATGCATATATATCTGTGTTGATATTCTTATGCAGATTCCATAGCCAAAATGAATGTGCCAGTTCCCATTCTAACCATTTAATCAGACGTTCAAATTCTATTGGTTGGCTCGAAATTCACCACGACAACAACATCGGCAGCAACAACAACAACAACAACACCTTCACCGCCACCACCATTCATCTATTTTGGTCTCGCCAAGTGGGGATCAATGACAATTGTGAAAGATTTGTTGGTGGATGGATAGTTGATGTTGACTACTAACTCAGAAAAGCGGGTGATTACATCATCTGCGTAAAAAGGTCAATATCATTTATGTCATAATAATCAATTGTGCAAAATGAGCAGTGAATCTCCCTCTTAGATTAAGGGGGAGCAAAGTATGTTTCATCATCAGAACATGTTAAAACTGACCACATTTTCTCCCATGTTTTTCTAAAGTATTTAAATCAATTGGGATCACAAATCTCAAAAGGTTTGAAATTTTTGATCGGGGGAGAGAATGTGATTTAAATATGAAACCTGATGAAAATGTGATGTTTTGGAAAGTATAATGTACGCTCTCCCATATGTGCTAAACCATTTTATATATCAATGCACATATTGAGGGGGAGCAAAATGTTTTGGATGTGAATGTAAGCTCTCCAGTAAGTGCTAAACTCTTTTGTATACCAATGCACTTATTGAGGGGGAGCAAAGGATTTGGCATGCATCTTATGTGAGCACGGCTCAGAATTCACAAAAGAATTGACGAAACAAAACTGTCATCTATCGAAAGGGCATATCCTGGCCGGGTAATAATTTCAAACTGGTCTAACCAGTGATGTAAGCGTGTCTCGAAAAGGATGTGTCTGAGTAGAGTGTACCGTTTCGAGAAACTTTCTGTGGACTTGACCAGGCCGGGTAATAATTTCAAGCTAGTCTAACTAGTGATGTAAGCGTGTCTCGAATCGGTCATGTTCACTGAAAGTTGATCAATTCAAAAAGTGCGAGCTCTACCTAACATGTGCAAATTTATAAAACAATCAACCGAGCACATGTTGAGGGGGAGCATTTGAAAAATATAAAACTCTCAAGTGTTTGCAAAAATGTGTTTCAGAATCATGAACACTTTGAGAGATTTTTCAAAGATTTGGTTTATGGCAATCGTGGAAGTATACCAAAGACCGACCATTTTAATTAATGCATGGAGTTATAAGGATGGTTAGGTTAGGCTCAAGTTCCCACGATCCCGCCAGAGCCGGAGGGATCTACCCAGGGACAATCCACTAGTTAGTGTAGAAGTCCTTAGGTATGATTAAAAAGGAGAAAAGTGTGATTAAGGGAAGAGTGCCGACTGAGATGGAGCTAGTACTGGAACAAACCCAACAAGGTACTAGTTATGAAGTCTCGGTAAGCACTGAAGGGGTTGAAGAATGAAAAAGAATTGTAAAGATAAAGGGTGAAAAGAAATAGCCCTCCTTACAACTTAGGCAGAAACCGGGTCAATACATATGCTGTCAGAATCACTTAGTTGATTGCTGGCATTGAAGACAAAGTATCATGGACCCAGTGATACGCTGCACAACCCTCCCTAGCCACTCAAGGTCCCTCAAAGGACTCTTGTTTCAATTGTCACGGAGTTCAATACATTCCTATCGTCTCTCTCACTCCGAGTTAGATGATATTGAAAAGGTGGCAGTTCTCTCCAGCCTCCGCTCACTAAATCAAAACGCACTATAGAGTCTAGAGCCACGAGATGCATAATAAGATCTCATAGGGACACGAATTACTTCTACATTGGTAGTTCAACATTAAGAACACCAGATGTAAACTTATGAGTCCTACGCAGATCTTAGCAATCTGCCAGAACATTTATGAGAGAATTTACAAATGTAATTCTCAATGATTGAATGGAAATTCCTGCCAGGGTCAACATCAAGCAGCCCTGAAAGCAGGTCACTTCGGTAGTTCTTTATGGATTACGCTTAGTGATCGCGGCGGTTTCTAACGGTCTACAGTCGTGGAGTGATCTCCAGCGACTCACCTAATCGTTGATGTGCTACGGTTCGATCTTAAAAAGCCCTCTGTGGGTTTTCGATTAGGAACGGTCTTGGTAAGGATTAGAGAGAGTTTTCACACTATGCTGTTAACAATCTCAAAGTCCGAACCTGTAAGTACCGGACGTTTTATTGCTAACTGTCGTATGCAGGAACATCTGGCGATTGTAGCTGATTGCTGTTGCAGCTGTTTGCGGTTGTAGCTGATTGAAGTTGCAGCTGATTGCGGTTGAAGCAGATTACAGAAAAGATGCCAATCCAGCACCACATGCTCACATTACATTATCATTGTAACTCAACAAAGTCATGATCAACCTAAAAGACCTTAACACGGCTTCTGCAAACTCTGATGCTAAAGATCATGACACCATATAGTGTGAGCATGTCGGCTCAAAGATTTACACATCACATGGAAACATACTGTTGAAAGATGACTTGGAAATAAATGTTGGATGATAAAGTCGAAGAATACTCAAAGATCATCCAAGACAAAGAACGGTCATCAAAAGATCACTGCTAAAGGCACAAAGATACAAGACGTTGAAGAATCGAAGACTACGAGCTATGAAGTCAAGATCAAAAGATAAAATGCTAGAATTCAAGTTATTATTTCCGGGGTGACCTCCCTTAGGGGGAGATTGTTAGGAATATAAATATTCAGATGAAGGCTCGGTCACCCCGAGCATCTAATTAGCATTTATATAGCTCGTAGGCTTATTTATATAAGCTTAGTATTATTAGTATTATTAGTTTTATTAGAATAGTCGTATCTATATTTGTGGAGTGGGTCGGGGCTTTCCCCACTGTCAGCTCACTTCACAGCCCACTAGGGGCACAAATATTAGGACTATATATATAACCCTTCCCACACAAGGGAAGGGTGGAACTCTTCATTCACTTAATCTAATATTACCAGTTTTCTCTCTAAGAGTTTCCCTCTCTCTCTAAAACCTCTCTCTACAAACTAACACAATGGAGTTCTTAATCTTTCAAGATCCAAGACCACCCGAATAGATCCACACAATCAAGAAGGTTATTTCCTACAGTGTTTCCAAGGAAATTGACTAAGTTGTCATTGGATGAGGATTGACTTCTAATATTTCTCGTGAAATAAATAGAGGTCATGAGTAGTGATTAAGTGGATGACTATAATATTTCCCATGACATATTTAGTTAGTCGGAATACGAGATGCAAGGAATGACTCAATACTTCAAGTGAAATATTCAAGAGTCATGTGACGAGTTGTAAGGGAATGACTTAGAATTTCTAGAGAAATTTCTAAAAGTCATGTGACGAGTGAGAGAGATGACTTAAAAAAATCATGGGCGATTTGTAGAGAATGACTTCAATATTTCCCGCGAAACTTTTGAGAAGTCATAGGAGGGATGAAAGGTTATAAGGTATGACGTGACGGATGACTTTAATATTTCCTTTGAAATATTGAAATAGTCATGAGCGGAATGAGAGGAATGACTTAAGAAGTCATATGACGAGACGTAAAAGATGACTTTTAATATTTCCGAAGAAATATTCAGATAGTCATAAGAAGGGTGACGAGAACGTATTGGTTAGAGTATTGACGATGTTGTCTTTCAAGAGAGACTTTTCAAAGAAAAGATTTCTCTTTCGACCTTATCGCGACGGAGGAGATGACGTACTTCGACGAGCTTCGTTCATGAGCAAGCTATAGGGTTCTCGGTCAAGTCTAATGGCATCTTTACTGCTACTCTTCATAGGGGGTTGTCTCATCCATAGTGTTTGTTGTCATGCCTTTCCGGCGCATACGTACTCGGCTTCGGTCGTGGAGACAATAAGAGTAGTTTGTTTTTTGGGAAACCAAGAAGTTTATTAATAACCTATGAAGGTACAAACATTACTCTCTATGTTTCAATCCACATTAACTCTCGCATCATCAGAGTTTGATATAGAAACATTTTCTACACCAATCTCCTTGAGATATCATAATCTCAAGTGTGTAGTATCTTTAATATATCGGATGATACATCAAACACTTTGATGTAAGAAGTCTTGGGGCACTTCTTACAAGTGGGCACAAAGCCAAATACTTATTCATGATAATGGACCTACTTGCCGTTAGGTAAACTACTTTACCTATTATGCCCCTAACTTAGTGATATCCACTTACTCACCTTCATCGTCTCTTGTGAGATTCGTATTTGTGGATATGGGCGTTAGAATTAATTATAATTGATATAAGCTAAGTATCTGATATATATATATATATATATATATATATATATATATATATATATATATATATATATATATATATATATATATATATTTTATATATATATATATATATATATATACATACTAAGGTTTATGGGGATACTTTTTTTAGGTTGAGTTAACTATGGGCTAGGGAAGAAACTTAAGTCACTCACCATTTTCGTTTCAAACTTGTCACGCATGATCTTAAAGCGATCATCGAATATTTCTGGACAAGTTGAGTTCGTCATGATGAATTGTGAATTTTTGTTTCTTTATGACAGTGCCTACTATGTTAGACTCTAACACTACTGCATGCTTAGCATTTCTACCAACAAGGGGTGTTTTAAGGAAGCGTACCTGAGCCTGACGTGTTACCCTTAAAACTTAGAAGATTAGAGTACCTTTGTTGAATGTTAAGCAAATGAGTCACGACTTGACTATTTCGTCGCAAGATTTGTTTGATCACAAATCATACTCCATTTATTAGACTTCCAAAATTTATTTACAGTCTTGTTTTCCTAGCAAAACAGAAGTTCAAACATCTGGTCCCCAATATCTCATGGGTCCAAAGTTGTTAGAGTCAAACATCCTACGCATTTGTTGCGTTAGTTTAGGATGTGAGAATGGAGGACACATTTCCCATGGTAAGTAACTTTGTGGTGGACGGTCATTCCAAGTTACGGGAAAGTTACTTGGATGATTTTGTCTCCTAAAGTTACCTCTCGGTAGAGGAGTTCTAGACCGAGGTTTGGGAGAATTCATTCTTCTAGGTGGAGGAGTAGTCGACCTAGTGTCACGCTTTACAAATCCATGTTCGGGAGATGACAATGGTTTGTAAAAGCCTTTGACTTCCTCTTTACTTGGTGTAGACACTCTAGTACTATTTACAACTACGTGACTTGGTTTAGGACTTACGTTATTTTTCAGAATTAACCCAGTTTTGTCTTCAGCACCAGACGGTACCACGGTACCACTAAATTTAGTGGTGCCGTCTGTACCTTTAATGGTGCCGTCACCTTCAGACTTAGACATTTCAAGCATTACAAATTTTACTTGTTTAGTACCACTTGTGGAAGCCTGATTTGGGTCAAATCCTAACCCCGCACGGTCATGTTCACTATATCTAATGTTTTCAAGTATATCATTAAGTGTTTTGGTTCCTTCATCAAACTTAATGATTCTTAAAGCATTTTCTTTAAGCTTTTTCATTTTCTACTTGAAGACTTATGCATGACCCACATCCTAAGTCTACTTCTTTGTTTTTCTCAAGTCTCTTGACTTGATCTTTTAGTTCTACAAATTGTAGTTCTAGTTCTTGTAGTTTTAATTTTAGTTTTGTGTTTCTACCTAAGATCTTAGTACTAACTACGCATAATTTATTGTATTCGTCATGCAATCTACTATCATCTATTGACGAATTATCGTCACTATAATAAGAAGAGTCGGAATGTACCTCGTTAGAAGCTTGAGCCATTAGGCATGTTTCATCGTTAAGCTTCTTCTCTTCTTCTTCACCGCTATCACTCCAAGAACCTCCTACAAAGGCTCTTTGGTTATTGGACTTTGGTGGTTTAGGACATTCTCCTATGAGGTGATTAGGATCTCCGCATCTATAGCATTTCCTATCACCTGTCCCTTTTCTTTCATCATGATTCCTTTGGGATGACCTCCTTTCATCGCGAGGTTGTCTAGGAAATCTACCTTTCCTCCTAAAGAACTTTCTAAAGTTCCTAACGGCTAGTGCGTATTCTTCATCTTCACTATCGAAACTTGAACATTCCTCATCACTAGACTCCTTCTTGGCTTTCAATGCTAGAGATTTAACTCTCTCGCTTTTGCCTTTGACTATGTCGAAGTCTTTCTTAATTATCATCTCATGAACTTTCAAGTTTCCTATAAGTTAATCGAGTGACAACGTCGCCAAGTCCTTTGACTCTTCTATGGCGGTGACATTTGCTCTCCATTTAGGATGTAGAGCCCTAAGAAACTTCCTAACATAATTCTTGCTAGAGTAACCTTCATCAAGAGCTTTAAGACTAGTGATAATAGTATTAAATCTAGCAAAAGGATTATCGATTGACTCATCCTCCGAAATGGAGAATTGTTCATGTTGTTGAACAAGAAGATCTATCTTGTTCTCTTTGACTTGGTTATTACCTTGGTAAGTGACTAACAAAGTTTTCCAAATATCTTTTGCCGTATTACACATGAAAATTCTTTCAAATTCCTTTTTAGGCAAAGCATTATAAATTATCATTTTAGCCTCATTATTTTTGGCTAATTTCCTTTTAAGTTCATCACTTTGTTTATCATAAGAAACTATTTCATCCTTTTTATTTTCCGGATTCTTTTGAATAGGTTGAAAGTCACCCTCGGTAATAACATGCCAAAGATCAATGTCTTTTGATTTCACATATGTTTCGAATCTTGTTTTCCAATAAATAAAACAATCGGTTTCGAAAAGTAGTTGTTTTTGCATAGATTGCCCTTCTAGATATTTGTCTGAATCCATTGATCGATTCAAGTTTTAAAATACAATATACTTTAAAATCTTGACTGACGTGGCTCCTGATACCAATTGTGGGAAACTAGAAGGGGGTTGAATAGTTTACCGGTTTTTATGTTCTTTTAAAAATCTTGTTTTAAAAGTTAGCTATTGGAAACTTTGATTCGAATCTTTATGTGTAATCAATCAACACCAATATGAACTACACACTATACTAACTAGTGCTAAATAATAAAAGTAAAGAATAGAGTTGGAAAGATCAAACCGAGACAAAGGATTTATAGTGGTTCGGCTACGAAGCTCTTCTTCGCCCTACTCCACTCCCCGAGTACCACACTCGAGAGTTTCAAGCACTATGTCAACAACCTCCCTTCAGGCGGAGAAAACCGTACACGTCGCTTATCCTATTACCGACACTAAGCTAAATGTCGAGTGCTAATCTTAGCTAGCACCAATCTACCAAGGTCCACGTGACCAAACACTCAAGCCCAATGGCTACAAGAGATCACCAAGATCTCAACACGATCACAATGATCAACACACACTCAACTAACTCTATCCTATCGACCCTTGATCTTCTTGATCAATCACACAAGCCCAATGGCTTCAAGAGATGTTTACTATCTCTTATAAGATCACACTTGATCTTCACTCTCACTCACCAAAGATAAATAAACTTGAAGTATACTATGATACAACAAGGTTGTAACAAATGTTACAAAAACCTAACAACTATAACTCTTGTATCTTCTTGAATACCTTGAGTTCTTCTCTTACAAATGAAGAGGAATGATAACACCTTGTATCAACTTGGATACTTGTGTTCTTCTCTTGCTAATGAAGAGGAATGAAGAGGATCTCTTGGTGGATGATTGGATCACTCTTAAAACAAAAGAAACTAATCTAAATGATCAAAAAGAAAGAAAGGTGTGAGAGGTTTAAACTCAGAAGTTTTTCTGTGTGAAAGGGTGCCTAAAAACTACGAATGGGGTTGGTTTTTATAGGCAAGAAAAATCTGAACGTTACAGAAAGTTTTGTACGGACGGCTCCACTAAATGCACCGCGGCTCCACTAAATTTAGTGGAACCGTGGAGCCGTCCCAGACAAGGACGCTCCAAATTTTGTCTTTTCTGGTGAAAACTTATTTGGGGAAGTTTGAAGCTGATTTTGGGGGGGAAAATAGCTGTTATGTTTTTCAAACTTATTTTTCCATTAAAACATTTATTAATTATTCAAAAATAATTTGTAAGGTATATTTTTGAAAAAAAATGTTTTGTCACATTAAAATGTGAGTTCTCAAGACCAAAATTTACTTCTTTGATTATTTGTCAAGTTTGTAAATTTGTTCAAGAGTGATTTGCGAAGAAACGGGATCTTCCGATTAAAAACTTATTTACGTTAATTTTAACGTAACATGATTTCACA
This sequence comes from Artemisia tridentata subsp. tridentata, assembly GCA_021014915.2. NCBI lineage: Eukaryota > Viridiplantae > Streptophyta > Magnoliopsida > Asterales > Asteraceae > Artemisia > Artemisia tridentata. The sequence continues at coordinate 253,012,994 of CP139505.1, forward strand.
TTTTGTCATCCTCAAAACGTGAAGTAATCGAAAGATATAAATAACGTTTTTAGAACATTATTTGCATCAACAGTGCCCATGGAAATAGAGGTGGTGGTGGAAAGTTCTAAGAGAGCAGGTCCTGAGTTAGAAAAGGAGATGACTAAGAAGTCAAAGATTGATGAGCAGACAGAGCAAGAGAAACAAGAAGATGTTGACAAAGAAATAGCTAAAATGAAAGAATTAATAGTACTTGCTTTAGATAATGAAGAGGAAATTGTTGATGTTGTTCCTTTGAAGACTAAAGTACCTGTTATTGATTGGAAAGCTGGTTATCATGGAAAGACTGCTTGGTGGGAGATAATGAGAGCTGGTGGAAAGTCTAAGAGGTTTATCACTTTTGGACAGATGCTCAAAAGCTTTGATAGGGAGGACCTAGAAACTCTATGGAAGCTGGTCAAGGCTAAGTATGGATCTACAATGCCAGATGATATCTTGGATAGAGTTCTTTGGGGAGATTTGAAAGGTATGTTTGAACCACATCCAGAAGATGGAGTATGGCATGATCAGTTTCAGAATAAAGTTTTGAATTGGAAGCTTTATCACTCCTGTGGAGTTCATCAATTGACATTAAATGCTATGGTAATCTACATGTTGGTTGAGAAAACATATCCTTTGAGTCTTTCTACAGTTGATCAGATGCTGAATGGAACAGTTAAACTTCAAATTGATGTTTATGATGAAATGACCTATCAGCTACTCAAGAAAATGGAAAGAATACTCAATCCAAAAGAGAAGAAAAAGTAGTAAGGTTTTTTGAAGCATCCTCCTGGTGATGGTTAAGGAATTAAGACTGCTAGTTTACATTACAACTGTTGTGAACTTCAAAGGAAAATACACCAAGTGGTTAATGATGCTAGAAGAAAACTTTGTACTAGTGGTGAGTGAGTGAGTAGATTGTAGTGGCTGTGCAATTTTATGGTATGCAAATCGTGTTATATAAGAATGAAAGAAGTAAAATGTTGTTGCTTCATTCCACTGGTTCATTATCAACACATAACAGATACACTCCTACTCCATCAATCCTTATTTTGGTGAACTGGTTAATCATTTATTAAAATGCAAACAAATATATACATACCAATACACTCATCAGGTAGTATGATAATACAATAGTTACCTATTTTGAGAGGATGAGTATTACAACAAACAGGGCATTCAAAACTCTAAAACCAAACCTAAATCATGATAACTGAATCTTTAACAGATGATTGAAGATTCATTCACCAAATCACCTAAAGTGTTATTGCTTCTACTACACCTATTCTTACAGAACATAATAAACAACAACTTCTAATCATGTTAGCCATCCAACCGTACTAAACACACAGACAACAACTTCTAATCCAAAAGGTTGATGTTTGACTTTTACGGTTTTACCCATGACATGAATAACAGAAATCATAATCCTACTTAAGAAACAAATAACACAAATCATAAACAATCATAATCCTACTTAATAAACAAATATCACAAATCAAATTAGATAATTAAAGATACTTGAACCATGGTTGTGATACCATAATGTACATTAACTACATAACCAACCATCAACAAAATACATTGTTCATATACACCTAACATAAACACCATTAACTACCAGAAACTCAAAAAACCAACCCACATTGACCAAAACCAAACGTTCAACTTTGCAAGTAAACATAAGAAGCGAAGAAAGCCCAACTGATGATAAGGTATTTCCTCAACTTGTTAGCCCGCTGCTCCTCCATTTTTGCCCGAAGCTCCGCCTGGTTTGCCCGAGTCTCCTCCTCGTTTGCCCTGTGCTCCTTCCAATCAGCCCTCTCTTGCTTTAACCCCATCGCATCTTCCAAAGCATCCCTGGTCCTAAGTAGACCAGGGATGATGTCTAAAGATCGGTCGCACATCGGTGGATCCACCCAACTGATGAAGGGACAGCTTGAGTTCTGTAAAATGAAAGAAATGTAAATAAAAAGAAGAAAACTGAGGCAATTTGTAAAATGTAACATTATTATTGTTTTGATCAAGAGTCAAACTTACGTATGTCGGGCATGAGTAGAAGCGCCTACCAGGATTCCTGTTGGTCCAGGAAGTTCTAACGACGCATTGAAGACCACAGGCGTAAAGAACCATTTTTCCAGGTGAACAAGATTTATTTGGTGCCAAAGGTGAACAAGATGATGAGCAGTAAGGGTAGATTCAAGGGTGTGTAATAATGAATGCTTAATCGTGTTTTATAAGAATGAGAGAACTAAATCCCTTGTTGCAAAAAATGTCCCTCAACACAAAGGTAGGTGTGCTAGTAGGCCTGTAAGGAGGATTTGATGGCGGGAACAGTGAATTGACGAAAATACCCTCACGTGCTACGCACTTGACGAAAAACTAACGGGATTTCCTAACGAGCGTTAGCCAAAAAACTTTTTTTGCATGAACAGCAACACGGCAAGGACATAGGTTGCAGAAAATTGAAAGTTTAGGAACAATATTTGCAGATTTTTTTTCGAGGACATTATTTGCATTTTTCGCAAACTTAAGGGACATTTTTTGCAGTTTACTCTATTTTTTTTTAAATTATTCCTTAGAACACAAGGTGTGGACATTGTTATGGTTCGCTAGTCCACGGTGGACACGTTGAATACGGCGAAGGTAAGTTCTGTCCTTTCTGTCAGTTTTTTTTTTTTTTTTTTTTTTTTTTTTTTTCTTTTTTTTTAATTTGTAATGTTTGTGTATATCCAAATCTTAAGTAAAGTTGTAAGTGGTGGGCCATAAATGAGTAATTTGATGTTAGTTGTTAATAAGAGGGATTAGTTGTGAAGGTTTGTTAAAGTGATGTGGCACCCCGTGAGCCCTAAATGAGGAGTTGTGGCTAGCCACGACACCTAGTGCTGTTATTATCAAGTAAATTGAACATGCATATCTTTTTTAGGGCAGTTTATATGGACCCCCCTTCCTATAGGGGGGTTTGCAATTATTGCGTGCATTGAATGGTTATACTGTGTGCATCATGATATTGTACTGTGTACTTCGCGGTTTATACAATTGACCATAGGAGGAGTTTATATAGTATACCCCATCTTTTTTCCAGTTACCTACACTATAGAGCCGTTTATGTCATTGCCCAGAGCCCCATCATATTCACTTAATTTGGGAGTGCCTATTTATTGCAAAATTAAAAATCTGTAGAACAATTCCCAAGAAAATTGAATGAGACGATAAACTTCCATCACTTTACGAGTTCTTATTTTCATACCATAATCATTTATGGGACAAGATATACAAGCTTCCCCGGGGGGGGGGGGGGGGGGGTTTCCCCCCCCCCCCCCCCCCCCCCCTTTTTTTTTATTTTTTTATTTTTTTTATTTTTATAATTTTATTTATATCAAAAAACTATAAACCTGAAAGTACGGAACAGAAAATATAAAGTTTAATATGTCAAAAGCTAAAAACTGTCAGAAATACGGAACAGAAACTGATAGAAAACTGTGTTATACTGCAAAATAAAAGGAAGATTCCCTTTGTCCCCTATGATTTGACATCATGGGGGGGGGGTTGTATAGTATAACCCAATCATTAATACGGTACATAAACCTCTCCCTATTCCACTCTACTCATTATTATTCGTTCTTTTGCCTTAGAGAATTAGGACAAGAATGATTATAAACAGATCTATGTCATATTAGTAAGGGCTCAAGGAGTCATGTAGTTAAAATTTTTAACCCTCCAAAATTCCACCAATAACATCTCTCCAAATCAACGGAGCCTAGCTCAGTTGGTATCTCAAGTCCTTCAATGAAAGGGTTGTTCCTGTTGACGCATGTTCGAATCCTGGAGGGGGCAAGGTTTTCTCCTAATTAAGTGTAGTGCCGACGGGCTGCTTAGTTGGGGGTTTTCCCTCCCCCGTGGTTTTCAGACGCACGGTCGATGTTCCCTGAGCACATCCTAACGCTATTAGGCTCTGAGGTTCATGGGCAGCCGTCCCGTTACCGTTCCAAAAAAAAAAAAAAAAAAAAAAAAAAAAAAAAAAAAAAAATCTCTCCAACTCATTTTACCCTTCCAACCCTCCCAACTTAATTCTTAGGCATTCATCACTTTTTCAACCCTCCCAATGAATGCCCCATTTTTTACCGTTCAACGGTCCTATTTTCAAACAATGAACACAACCCGCCGCTGTTTCAAAGCCAGCCCAATCCAACCCTTTGTGCAGCCCGTCTTCAACCCTTTGTGTCGGCGCCGGTGTTTTCCAGCGGGCTAGCCCAGCCCGTCTTCAACCCTTTGTGACTCCGCTAGGCCTAAGCTAATCTACGTCCCTCTAGATTATGCTTTCCTAAAAATCCAATTAGTAATAATGATTGCCCAAGAGTCAAATACGTATGGATCGTATATATAACCTAGGTTGTGCGACTAACAAATAATAGTAAATCTTAATTATCAAATTACAACTAGTATGCATTATATGTACAAGTGTATAAAAGATATAGCCAATAATCATACTCAAGAAAGGATATATTAGCATTAAAAGATCAACAGACATAGCTTGAATGTATTGAACGAGAAAATATGAAGCTCGGCATTGCGGCGGGATATTTCGAGATGAAAATCTTTAATTTATTAAAACTGTTATTTATATAACCAAATAGTTAAGATCAAATGAGAAGAAAAATTAAAATAAGAAGGATGAGAAGAAAACACAATCACACATTTCATATGCACTATAAAACTGCTAGATGCATCTCCTCTTAAAATTCTCCATCTTATCTGATATGTGTTGCTAGAAATCATTTTTATTCTTATTTTGATTGTTCTTCTCACTAGATCCCTTTGTTTTCATGATATATTTCTATCCCATGTGAATCTAATACTTAATTTTTTAGTTAAAGGTTTTTAAGACATAACTGTATAATTTGTCTTGAAACATGTTTGGAGTAAAATTTTTGGGTCATTGAATAAAGTTGGGGTTAGTGTATTTTTAATCCACACTTGAAAACTGAATAACAACCTTATAATGAACACTTAGAACATGTCGATTTATCTGAAATGTCATTTAAGACTAACTAAGAGATTGAAAAGGTTCTTTATATTAAATGGGAAATGCTACAGCCACAAAAAGGTTCTTTGTGTGTAGCATTTCTCATTTAATATACTAGTCATGAAGACCCGTGCGTTGCACATGGGCTGTATATAAGTATTCATAGCGTAATCTTCGGCACTTATTTTCGTCATTATATATCTAAGTTATTATGGTATCACACCTTTTCTAAGCATGACACGCATTTAAAATAGTTTATTGACATTAAAAGAGTATATGTGAAGATACTTTCAGACCCGTGCGATGCACACGGGCTGCATGTAATTGTAAAAGATTAACATGCATATAGAATGATCAAATAAATTAAAGTAGCATAAGTTGTGAATTATGTTGGCACGTTGCGGTGGGCTTTTTTGGTTTTTTGGTTTTAATGCTAATTAAAAAACGCCGTATTCAACGACACCACGCGGAGCATGTAAATACAATAGCAATTTAAATTTCGCAATTACATAAGTTAAAAGATATGCATGAATATTAATTCAAAATAAACAACTATTAGCTAAAAGAATTGACATATTAGTAGCTTTTCTCCGTTCGGAAGAGCTTTTGATATCAATTACAACACTGGTGTTGGCTATTGCATCTATGCCTATTATGACTAAAGACGTCGAGTACTCAAGGAGCTTTATAGGTGAACTGCCTTATAACTTATATGCCACATCAACAACATGTAAATTACAATAATTTCAGTTAAAGAATGGTATCCAAATCATTTGCGATATTTATGGACATGGGTACCCATACATACCTGTACATCACCAACGCTACTAAATCATTTGCACATGCCACCGTACTTCATTTATTTAGCTTAGGTCATAATTAGTTATGCAACATATCAGTAAGCAATATCCTGTCATAAACAATATGAGTGTCAATCCATAAATGTCAAAATGGCATAAACAATATGAGGTGATGCAACAGTGTCAATTCAATAGTGTCATGCTAAATAAATGCATAAGTGTCAAAATAGTGTATACTGATATTGTCTATGCAACATATCAGTCAAAATATCAGTATACGCTTATACCAAAAGTGTCAATTTAACGACTACTTACAGTCAACGTTATGCAACATTACTCGAATGCTTACTATTTTAACCATAAGTATGCAGGAGAATACTCTCAATAGGATATTACTCGAATGCAACTTTATTACTGATGTTGCCTACACCATCTCAGCTGCAAGATTACTCGATTTACTCTTACTAATTTAATTTTTTGCCTAATCCTGTAGCATTGTCGGGCTTTTTTCTTCCAAATATGCAATTATTTTCTCAGACTCAACTATTATCTGTCTAGGCGGTTGCTCTCCCAAGTAATAAAAAAAGTAACCTTGTCAGTTTTTCTTAGCAGTTTTGTATCTACAGTTATCCCTTTTTTGACAGACTACTTATGTTCTAAATAGAGGATTTTGTGTCAAACCGAACTGTTTTTCTACATGCTGAAACGGGTTGGGTCAAGGTTATCTACCATTGGTGCCCACTGAGAGGATTGCTAAGGTGTTCAAGTTAACATTAAATTTGATCTATCCAATAGCTAAATCGAAAATTGGCGGATGTGGTTGTTACAACCATTAAACACCAAAATTGGTAAAATAAAGATAAATCCAAACACCCCTAAGTCATTAGCAGCTTTGCAAAACATACCATGCATCTAACTTCTGCTGCCATTTTCTACAAATAGAAGTATTTGAGATATGCAGAAATTGAAATATGTCCAAACTGATATGTCACAATTTATGTGCACCTTAATGAATTCAAAAAAATAAATAAATAAAAATAAAAATAAAAATGACACAAAGCATAGAATGTATTGCAGATTTGCTGCAACAGGAGTGTTTGGCATTAACCTTTATACCTTTTTTTAGCCTTCTCTTTAGCCTACTCTATTGTACCTTCAACCAAATAACCTCATAAACCAAAAAAGTGAACTTATGAGCTTTTCCAAATACAAATGACCCCGTAATATAGTAAAATAAGTTAATCCAAACACCCCCTTAATCATGTTCCCCAATCTATCCTTCAACAATTTTCCTTCTGATATGCAAGTCCAAAGTGCTTCATCAAGGACAACTGATCTCTAAAGGTGGTTCATATACATTTTAATTAGATGTATGGGTGAAGCTTGTATCTACAACTTATGTGCAGATGTTATAAAAAAGGTTTGGGCTAGTAATATTAGTAAGTAGAAAATGATAGCGAGTCACAGAGTCTTGACTCGCTTGTAAACTACTAATCTTTTTATAGGCTGGCCCAAGCACACAAAATCGTTTAGCCCCATCACCCCATCAGATTTTATAATATGATTACACAACAAAATGAGTGCTATAAAAATGAATCCTATGATGTTACTATATAGTTTTGAACTACATAAGCAAACACCACATTTTATTGTTGAAATACTATATAATTATAGAACACTAACTACACCATGATAAGATATCTTAAATCATGGGCAAACCTACATACCTGGGTTACAGACTTGAATTAATGCAGATGCTTTTGCAAGTTTACGTTCAAGAAGAAGCCCATGCGAAATGACCCTTATTAGTTGATCTTCGTCCTTGAGAAGTCCATTTCCGGGTGTTGCATAAATTAAAATTTTCAAATCAGAAACCATAAAGAGTCGCAAATAAGTATTAATTCAAAGATCAAGAATATGATCTAATACAAAATAATGACATATCATAAGCCCACTTTTCGACTTATTTTCCAGTTTATGAGCTTGTTTTCATGTTTAATGGGAATGTTTGTCAAAGCTTTTTTATTGGGCTTATAAACTTTTCCAAAGTTTGATAAGCTCATAAGCTCACTTATCGACCCTATAACACAAAATTCGATCTTTTATAAAAAATCCACAAATCCGCCCGCATTTTTGTTTTCCCCTTTGAGATAAACCATACCCGAATAGACACATTAATGTGTAAATGGATCAAAACTACCATGTGCCTGGGCACTACTTCCACTCATTTCAATAATACCTCCACTGTCGCCTAACATATAAATAAAAAGGTCATACATCATAGTAGATGAGTAATTAGGTTGTAGGGGTAAATATGCAACAAAACTGGTTTAGTAAAATTTTTCTATAATATCATAATATGCCTTCCCATTGTTTTTTTTCTTTTTCACATGACCATTTTTATAATGCACATCCAAACACACCTTACCAGAGCAGTGGTACTATCCTTATCATGTCTGTTGATACGCCAGCTGTGAAAGAAGCTAAGGCAATGAACTCATTTTCTTTTGCATTTGTTGAACTCGAGCTTCATGACGCAGCTTCAGCTTTTTCGCCCTACAAAGTTACCAACGTCATTCATTACTCCTACATCTAGAAGATTTGTAAGATCACAAAACTGATATGGTTCAACCTGAACCTGATATACAATAGTTGGTTAGGTTTACACGTTCCCAGAATCTAATGTCCTGCAAACTTTGAAACTATGTGAGACAATTAACCATAGTAGACTTACCCCACCATGTTGAGGCATCACCTCCTGTTACACCCGTATCCCGATAAGGTACCATTTATGTAAATAATAAGTTATGTAGATATGAGTTATGTGCTATAGTTTAAGTAATAATAAAGTGTTGTGGGTTAAATGAGTACAATGAGACTTAGAGGGGCCAACCTTGCCAATTGACCAAACTTAATTTCTACACATGATTAATAGCCAACTCTTAGAATTGTCTGGAAAGATTTAGAGAGCTCTTGGTAGGTCGACATATAGAGGAGAAATAGGAGGGAAAGCCAAAAATATCATCTTGTCTCAATTGTACATCAAGAAGTGATCAAGAAGCTTTAAGGAAGCCTTAATTGTGTTCCTATCATCAAGTAAGTGGTTTTCCCCAAATGTGAAAATTAGGGTTCATGTGGTGGGTTTTAATGATTATGGTAAAAAGTGGTGAAATGATGGTCCCTTTAGTTTGTAGACTCTAATTGTAGTTAATGTTGTGCTAGGAAGCCTTTGTAGAAGCTCAATCAAGTCAAGTAGGAAGCTAGTAGGATTTGAGGTAAGTATATGAGTATAATCCTTGTTAATGTTATGATGTTAATGTTATGCTTGTGTTAATGTATTTATCATGGAGCTTGTAAATGTGTATTAGCTTGGATCCAATGCTAGATGAGTAATGATATATATATATATATATATATATATATATATATATATATATATATATATATATAATTACTTGCTTGATCAAGGTGAGTAATAATCCTACTTGATGCTCCTTGTTAATGTTATGAGTGGTGTTAATCACCAATCTCATGTGAATGTGATGTTGGTTATATCTTGTATACTTACTAAGCGTTTTCGCTTACGGTTTAGATGTTAATGGTTTTGTAGGTTCTAGCGGAGGAAGCAAAGGTAAGGATCTCGCCTAGTGGTAGTAGTGGAATGAAGCGTAGCGTAGTTAGAAGCTAACTTAGAAGACCATAACTCTTGGACCAAGTAATTTGGAAGTTGGAAGCCGAAGTACCCTTTTGTGCCTTGGTATATTTAACTTGTGTGGTCGTTTTGTTAAATTGTGGTCTTGTAGTCAAACGTTATCTTTTGTTTATGTAAATCTCTTGGGTCAAATGTTTAAGTGTTAAGTGGTCCTTGTGGTAAGTAAACTTGGAGGATTTTGAGGTAAAAAAAGGTGTTTGGCACAAAGCCATTATGACCCATTTTGATGTATATATGGGTTGAATTGCTATGGAACATGTTTGTTATGACAATATAATGCTTTTGGTCAAGTTTGGTGCAAAACGGAAGTCGTATGGGTCGGTTATAGCGAAAACGGGTTGAAAACGAAGTGTTTTTGGAAAAGTGCAGGTCCATGCCGCCGGTTTGGGTCTCATGCCGGCGGTATGGGTGATCAGAGGGGGCCATGCCGCCCGGTTTGTGTTTATGCCGGCGGTATGGGCCAAGTTCCAGATTTTGTCGATTTTCAAAATTTCATATCTTTTAATCCGTAAGTCGAAACGGGTCGTATGACCTATCGTTTCGAAGGTAATTGAATGTAATTTCATTTAAAAATAGCCTCAAAGGCTGAATGCTTATACATTTTTTTCAGTCATCAAAAGAGTGGTCAGATGTCCGTAAAAGTAAATTGTTTTTGCGTAAAAAGTTTAAATTTTTAGTATAAATGGGCACGGGGCGTTACACCTCCTGCATTCGTCTTTTACTGATGGCTTCTAATTCTGGGTCAGCCTGTAACACACCGTTGCTGGTTTATTCCTAAAGCAGAAGAAATAGGTTAGGCTGCTTACAAAGTAAAAAAACAATGCCTATCATTAGACGATATAATAGAAACCATAACCTTGGATGAAGGTTAATATGCATTCTAAATCTTAAAGTAACAATACATTCTAAATCTTACTACAACAATTCATCAATACACCTGTAGCTCCATTGGGTTCTTCCAATTTGGTCATGCAATTTTCATCAAACATAGATGTGGGCTACAAAATATCGAATTTATTATAAAACAATATAACAAATTATTAAAGAGTAATTTATTCCAAGAACTTAAAGATACCATTCAAATTTCTTAATGAGAACTTACCATTCAAGTTTGAACTTAGAATCGGCAGGGATGTTGGAATATAACTGAGGTCTGTTATTGTTTTTCAGAATAATCCTAAAAGGATGCTTGATTGAGTTAGGTAACTCACTATTGTCAACCATGTCTGCAAATTCGGCATCTAGACTTTGAGTATATGGGATTCTTTCTACAACTCTCCTTCCTATTTATTTTGATCCCTGTTCGAGCTTATCACTCACTGAAATTAGAACAATTATCTATATCAAATACACGCACGTATTATCTTTTTTATGAAATTAGGAAATTCGACACAAAGATAAAACCCACAAAGCTAAATAAGCATGATAACAGATTTTGCATTTCAAAACTTTAACAAAACCCAGAAATTAACTTCAGTCGTTTTAACGAATGCTTAATCCTATATATCAAAGTTGTGACATCTAGGATTTTTGGCTTTTCACAATCCTATATAACAAATGCTCAATCCTATATAACAAAGCTGTGGCATCTAGGATTGTTGGCTTTTCACAATTCTATATAACAAAGTTGCGTTAAAAATTCGAAGTTGTGACATTTCGTATTCATCGTTAAACGCCCCAATATTTGTAACTTACCATTAGAGAATCCCAACCCTGCTTTGAAATCGGGTAGAACTCTACACATTGCGACACACCCATACCAGGAACAACATGAAGCAATGCATCTAAAAGCTCAAATTTCTTGAAGTCTGAACAAAATTTTTCACTGATGCATAAAAACAAACACTTGGTATGCATAAATAGTAAACATCATAATTAACATCTTAATTCATCAAATAAACTAACAAAATTAAAAATCCACATCACAAATCATAGTTAAAAAAATCGTATATTGGAATTCAGTAAAATCAATCACAAATTAAGCAAGAATTTAAAAAAAAAAAAAAAAAAAAAAAAAAAAAAAGGAAAAAAAAGTTTTATTACCTGATAAAAAAATGGTGGGGAAAGGGAACCGATTAAGAAGTGTGAGGGTGAAATAAGAAGTGTATAGAATGGTGAGGAAAGGGAATTGATTGCATTCTTTGGAAATAAATATGCATCTATACTATCTAAAGATCCAATGGCTTAATTAAATGTGGAAGAGTGATTGTGCATAGAATCATGTACGGTACAAGGTAGTTTAAGCAACATGTAGACTATATGAATTATTGTGTATAACTCAATTGAATGTAATGAAATGGAGGTGAATATGAAGTGTTCTTGGATTAAATGTTGGTTAGATGAAGTGCAAGGGTTGCAAGAATAATTTATGATTTAACCTAATCCATGCCTATATAAACCGGCCAAAATCACATGCACAAACACAAAAGTTCGAATCTTCATTCTTGATTTTCAAAAGTACAAATCTTCATTCCTGATTTTTTTTTTCGTGTGCAGGTTATACAGCATGATCATAATGCAAGAAGTTCAAGACTACCTTATAATTTACTAATCTGTCCATAATAATTTACTACATGATTCAGTCATCTTTGTATAATCAGTTTTCTATGAGGGAGAAGTATTATTGTTTTTGTGGAAAACTAGAAGGGGGGGGGGTTGAATAGTTTTACGTCTTTTTAATTTATTATAAAAACTTTGTTTTATACTTTCAAAAAACTTTAGACTCTAGTTTGTTATGAAAAATAAAACTTAAATCTTATTATTAGTTATATATGTATTCTTTTAAATTGATTGTAAAAGTTTTGGTTTCTTGAATGGATTTTCAATTTGATCTTTATGTGAAGTCGACCTCTAATTAATACTAGCAATTATATAAGCCTATGTGTATGAAAGTAATGACGATGCAAGTAAAGAAATAAATAAGGTATGGAAAGATCTAACCGAGACACAAGAGATTTATAGTGGTTCGGCTACAAGGACACCTTCCTTGCCCTACTCCACTCCCCGAGCACACCTTGCTCGAGAGTTTTCTTCACAACTTCAATAAGCTCCCTTATGGCGGAGAAAACCGTACACAACTTTGGCTTACACGGGTTTAACGACACAAAGCTAAATGTCAAGTTCTAATCGTAGCTAGAACCAATCTCACAACTTCACAACACAACTTCTTCACAACTTATTCACGACTATTTCACAACGGCTTCACGACTGCTTCACGACTTCTTCACGACTTCAACACGACCGCTACACAACCTCTATGATGCGGCTTCACGACTTCAAAACTATGTCTTCATGACTAAGACTTCACGACTTCAACATGACCGCTACACAACCTCTATGCTACGGCTTCACGACTTCAACACTAGGACTTCACGACTAGGACTTCACGGCTTCAACACGACCGCTACACAACTTCTATGCTACGGCTTCACGACTTCAACACAAGGACTTCACGTCTTCTAAGCTACGGCTTCACAACTTCTACACCACGGGTTCACGACATCTACACAACGGCTTCACAACTTCTACACAACGGCTTCACGACTTCTACACTTTGACCTCACAACTTCTATACCACAACTACTTATACAACATCTTCACTACTTACACACAACACTAATCTACAACACACACCTTACATACAAATGAATGAATGATTTACAAACTTTGTTAAACACACAACTTAAGTAACAAAATGATACTAAGTTGTAATACTTCTAATCTTGATTGATAGAAGTTTTCTTCTTTTGCACTTGGATGGTGGAAGCTTGGATCACTTGGAAACCAATGCTTAAGATTACATGATCAAAGGTTTATTTAAGATATGAAATGAGATCTACAACAGAAAGTTTTAGTGCAAAAGGGTGAGTAAAAATCCAGGGGAAGGCTGGTATTTATAGGGAAAAATCTGGACAGCTGGAGCCTACTGGAGCGGGGGCGGTCCCCTTAATTATTAAGGGGGCCGCCTAGCAAAATTAAGGGGGCCGCCCCTACTGAACGTTGGCCAATTTTGTCCTTTTGTGGGGAAGGTTTTTCTGGAACATTTTAACTGATTTTGGTTAAAAATTTGAATTCATATTTTTATAAAAGATTAAACATTTTTATTTAATACCAAAAATGTTTTTCAAAAATATATAAAATGTTTTTGATGTTTTATAAAAAATCTAGTTATTAAGAAAATGTTCCTTTGATCATATAATGCATTAAGCATTAGTTCATTCATACCTTAAGTGATTTTAGTTGTAGAAGTGAATATTTACAACTAAGTACTTATTTAATTTATAAGTTTATGTTTTAATGAGTTTACATTTTGTGATCATCAAAACATAGAGATATGAATAAATATTGATAATGTTTTTAGGCATTTATTTATGTCAACAGTTTTCTTCATATATTTGCTGTTTTGGAAGGATTTTCACTGATTTGTGATATATTCGAGGCACATTTTATACAAGCATGCCTTAAACTTTTGGTTTTTGTTTACTAGCGTATTATTCGTTTCTTTCCTAAAGCTCATGAATTAAACTTTTTCTTTAGTATTAAAGTTTCGTTTCTTTCTGAATATGATCAAAAGGACAATTAGTTATATTGGTCTATTTGTAGTCTTAATATTGGCTCAAGAAATTTTAATCTATGTCATTATCCTGCACTTGATAGTAATTTGTGCTTCTCTTATGATGTCAATATGGTATGTATCATTCTGTGTACGTGTGAAAGTGTACTTATAGTAATTTGTGCTGCCATTATTTTTATGTAGAAGGAAAGAATGAGTTTTTTAGGGTGGCTTGGTACCTCACAACGAGATAACATGTGTTTTATGTGCTAAGTGCTTACAATTGTTTTGAGGCCTTCCCTGGTATGTAGCATGTTTAAAGATGTTGATATGTAAATATTTCAACTGGTTAGTATGTAGCATTTTAAGGCCTTCCACTTGCAGGTATATTTTCCTACAATATTTGTGAATGTGGTAATCTGGCTTGATGTATTGGTTTGTTAGTTCCTAATTTGGTTATGATATTGCTTAATGTATTATTTTTTAAATAATTACTTAAGAATCCATCGCATCATAGACATAATTAATATTACCAAGCTCTGCTTCAGGTCTCCCACTATGGCATCTTCATTGGCATCCAAAGACATGATTGGCCTTGCTAAGGTTGGAAGAGCAGATTCTATCTGGTAGAAAGCAAAATGGACAAAAGAAAATAGCATTAAAATATGTTCTTCCAGAATTTTTTTTAACATGAATGTTCGAGATCTCTAAATTGGATTGTAGTCCTTTAAATACATTGCTACAAAATCAAATTACAGTACACAACAATGCAAACTAATGGTGACAATCTCAACCCCCAATTACTTATGATTTATCCCTAACAGGTCAAATGGGTCAAAGTGGGTAGAAACTGATCAACTGAGTTAAAAGTTATCCAAGGTTATAGTTTAATGCTTACAACCTCCTAATCCGTAATATCAAGGGAGCAGTATAAATAAACTTCGATGTCTTCTCTCACGTGCATGTAGATGTCTTTATTTTTATTATGCATGTTTGTCGAAGTTTATTTTTATTATGCATGTTTGTCGACTTGAACCAAGTGTCATAAGGTATGAACGAATATCAAGAGTAGTAGAAAGGTATGAACGATAGCAGTACAAACAAGATTGACAGTACAAACTCTCGACACGCAGCAGTACAAAGTCCGAGATAGCAGTACAAACATGGAAGACGAGCAGTAACATTCTTCCCTTGAAAACAATAAAGGCGAAATAATACTAAAAGATAGTACTAATTCATTTAACCAATTAAATATACTGATTTACAACATATTAATGAACACTTTATTAAGTTCGTTGTTATTATTTATGTGTTTACAGATTACAACCATTTATGTATTTATGCAAATTCTTTTTCCATATTGAGTCTTCTTTTTTTCTGATCTAGGTCCAAAATAAATCAATAATAAGATACCGAAATATTATTTTATCAAATAAATTCACAATTCAAGCCATAATCATCAATTATTGCCCAGGAAGATGAAGTGAAAGAGGAATATGAATTATTTGCTTTGCTTGAAATAAATGTTAAGTCTTAATGGTTTAGATAGCTTACAACTTTTCAGTTGCTTAAAAATTTTCAACTAGATTGCAGTACAAACCCACAACAAATATCTCCATTACCAAGCAGAAAGAAAGAAACGATCTATCTTTTGGTGAAATGAGATGGCTACAAGTAGTTTTGAGGGAGGCGTGTGATTTCGTAAAAGGTGGAGTAGGGTTTGTTTAGTGTCGAATACTTGAATTGGGTTTTCAAAACTAAAACCTACTTAGACGAGAGTTTTAATGTTTGTAAATTGGGCCTTTAATGACATATAAGCCCATTAGATATTGGAGAATAAATGAATAACTAGCTTTGTTGTATACGTATATGCATATACGAGTAATGAAGTATTGGCAATTTTGTATACTTTGATTTGTATACTAAACCGATCAGATTAAGATTTAAAAATTTACTTTTGTAGAAATTGTATTGTTATAACAAACATACAAACATTACGCGAAAACACTTAGATACCAAGTTTGTGCGTAGCACGGGTTCTGAATGCCTCGCTTGAAAAAACATACACTTTTGTTTCTCAATAAATGTACATATTAGAAGAAAAAAGTCTCTTCACGTATACTCTTTTAATGTGAAGAAAATAACTTAAATACTGGAATGCCCTTTACGTGAGATGTCGCATCAATTACAATGTTATCGAATCTTGATATTTGATCAAAGTACATCTCTTTTGAATATACAAGTTATACGTTGTTATATATTTTAGACTCACCATCACGTTAACAAGTCAACAAATTATTATAACATTGCGCAATGAACATCAAGATACAATTCGTGCAACGCACGGGTTTTCCACGCCATTAAGCTATGAACACTTAGACACAATTGGTATAACGCACGGGCTTGCCAATGCCTCGTATTAATAGAGATGGTTGATTTGCCTGCACAATTAAGTCAACAATGGTTGAAGGCTGCATATTTAACTTTCAACGCGGGAAACATTTATCATCACCAATTTACATTTATAACATTACTCAATCTTTTAGTATATAAGATACATGCATGGAGCCACTTGTACCCATGATCGAACCTGAAAATATATATATTGGATTATAATTCACTTTCATATATCATATATATATAAAGATTAGGTTCAAAAAATCATTGGGGAGTATTAATGAATCCAATTTTATTAATGTCACAAGCTAAAATATGTAGTTTAAGCTAATGAATTTCCTACATTTGGAGCTTATTTTGAAGCCTTTTAAAAGCTTTTAAGGATATATAAATATACAAGGCTAATAATAATATCAACAACTTTTCAAGTCTCCTTTATTTAATCTTTTGGTCCTTTCATTTGCCTTCAAATAAATACACAAACCCTTCGACCACCATCATTAGATACTATAAATAACACCATTTGAAGAGAAAAAGCCTGTTGCCACTTAGTGTGACGTGTGGAAACCGTAGAGGGGGGGGGTGAATACCTTTCCATTTAAAAACTTAAAACCTTTTGTATCAAACACCCAATCAAGTGTGACGTAATATGAAAAGTGTCAACAATGATCACATATCATCTAGGGATGAATAAATTAAACTACAACACAAGCACAATCAACCATGACACATACATAATCAACATAACATAAGCAACTAGCCACACAAGCATAAACGCAATGCAAATATAAATATAAAGCGATAAAGAATAAAATGAAAGTAAAGAGATAAGTAAGAAGGCGCAAACCGGACACGATGATTTATAGTGGTTCGGTCACGAAGCTCCTCTTCGCCCTACTCCACTCCCCGAGTACCCAACTCGAGAGTTACTTCACTAATCAACAAACTCCCTTTAGGCGGAGAAAACCGTACACGTCGCTTAACTTGTTTTCAGACACTAAGCTAGATGTCGAGTGCTAATCTTCGCTAGCAGCAATCTACCACGATCTACCCGATCTACACCGTACACGTCGCTTATCCTATTTCTGACACTAAGCTAGATGTCGAGTGCTAATCTTAGCTAGCACCAATCTACCACGATCTACCCGATCTACCCTTAATCCACATGATCAATCACACAAGCCCAATGGCTTCAAGAGATCTTCACTATCTCTACAAGATCACACTTGATCTTGACTCACTCTCTCTCACAAAGGTAAAATGATCTTGATGTATGCTATGATACAATCAAGAGTGTAACAAATGTTACAAGACCTAACAACTATAACTCTTGTATCTTCTTGGATACCTTGAGTTCTTCTCTTGCAAATGAAGAGGAATGATAACACTTTGTATCTACTTGGATACTTTGTGTTCTTCTCTTGCTAATCAAGAGGGATGACAACACTTTGTATCTACTTGGATACTTTGTGTTCTTCTCTTGCTAATCAAGAGGAATGAAGAGGATCAATTGAGTGGATGATTGGATCACTCTTAAACAACCTAAGACTCTCCAAATGATCAAAGAAAGTTTTCTAAGTGAGGAGGGATTAGACCAGAGAAAAAGGACTGGAAAAATCAAGTTGGAAGTGTGAAATGGTCCACTATTTATAGGCAAAGAAAAATCTAGCCGTTACAGAAAATTTTGTACGGACGGCTCCGTTAATTGTGCCACGGCTCCGTTAAATTTAACGGAACCTTGGAGCCGTCAGTGTCGAAAATGCTCCAGACGCTCCAAATTTTCTCTTTTAGTGGTGAAGGTTTATTTGGGAAAGTTTGGAGCTATTTTGGGGGGGGAAATAGCTGTTACTAATTCAAAATAACTTGAAATGATTTTTCCAAATAAAACATTTCTTTTTAATTCAAAAATAATTTGTAAAATGTATTTTTGAAAAATGTTTTGTCACATTTATAAAAATGTGAAGTTTAGAAAAATATAATCCTTTGATCATTTGTCAAGTAGTAGATTTGTTTGTCCATACCTTGAGTGATTTACGTCGGGATGGAAATCTACGACTTTGTTGAAGCATACTTGAGGCGTCGAGAGATGTTGATGTAAGTATGCATTGATGATTTGTGTTTACAAGTAACTTGCACATTTTACGTTATATATTACAAGTTACATGTTTGTCATTATTAAAACCGAAGAAATCGTTTAGTTTAAATATCGTAATATTTGCACTAACAATCTCCCCCTTTTTGATGATGACAAATATGTAAACCGTAACACATAGTAAAATGTAAAAGTTACCTGTTTACACTCTCCTTCTCCCCCTTTTGTCGAATCAAAAAGGTAGTTGCCTCGAGCGCTTCCTTGGATTTACTTCCTATTCCCCCTTACTACTATCCTTTCTCCCCAGAAAAGCGAGTTTGCATCATCCCAGTGAAGCCTTCTATCACCATTTGTGAAGACGACTCCATGATATGTATTCAAATACTCCCGAGCTCCCCCTAGCTCAATGCTCCCCTATGGTGACTTAATCCCCTTGTTTATTTACCTTAGTATCTAGCGGATCCATGGATCAAATTCTTACAAAGGCTTTTCCTACATCAAGGGTTAGCTTCATACAGCATAATATATAACAGTATAGGAGCAACATTATAGGGATAGAATACACATAGCAAGACATGCATGGGTTAAACTATGTTAACACGTAAGTGTCACAACTCGACCGAAAACCTAAGGTGTAATTGTTTACTCAATCACACTAATCAAGAACGAGATTCGTTCATTGACTGACGCACTAAATGACTTATTCCAAGTTGTCATTGGGAAGGAAAGTTCTAACAAACCTTTTGAACAACATAATCATCTACCTAAGATGATTGATGTTAAGGATAGTTTGTTGATAAGACATACTCTAAATGATTACTATTATGACAAGTCGTGCCATAAAGTAGACTCGATAGAGGTTATACCTAAATGATTCCATAAGGTGGGAGAGTGTTGGTTGTGGTGACAACAAGGACAACTTGGGTTATGTGGTTGTAGGGGATAAATAATGGGATGACCCATTAGTGGTTGTGGTGATGGTGATAGTGACAAGGATGATGTGTTAGTGCCAAGTTCAAAAGGTGATGTAGGTGACAAGGTTAGTGTGAGAGCTAAAGGTTGTGGTGATGGTGATGGTGATAAGGATGATGTGTTGGTGCCAAGTCCAAAGAGGTTTGATGGTGATAGGGTTAGTGTGATAGCTAAAGGTTGTGGTGGACTTGGTGGAAGTAAGGGTGTAGGAATCCTAAAGGTGGAGGATGATGATGATGTGGTTGGAGATGTTGGTTTTGCCCTTTGAGGAAAGGTGGGAAAGGATGGTTTAGGTTAATATATCATTTGCACTGACAATGAGATGCATGATATATTTCAAAAGGGAAAAAGAAAAGGTGTATGTGATCCTAATAGGATTGTTGGTGGATATCTCTAACGGGGTTAAGGTAACGAAGTTCTAGGTTTCTAGGTTGGATGATCCTAGTTGTGTGTTAGAGATAATTTGGTGCATGAAGGGTTTCATGTGTTTGTGAGGATTGAAGGTTGTTGAACTAACTATCACTTATCCAAATTGAGGAGTAGTTGTAAGGTTTGAGTGTGATGAGTTGAAGGTTATAAGGTTTGAGTGTGATGTTCTATGGGTTGAAGGTTCTTAGACTAACTATCACTGTTAAGAGTGAAGTGTAGCTAAAAGGGTTGAGTGTGATGATGATGTTAATGTGAGGTTTGAAGGTGAGATGCAAGATAAGCTTGCATTGGTGAGCCCTTATATAGGCAAGAGTTGTGGGATTCGAACTAAAGTTGGTGTTAAAGTCCTATGGTGTAGTGAGGGAATCCTAGGGTGTATGTGAGTTTGCAAAATTTTGCAGGTTTGAGGTTAGGGATGCAGGGATCTAAAGGAAACAGTGAAAATTCGTCAAACATAGGCACGGTACCACTAAATACCACACGGTACCGTTAAGTTTAATGGTACCGTGGCCTATTTAACGGTACCGTGACCTGGAAGTCACGAATTTTCTTGTTCAGCCTAGTTCTGGGCAGTTAAAGGGAAGTTTCCTAGGGAATAAGAACCACATTTGTGTGTTCT
Organism: Artemisia tridentata subsp. tridentata; assembly: GCA_021014915.2. Classification (NCBI taxonomy): domain Eukaryota; kingdom Viridiplantae; phylum Streptophyta; class Magnoliopsida; order Asterales; family Asteraceae; genus Artemisia; species Artemisia tridentata. Next base: position 253,033,611 of record CP139505.1, read on the forward strand.
TGAGAGTGTTTGGTGAAAGACTATATGAGTGTGTTTTCGCTCCCCCTTAATCTATGACCATCCGGACAAGATGTAAAAGTATGAAAAGGAAAACAAACGTTGACAGAAGCGATGAGCTTAGTAACGTCATGACAAGTGGAGGATAGCATGCGATGAACTTCACCTTTGAAGTCACGTAGCTCTTCTCAATCATTGTGAATATTCATAGAATATTTATATGATGAGGCATGTGATTACTTGGAGATATCCTAAGGGTTAAGAAGATAAAATCTTCAGAGTTGTAAGGTTGGTGATAAGGTTCTAGTGGGGTTATCACAACTTATCCTAGCGGTTTTTCGCTTGAGGTGTGTGGAAGGTGAGTGGGATGCGGAAGCATTGGTAGTGTTTAATACCATGCGGAAGTGTGAGGGAAAAGGCTAAGGAATCAGATGATAGATACAATCTATTCTGATAGGAGACGGTTTTAGGTTCAAGACTACATCGAGTGGGAAGCAAGATTTTTGACAAAGAAAATTCACATATGTTGTGATTTTTCTAGACTTTAGATTAAAAGAATTTATACCGAATAAATTCTTTTATGAATGAATCCAACGGGATTAGGTGAACGTTGATCGAGAACGAGAGATGACATTTAATTGCATTTCGCAAATTAAATATACTTTAAATATTTCGGATGAAATATTTAAGTTGTCATTAGAATTTAAGAGGATTTCACGAATAAATCTCGCTGATATAGTGAGACTCTTATACCTAATAAATTCTTTGAACGGTACTGGACGAGAAGAGATGACTTTTATATTTCCGAGGAAATACATAGGTAGTCATTAGAGCGATGTGAAAGATGACTTAATATTTCCAGTGAAATATTTAAAAAGTCATCAGACGAGACACAGGATATGACTTGACATTTCCAATGAAATATCTAACAGTCATGGGACGAGATAGAGGGAATGACTTGATATTTCCAGTGAAATATCTAAAAGTCATGACACGAAATAGGAGAGATGATCTCAATATTTCCAGTGAAATATTCAAGAGATCATGCAAGGAACGTGACGGATGACTTAATATTTCCAGTGAAATATTTAAAGAGTCATGAGACGAGACACACAAGATGACTGAAATATTTCCAGTGAAATATTTAAATAGTCATATGATTTATGGAAAATGTTCCATCATTCCTAGACCTAGACGGAGATGGTAAGGGGATTCTCGGTTGAGAGGTTTGGTTGATTTACGGATTTCGATGTGCTTCGCACGTGAGTGTTTCATGGGGTTTTGAAAGATGTAAAGCTAGGCCTATGGTGCTGATTTGCAGCAGGGTTTGGGATCTTAAGACGTGTATATTCACACGAGGGTGAAAGGAACTACTAATCACTTATATAGCAACTCGTGAGTCCTTTGTCACCCGAGGGTTGATGTTAGCTTTTAGATTTGGGATGAGCGTTTTTACTTATGTTGTTAAAAGGCTTGAGTATGATGTTTCGGATATGACATTTAACAATTACGATCGCAAGTTAAACTTACTTGAATATTTCGAACGAAATATTTAAGTTGTCAATCCTACTCCGAGTTCTACTAGGTTTGTATCTAACCTTCCCATGACAAACGGGTGTATTACTTGGAAGAAGGCGAAGTGATGACTGGGGAATTAAGACAACTTCGCGACTACTCTAACTTATAGGTTTTGACACTAGTGTATGACTCTATGACTTCTAAGGGTTCATAGTGATGGGCATACCTAATTCCTAATGTGCCAAAAGGACATAGTGTGGGTGCAAACTTTACAAGTAAATCATGTAAAATGCACATAAGAAATAAATGCAAACATCATGCAAACCATGATAATCATATAGCATTTAAGATCATGAAGATATTTAATCATATCTTATGAGAACATGTTATCATTTTGAAACACGTATATGGGATGCAAGCAATCTAGGTTTGCTAAGGCAGATCCTAATTACTACTTGTTCAAGATAATCATCCTAATGGGAGATAAAGTTCACCGATGTAAACTATCTCTAGTCAAATGTAGGAATGAAAGTTTTTCAAGTTAGAGAATGAGTATGAGACTATCACTAGTGGTGCTCAATTAAGGCTAAACACGACCATTTTTACGGGTTATACCACAAACCCAACTTCTCTCCTGGAAGCAATTCAACCGTTAGGTCAAATTGAATTTCTAGTGCGATAGGTTCTCCAATAGTCATTCTCATGTTAGAAAATTTCAAATTCCTATATTTTCCTATCGAAGTATAGCAAAGATGATGTTATCTTGTTTTGCTTATACATGGCCTAATATGACTTAATTAACCATACTTTGAAAGTTGGTTAAGAGAATGACATGTCTTACACAACTCCTAACAAAGGCAAGAGAAATGTTCTTAATTTCGTATTTGAGATTTAGAGGTTATTTGATGAAGATGGTGTATTTTATGATCTCTTGGACATCATCTTTGTTTGTTGAGTTGTTACATATTATTTTAACATGATTTGGTTTCCTAGAACCAAGAGACACTCTAATGTGATACAATGTAGAACCTACTACATCATGTGTGTTTCAAGAATGCTCCATTGCATATCTTGAGAAAGAATCTAGTGAAGGTTACATACCTCAATAGATCTTGTGAGCATTATATTAAAAATGAGACATATTGTATATTACAACAAATATGCTTTTCTAAGAGGAAACTTATCACTCTTACGAATGTTTTGTGAAACAAGTATTTTAGTGTATGACCAATTTTACTTGTTTATGCAATGACACATGTCTTATTAGGTTATTATTTAACTCTAATGTCCTATATTTGTTAACAGGATGCAATGTATTCTCTTGTAGCATAACCATTCATGTTACAAAGAAAATAAGATGCATAAGATATAAGTTATCATTTGTCAATCTTTTGATAAGAGAAATACATGTGATATTCTCAAAGATTGATGACTTACATAATAGTTAATAACATATTATGTGTGACACTTTTACTAGACATGTGACTTTGAGTGTTGAGTCGTTCATGAGCAAAGTTTACATATGTTGTTTTTTTGCTCGTGTTTGGTTTTTCGAAAATGACACATTTACTTATTGCATTGCAATGTAAATTACTTGTATATTTCGGATGAAACATCCAAGTTGTCAATCCTACTTGGTTGTGTATTTTATGCATCTCTTAAACATATTAGTTTAATGTTTGGAACACAACCATTGGACAAGAAGGCTCAATATGGCATCTTCAACACAAGTGTGAGTTATGATCCGATGCATATTATTTTCGTCTTGAGAGGACGTCATTATTTTCATAACAATCGAGTGTGATTGAGTATGTAGATTCAAGAAAATATGTTTCATCATGATTTGATGTTATCTTGAATCTAAACAAATAATGACTCCAATTTCATGTCCACACTCGACAACTTGTCAATTAGATTCGAAGATGATATCAATCATAATTTGAATAATGAATTGATATGTACTCGAGATCTTTCTTGACCCTCACAATCACTCCTTTTTTAAAAAGAAAATAAAAATTTAAGGAGTGTGTTCCATTTATTCTAACACTGGTTGTATGTGTGAGGTTAATGACAAATTAAGTTACTACTTTGAAATTGTCATTTATTTTATTTGAGAAAAACTATTTATATTATTAAGTATAATACTCTTAGTTTTTCGACACCTCATTAGTATATAAAAATAATTACCTTAACCATTTTTATACCACATACGTAAAATACTAAATGTTTAAAAACATTTTGTATATATGTTAGATCAATGCAAGTTTAATACATTTTCTTTTACTTAAATACTAATGTATTAAAATGGCCTTTTATCTTGTTTAGACAACCCATGGTCAAACAAGATAAACTAATGTAATGTTTTAAAGATCATGTTACGGATTTTATGAAAGTGTTAAGTATTTTGGGGTGATATACTTTTTACACTTAAACCTTTTGAAATAATTGTGTAAGACAATATCTTTCGACACACATGATCTACCAACTTAGTTTCTATTCCTAAGAGGGTTACTAAACCATTTTAAAAACTTGCAACAAATGCAAGAAAAATGGTCTATGCCTATATGCAATGCAAAATCAATTACGCTACTTAGTGCAAGAAGTCTAGCCTAAGTCCTATTGACGCATAAGCCGAAAAGCTAATATTCGACACATAGCAACAAGGCATGAAGGACATTTATGCTTATAAATAAAATTAGCTCAACTAGAGATAACAATAAGCATACAAAAGTATTAACTAATAATACTAAGACATAAAGAAAAGCAAATAGTCATTTAGCATAACACACAAAGATACTTATCGTCATTTTGTTTATTAAGTATAACAATGTACACTTAGCTTGACTTTATTTGAAAATGAATTATTTTCCACCCCATTCAAAGATTTGATCAAGTTCAACACTTTGAAATCATGAATGCATCAACGTGTGATGTTCACTTTGTGATTTGACAAAAAAATTTGTGCAATCGGCATGACCGGAAAAGACTCTTTGTTACGAATTAAAGACATCCATAAATTTTACTTTACAATCACTTTCTAAAAATATTTTTAAGCGAAAGTAGACTCAATTACGTTTAAAACGATAGGTGGCACGACTCCTACGGACTTACGGTTGATTTTATACGAATTTTTGAAAATTACCAAATTCTGAAAAACAGACGAAGGTACCGTTAAATTTAGCGGTACCGTCCATATTTAATGGAGCCATCCGTTATATTTAACGGTGCCGTACGTCTGACATCAGTTTTTGAACAGAACAAACTTTTATCAATTTAAGAAAACCTTCAAGCTAGTATGACAACATATACTTAACAACAAAACTTGTAAGTATTAAGTAACTAAATACTTTTCATATTTTTATCACCTTCATGGGTAATTTGATAAATGGATCGTACTCAATTTTGAAAATCATTTGTTTTAAAAATTTGAGCGACGTGGCTCTGGTACCAATTGTGGAAACCGTAGAGGGGGGGTGAATACGTTTCCATTTAAAAACTTAAAACCTTTTGTATCAAACACCCAATCAAGTGTGACGTAATATGAAAAGTGTCAACAATGATCACATATCATCTAGGGATGAATAAATTAAACTACAACACAAGCACAATCAACCATGACACATACATAATCAACATAACATAAGCAACTAGCCACACAAGCATAAACGCAATGCAAATATAAATATAAAGCGATAAAGAATAAAATGAAAGTAAAGAGATAAGTAAGAAGGCACAAACCGGACACGATGATTTATAGTGGTTCGGTCACGAAGCTCCTCTTCGCCCTACTCCACTCCCCGAGTACCCAACTCGAGAGTTACTTCACTAATCAACAAACTCCCTTTAGGCAGAGAAAACCGTACACGTCGCTTAACTTGTTTTCCGACACTAAGCTAGATGTCGAGTGCTAATCTTAGCTAGCACCAATCTACCACGATCTACCCGATCTACACCGTACACGTCGCTTATCCTATTTCCGACACTAAGCTAGATGTCGAGTGCTAATCTTAGCTAGCACCAATCTACCACGATCTACCCGATCTACCCTTGATCCACATGATCAATCACACAAGCCCAATGGCTTCAAGAGATCTTCACTATCTCTACAAGATCACACTTGATCTTGACTCACTCTCTCTCACAAAAGTAAAATGATCTTGATGTATGCTATGATACAATCAAGAGTGTAACAAATGTTACAAGACCTAACAACTATAACTCTTGTATCTTCTTTGATACCTTGAGTTCTTCTCTTGCAAATGAAGAGGAATGATAACACTTTGTATCTACTTGGATACTTTGTGTTCTTCTCTTGCTAATCAAGAGGGATGACAACACTTTGTATCTACTTGGATACTTTGTGTTCTTCTCTTGCTAATCAAGAGGAATGAAGAGGATCACTTGAGTGGATGATTGGATCACTCTTAAAAAACCTAAGACTCTCCAAATGATCAAAGAAAGTTTTCTAAGTGAGGAGGGATTAGACCAGAGAAAAAGGACTGGAAAAATCAAGTTGGAAGTGTGAAATGGTCCACTATTTATAGGCAAAGAAAAATCTAGCCGTTACAGAAAATTTTGTACGGACGGCTCCGTTAATTTTGCCACGGCTCCGTTAAATTTAACGGAACCTTGGAGCCATCGGTGTCGAAAACGCTCCAGACGCTCCAAATTTTGTCTTTTAGTGGTGAAGGTTTATTTGGGGAAGTTTGGAGCTATTTTGGGGGGAAAAATAGTTATTACTAATTCAAAATAATTTGAAATGATTTTTCCAAATAAAACATTTCTTTTTAATTCAAAAATAATTTGTAAAATGTATTTTTGAAAAATGTTTTGTCACATTTATAAAAATGTGAAGTTTAGAAAAATATAATCCTTTGATCATTTGTCAAGTAGTAGATTTGTTTGTCCATACCTTGAGTGATTTACGTCGGGATGGAAATCTACGACTTTGTTGAAGCATACTTGAGGCGTCGAGAGATGTTGATGTAAGTATGCATTGATGATTTGTGTTTACAAGTAACTTGCACATTTTACGTTATATATTACAAGTTACATGTTTGTCATTATTAAAACCGAAGAAATCGTTTAGTTTAAATATCGTAATATTTGCACTAACATGACGCAATAAGAATTTGATCACATCATCATTGTTAGTTTTCTTATACTATAACATTATCGTTAGTTTCTCCTTCTTCCTTTTGGTTTTCTTTTTTTCTTTAGCTAATATTGTAGGTGTGTTGGTGATGATGTTTATGGAAGACAAATGGATCTATTGTTGCCTAAGAAGGAACCGAGGGTTAAGTTAGAGCTGCTAACCTATTTTAAATTTTTGGGTTGATTAGTAGTTTATTAATGTTATTCTTGCAGGTATTGATAAGTGGTTAGTGACGCTAACGGGGTATATCAAGATGTTGATAACAAAACAAAGAGGAAGATGGAGACGGAGTGGGTAATATGTTTCTTTTTTGTTCTTTCTCGATCATATAGTAATTATATTTGCGTTATTACAGTAAGTATGTTTATAGTTAAATATTTTACATGCAAGAATTGATTTTATTGGTGATCAACTACCTAGGGTTTCGAATTGGATGATCAGGAATTTTGATTTTATGGGCAGTCGTAAAGTCAGGAGCTGTGGCGTCTCTAGCTGTTTCGCCAAAGTCGAGCTCCTTCGTGTTTATCGATACTAACTCTTACTCAAAATTATATACCTTTTTTAAAAAATTTAGTTATTTGTAATCATTTTGAGATTTCTTTTAAGTTGGGTTATTACTGGAGTGCTATTTAAAGTGCAAGTTTCCACTTATTGTATTGTAAAAATTCAATCTTTATCATCTTGATTTCGATATGACATATAGGTTATGACGTATAGGTTAGTAACATAAAGTGAAATATGTTTTTTAGAGACATTTTGGTGATCACATGCTGTTAAATGTGCGTGTCTTTGAATGGAAAACAAGCTTTTATACTGGCTGCACAGTTGATATTAGAGTTGATATTCGAGCTATATGTTGCGTTGATGGAAATTCAGATTCTTTTCGCTATATTTATGTTTTGATTGTGATTTTCGTATTATAAAGTGTTCATAGCAGCAACACTCTTCAATCATTAGAATGTGTCTTTTTTTAATATTTTATTTTTCAATTAAGTTTATAATATTTGTATGGCGAGTTGAAAGTTGGGATGACGATGTGAAGTATGCAAAGCTAATGGAATAGCATGTTGGCGTGAGTGTTGGGTATGCAAAATTTTAGTTTCTCATTGGATAGCATGCTTAACAAAGTCACTTGCATGAATTGCTCTCAATGATTTATATAACAAGAATGAAATTTTGCATGGTCACGTGTAGTGTTGCATGGATAACATGTTGATTGGTGCATGATTACATGTGAAGTTTACAATGTTACACGTCATTTGTTGTGTCTCTTGGTTGGGTAAACGTTTGTTTGCCAAACTGACGTGTGAAATGGTTCAAAATCTCTCATTATACATATGGGGCTTTATGGTAGACGTGTTTGTCATTAAAGTTGAGTTTAATTTCTTGAAAATATATAACGAATAAATGAAATAATAACGATCAAGAATGAGTTCCATGTTTGAATGAGAACATTAATGCATCTATACAAATAAATGAACTCAATTATGATAACTCTGAAATGCTTTGATGACACTAAATAATCACCAAACCCTTTCAAGTTACCATGTCTCTTCATGTCTTTAAGATAGTTACATACATTGCTATTATAAATAAAACTCAACTATGAGTAGTGTAAAGTATTTTTTTCCAAAAGAACATGTTTTATGATATGAAAGTTATCCTCATGATTTGATCTCTATACTTAATGTAGCAAACAAAGAGACATACTCGAAATTTAATGGTCTATTTAAATTTGGAAGTATACAATTATCTATCTTATGTATTAAAAAGTACATTTAAAATTTGTATTTTTTTTATAACGTGATACAAATGTTTTGTACTTTTTGTTTTTATACTTTATAAGACAAATTAAGTTGTTGTGGTCTTCATACGGTTAGAATACTATATGGCGGGAGAAAGAAAATTTATTAACCGTATGATACTATCATCTATGGTCACTCATCACGTAAAGTACTATAACATTCGTCAAAGTCTGAAATCCGATACGCTTTACATGCTATCCAAAATAGTGATTCCTTACTTATAAATCGAATGTGGGTTTTTCTGTTAACTATATAGGTATCATGGGTTCAACGTTAGCACGAGATTACATATTCACTTTATATAAACCTATGAACTTCATCCAACAAAACCCATCCATGATCAAAATGACGAAAATTATTGCTGAACAACACGCTATGAACATTTATATCGAGCCCGTGTGCATCGCACGGGTCTAAATTATATTGATATATTTAATTAATTTCCACCAAAAATGTGTTAACATCAAGATCTACGAAAGTATCTATTATTTACGTGAGTTATTTAGTACTAAATGATAAATGTTCCGATATATAAAACGTATATTACAAACATTGACGCAAACTTGATAAAAAATATATAAACATCTGCACAAACATTACGTACAAAAAAAGTAGAAATTCAACCAATGACCCAGCTGTTAGAATTTAATAAACATGACAAGTTCATATATTAAACACATAATCATCACACACATGCGGAAGTGTAGGATCAATTTAACACATAAAGAATTAACCGAATAATAAAGTAAACGTACCTTTTGATTCTAGCTAAACAAGAATCAACTTCAATTATTCTTCAATTAAGATCAAGAACCCTAATTAGGGTTTATAATTGGATTAACGAATTACCCCTTACCGTTTTATAATTCAATCCAAGATATTAACTATAGTGAGTTAATACCACGTTCTTGTACACATGTACTAATACCAAATTAATGTAAATGCTAGTTTAATAAAACACAAGACGATTTTGTTTTTGGAAAAACAAAAGTCGAACACCTCTTGAAGGTTTCGGCCGATTGGGACACAATGGAAAGAGAAAAACACTTTTAGGGTTTAGTGTGTGTACAAAAGTTACAAAACAATGAACCCTTGTGTTTGTTTATATAGGATGACAAAACGTTGGGAACAAGTTAGGGTTTGGGTTTGGGAAACCCATTGCCAATCGGATCCTAACCCACAAAGGGTTCTAGATCTTTTTTGTTCTCTATTTTACATCTATAGTCCTTTCCTTTTATTATTTAACGACCGTTAGTCAATTACCGTTAATTACTTAACGCTCGTTAGTCGTTTTGTGTAATTAATAATTAAATATAACTTTTTATATTAAATTATTAAACATTAATTCTTCATACGTAAAGTGTGCAATCCCGTGGCCTCGAGTTCGATTCTAGACATGCACAAATTAAATATTGTCCATAAACTAACAGCTCCCACTTGGACATATCTTAATAGTGTAATGACATTGGTTAGCGTCTAGCAACATGTCAATGCCCCCAGTTCAACTCGAGTAAGGTCTCCTGGAAAACCTTTTGATGATTCATCATCATACTTATCCTTTTGTTACTAATACTACGTTTATAAAGATATGGATCTTAGTCATTCTTTAATTAACTATTCTATTTCTCGTTGTTTCTGATTGAGCAAGATTACCAAATCGTCTGAACGTATTTCAGATAGATTTTGGGCGTGGCCACGAAAACATCTCGTCAACCCTACGAGGGGCCCAACAGTATTAAACTTCAAAACAATTTTGAAGGAACAAATTCTTTCTTGACTACAAGCAAAACCCATGAACTTTGTAACACTTCTGAAAACAATCCTTATAGCTACCAGTAACGTATAGCGGTAAATTGCTTTACAGAAATGCACTACAACCATGACAGTTATCTGGTATCTCAAGTATGAGGATAACTATATCCATGATTTACTTGATGACAAGATCCATTAAGTAAAATCATGTAGTTGGGATAAGTCCTATATTCAATTCATTGAATATCATGTGAAATTGGCATGTCAACGCATCAATATACTTTCAAGTATATTCTACCAAAACTCATATTTGTCTTAATTCAATGATATTCCCATATCATTGATCGACAACGGACTATTTAGAATAACATAAGTTATTCACGGATTTAAACATGCAAATATAGGATACAATCTATTATTAATGAAAACAAACGTACCAAGTACTTTAATAATAATTGCTTAACATCCCTTATCCAAATACTAAATAGATCAATGCATGATAATTCTAGTTAATGAATTATGCCTCAAGTCATGTCAATCATACTTGTTGACAAGACATAAATCAACTAATTTTGATCTATCGGAATTTTGAGAATACTTATTTCAAGAATTCAATTAGTAAAGTTCTTGTATGTGTGCATTCAACTATCTTGATATTGTCACATAATATTTCATAAAATGCGTGACATCCTCAACCACCAATTTATGACAATTAAACTATCAAACCTTTTATAGTTTAAAGTATTCTAATTCTTTAATGTATAATGCAACTATGCTCTTAGTTAAGCATAACTAGTACACATGGCCATTAACAAGGATGAAATCCTACCATGACTAGTATTGAGTGTCATCTCAATTTCATTAGCATCATTGTATGCAAACAACAATATGCTCTTTAAAATTCCGTAAACTTTAATATCCATTATGTAATGTTTGATGCCTTCCAACCTTTCAAGATTTGTCGGCTATAACGATTTCGCAACAATTTGCCATATGGTTCATTCTTAGAATTTATGAGCAATTCCAGGCTGAGGATGTAATTTTGTATCCAACCATATTCATTACACTTAGTTATCTAATAACTTTCAATTAGATATTAATGTTGTCAAATCATCTTTCATCTAAGTATGATACAACAAATAACATGATGTACATGAAAAATCATTGTGTCAAAACTTAGATTTCATTCATGTTATATCTTTTCAAAGATATATATCCTATTTAGACTTTCTAATAGTATATCATGTTCTATTAGAATTAATTATTTTACCACTTATGTTTATAACAATAAACATATATTCCAAGGTTGTATGTTTATTTCCTAAATCTTCAAGTGAAGTTTCATTCCAAACTAAGACTTAACATTTAACGTATATAGAATATTACTTCCTATATGTTATACAACATATATGAAATAAGAAAATAAACACATAACACTCCCACTAGCTTTCAGGAACACTAAGGAATTATCTTATTTTAATTATAAATCAAAACTTGGATTTAATAATTAAACATAATTATATCTCCTAGATGCATGCATTAATCCATTCATGAATTATTGAACTTTATATACTTTCAAAGATTATTTGAATTCAAATACTCCTTTTGATTACGTATCGGTCTCGCACAAATAATTACTCAAGAAAGAGTTTTGATATTCCATTGTCAATTTCATATTAATGAAACTAAGGATGTCAATCATAATCTTTATACACTTAATATGCCTAAAAAGAATATTCAATCACAGTTAATTGCTTAAGTGTGATTAATAATCGTGTCATATACATAAAATATGTTTACAAAATTGTCCATATGATTTCTAAACAAAGATTTAAACCTCTAGGATTTTTATTCCCTTTGAAGAAACTCATCTTCATTCTATAGACTAACTATAGAGTTTAAGATAAACTAAGTTTCCAAAAACTAATTATCTTTATGGACTGCATCTTAACATTCATAGTATGTGTTATTACTAATAAATATCCTAACCAATACAACAACTACTAGGAATGATCAAAGAAATAAGAGTGGAACTTGTAATATTAGCTTCATATAAATCACACACTTAAAACAATGATACAAACCCTAATGACTACAATACCTTGAGAGCACCTTCAGAACACCAACCTCCCAAGTGAGGATGGGAGGTTCTATTTATAGTATTTGTGATGGATGGGCTTGGACTTGGGTGGGCTATTACATGGGCTTCTTTAATAAAATACATAACATATAAGCTTAAGTCCAAGCCCTATTGACTAAATATACTAATTACACAACGACACGATCAATACAATAAATAACGACAATGACCATCGCTTTTTATAAATCCTAACAATCTCCCCCTAAGGGATGGTCATTCAAATGTTGCTCGGAGTGAGTTGGTCTTTTGTCTTCATTTCCATGTGCTTCGTGTGTCGTTGTATAATAGTCTTTGTTCTTGTTCCTTCATGCTATGTGATCTTCAAAGAATCGTCTTTGTGGATGTTCTTGCCTTCAATCAACATCTTCATGTGATGATGCGTCGTGACCTTCAACATACTCATACATCTTGGACATTATACTTATGCTAACAATCTCCCCATAATCTTTCATCATATGAACTTGTTCTCGACATCTTGATTAGCTTCTTGAATTTGTCTTTTCACTTTGTCTTTAACTTGATCTTCTTGTCTTGAACTTTTACACTTGAGCTTTGTTAGAGATGTTCTTCATAAGTATGAGTATGCTGAGGTGAAGATGAATGATGTATGTGGTGATGGTTAATGGATGTTTATAGGTAGCTGCATAAAACCGTTAGTAATAATCATCCAGCGCTTACAGGTTGGGACTTTGAGATTGTCAACAGCATAGTGTGAAGACTTTCTCTAATCCTTCCCTAGGCCGTTCTGAACCGGATACCCCCAAGAGGGCTTACACAGACACACCGAAGTGCACCCACGATTCAGTGAGTCGCTGAAGATCACCCCACGACTGTAGACCGTTTGAAGCACGTAACCATCATGATGTAAATGGCAAGATTTGTAGATCTCATTAAGACTCTTACAACTTGTGCTCTTTTTGGCGAACACAAGTGTATCATTTTGGAAGTGTTCCTAATGAGATATTTTGATGAATCTCATGGCTCTAGACTCTATTGTGCGTTTTGGTTTTTAGTCGTCGGAGGCATGGAGCAGAGTGCCACCTTTTCAATATCAACACATCTCGGAGTGAGAGGCCGATAGATTATGCAGTGTTCTCCGTGAGAAATGAAACAAATATCTTTTGAGAGATATCTGAGTGGCTAGGAGGGGTGGTGCAGTGCGTCACTGGGTCCATGACGTCTTGTCTTCAATATCAGTATCACCTTAGTAAGTACTGATAGCAGATGTATTGACCCGGTTTCTGCCCTAAGTTTTCATGGAGGGCTATTTCTTTTCACCCTTTCAATCAACTTTTCTTTTTCATTCTTCAACCCCTTCTGTCCCTTTCTCATTTACTCCTTTTTTTCAATCTTACCTAAGGACTTCTAATTCTAATCTATTGGAATTGTCCTTGGGTAGATCCCTCCGGCTCTGGCGGATCATAGGACGGTTTTCCTAACCTTAGTCACCTTATAACTCCATGACTATCCTAGATTTGCCATAAAACCTTTTGAAAATCTCTCAAAGTGTTTATGAATAAACACATTTAGTTAGCACTTTGAGAGTTTTATATTTTTGAAATACTCCCCCTTCACATGTGCTCATGCATTTTTAACGAAAATTGCACATGTTGGGTAGAGTTCGCACATTTTGAATTGATCGACTTTCAATGAACATGACCTTTGCGAGACACGCTTACATCACTAGTTAGACTAGCTTGAAATTATTACCCGTTCCGGTCATATTCAAAGATCATCTCTCGAATTGGTACATTCTACTCAGACAAGTCCTTTGCGAGACACGTTTACATCACTGGAAAACCAGCTTGAAATTATTACCCGTCCCGGACAAGTCTTTTCGATAACGGACATCAAGTTTCGTCAATTCGAGGGTTAGAACTGAGTTTGTCTAATGAGCATACTTTGAGATTCCACGAACTTTGATCACATTTTAATCACGTCCTCTCCCCCTCAAAAATAGCATTGATATTTTTTATATCAACTGATTAAAATGAAAGTGTTTATGTAGAGAGACGGATTTTTAGCATGAAAATGGAACATTTTGCATTTTTTAATTTTTATACTCCCCCATAAAGAAAGCATATTATAAAATATTTGAGTTTCAAGAGGGAGTTTCTTGAGCACAGAATTTGAGAAAGATTTTGAAAAATCTTTTTGAAAAATCTTGATCATGTGCTCAAGATTCGTTTTGATTTGCCATTAACATTGTGAGTCCTGATCGGAAATAATCAGAAGTCATCAATGTAGCTCGGGTTCAGTACTGAAATGTACGAAAGCCGTAATAAAGAAAGTTTTGAGATCGACATGTTTTAGAAAATGTTTGAATGAACTCTCGCTCAAGCATCTGTACATGCCCGTATCATTGTTGAATGACATTTCTAGGTACGTACAGAATATTGATTTATACAAGAGACATGTCGTGAGAAGAATATTTTTGAATTTTGTATTTTATATTTTTTATGTCTTTTTGAAATTTTATATTTTTATATTTTGTTTTTGTTGGTTTTTCAAATTTTGTATTTTGTTTTTCAAAAATATTTACATACGAAGCTTCATGAGAAAATTTTCAAGAAGATTTGGGAAGACAGGCTAACTCTGCGGGAGTTAGGCTTCGCAAGCCAATTCGACGAACTAAGTTATCAAACCGCTCTTGTGGGAGGGCTTTAGTAAATAGATCGGCGAGTTGGTATTCAGTCCCCACGAAAAATAATTCAACAGTACCCTCTTCGACGTGTTCCTTTATGAAGTGGTAGCGGACTCTAATATGCTTGGTCTTGGAGTGCTGAACTGGATTGCACGAGATGGCTATGGCACTTTTCGAGTCACAATACATAGGTATGTGGTCGAAAGAGTAGCCATAATCTGTGAGTTGTGTCCTCATCCATAGAACTTGGGCACAACACGCAGATAGAGACACATACTCGGCTTCTGCGGTTGAAGCGCTGTGCAGTCTTGTTTCCTTGATGACCAGCCTACTAGCTTCTCTCCCAAAATTGTGCTCCTCCGGATGTACTTTTTGCGGTGACTTGACAACCAGCATGATCGGCATCTGCAAAGGCTGTTAGATTGAACTCCGAATCCTTCGGATACCAAAGTCCCATGTTAATGGTTCTTCGATGGTACCGAAAGATCCGTTTAACCTCTTTGAGGTGAAGTTCGGTAGGCCTTGCCTGAAACCGTGCTAATAAACAAACAGCAAATTGTATATCGGGTCGGCTAGCAGTTAAGTACATGAGAGACCCAATCATGCTCCGATATTTCTTCGGATCAATGGGTTTCCCATATAAGTCAGCACCGATTTTGGGTGAGGTGGCCATTGGAGTACCAACAGAGTCACAATTTTCCATTCCATGTTTCTTTAAAATCTCAATTGTATATTTCGCTTGATTAATGAAAATACCATGATGGGATTGATGGATTTGAAGTCCAAGGAAGAATTTTAATTCGCCCATCATAGACATTTCAAATTTACTTTTCATGAGATTTGCAAAAAGTTTTGAATGTTTCGGATTAGTGGACCCAAAGATTATGTCATCCACATAAATCTGAACAATTAAAATGTCATCATTAAACTTTTTGGTAAATAAGGTCGGGTCAATTGTTCCTTTGGAGAAATGATTTAACAGCAAGAAAGATGAGAGTTCATCGTACCATGCCCTTGGGGCTTGTTTTAGACCATAGATAGCCTTTTTGAGCTTGTAGACGTAGTCGGGATGATCTTTGTCAACGAATCCATCTGGCTGACTCACGTACACCTCTTCCTTCAGAGTTCCATTCAAGAAAGCCGTCTTGATATCCATCTGATAGACCGTGATGTTCTTGTGAGCCGCGTATGCTAAGAAAATCCTGATCGCTTCAAGTCTAGCTACTGGTGCGAATGACTCATCAAAATCGATTCCCTCTTCCTGTCTAAATCCCTTGGCCACGAGACGAGCTTTGTTGCGAATTACAGTCATCTCTTCATCCTTTTTATTCTTCCATATCCACTTAAGATCAATGACAAGTTTGTCGAGAGGTCTTGGCACTAAATCCCAAGTGTCATGAAGTAGATATTGGAGAAGTTCTTCCTGCATTGCTTCAATCCATGCATCATCTGACATTGCTTCCCGAATGTTCTTTGGCTCTTTTAAACTAACTGAGCAGGCAAAGATGCACATATCACAATCGGTAGCGAGTTGTCTTCTCGTCTGTACTGGCCTAGAAGGTTCACCAATGACATGTTCTATTGGATGGTCTTTAGTCCACTTTAACGTTGAAGGGTATCTTGAATCTAACGAATGCGTGTTTGATGGTTCATATAACCGAGAAGAAGATTCAGCATATTCTGTAGCAAATGGGTTTTCAAATGGTTCTTCTTCTTCTAACACAGCATCATTTTGGTATGGTTCTTCTTGATTTGGTGTTGTTGGGTTTTGCTCATCAACTGTAGGTAAACCAATCTCAATGACTGGAATGGCAGGAGTAGATGTAGATGATATTGACGTGGAGGGAGTTGGTGCTTCAGCTTCGATTGTAGTAGATGCATCTTGTGGTGGTTGTGGTGGTTGATGTTGAGCGGGTGCAGCGGAACGTTGGTGTGATGTATCTATTGAAGCTCCACCATAGTATTCATCATACATAAACTCGAAGAAATTTTCCAGTTCTTGATTTGTAGGTTTATCAGTGTTAGTTGACTGAGCTCCTTGGGTGTGAGTTCTGAACTGATGTGTCCAGAAGTTTGACTTTGTGGTGCGGGTCCTAATCCGATACGATTAGAAGCCATTGGGTTAAGCGCGGGTTCTAGAACGAGTCTCTCAGAAGCCATTTGTGAAATCTCATCAAATTTCACATTCATAGTCTCCATTACTCTTTTCGTTCTTCTATTATACACCCTGAATGCCCTCGAGTTATCTGAATAACCAATGAAGATACCAATATCACCCTTAGCCTTCAGCTTCCCCAGATCCTCTCTGTCATTTGTAGGATAGCACAAAGCGCCAAATACATGAAGATAAGAGATATCGGGTTTTCTGTTGTTCACTAGTTCGTATAGGGTTTTATTGAATCTTGGTTGGATTAGGGATCGGTTTTGAGTAAAACAGGCAGTTGAAATAGCATCAGCCCATAAGAATAACGGTGCACTGGAATAGATCAGCATTGTGCGAGCAGCTTCCACAAGAGTTCTGTTTCTTCTTTCAACTACCCCATTTTGCTGTGGAGTTCTAATTGCTGATGTCTGGTGAGTAATTCCAGTTTCTTCAAAATATGTTCTTAACTCCTGATTCACAAATTCCGTGCCATTGTCAGTTCTTACAATCCTAACTGGAGCTTGAAGTAGAACTTGAATTCGCTTCAGAAAGGTGATGATGATTCCAGGTGCTTCGTCTTTTGATCTCAAAAACCTTACCCATGTATATCTTGAGTAATCATCGACAATCACAAGAATATACTACTTCCCATTGATACTCTCAACTCTCATTGGGCCACATAAGTCCATATGTAATAGATGTAACTTATCAACCGAACTGGGAATGGTTTTAGGTTTATAAGTTGCCTTTTTTCTCTTGCCTTGTTCACATGATGGGCATAAGTGTTCTTTGGTGTATTTGAATTTAGGGAGACCGGTGATGATGGTGTCTTTGGCAAGCTTTGTTATCGTGTCAAAGTTGAGATGGGAAAGGCGTCTATGCCACAACCAGGACTTAGTATCGTCAGCTCTTGTCATAAGACAAATTGGTGATGACGAGGCCATTTGGTTTATGTCGATAGCATAAAGATTGGTGCCACGATTTCCGGTTAAGAGATCATCACCAACCAAGTTCCTAACGAAACATGTATTTCTTCTGAATGCAACCTCTAAGTCCGCATCACAAAATTGTCCGACAGAAAACAGGTTGTGTCCCAAACCTTCGACATAGTAAACTCGAGTGATTAAAAAATTCCCAAACTGTAGATCTCCATAACCCAGAATAGCTGCTACATGATCATTTCCAAACCGAACTGTTCCCATGAACTTCCATACAAAGTTGATCAGCAGCTTCAGATTCCCGGTCATGTGCTTGGAGCAACCCGAGTCGATGATCCAAAGACATATTTCGATAACCTGCCAATAACAGATGATTGTGCATTTGGAAACCGTTTATCATTTGGTTCCATGGGGTTAGGGATAACAGGAGAAATACAATCATAGACGGTTTTTACTGGTTCTTCCTTAGCCATTTTTATTCTACCATTTTCTAGATTGAATTCTCTACCTGTTGGAATCCATACGCACATCTTAAGATAGTTCCTAGGCAGCAGACTACTAGTTGTTTTCTTAGACTTTGCAATAAGTCTTTGAATGTATCTAGTCTTAGCAGTATTTTTGAAGGAACATCTTTCTTAGCAGGCATTTCATTCACATGTACAACATTAGAAACAATATCATCACACACATTTTCAGACAAAGATTTCTTGTTCATTAAACAAACAGGTTCATTACATGTACTAGAAATATTGTCTTTAACGTTACATTCAGTTGACATAAGTTTCTTCTTGGAAAGCGATAAAATCCTAGGGTGTTCTTCTACTTCTTTCATTTTATTCGTGGTTTCACTCTTAGAAGCAGGCGCGACTCTATTCCTTGTATTGCTCCTAGGCTTTGGTCTGCTACTCTTAGAGGTGCTTTCTACTCCTGTAGAAGGTAAGGCACACTCATTAGGATTTATCTTGTTGTCCTTTGAATCAGTGTTAGCTTTCCTAGTCTCTTTTGGATTTTCCTTAACACTTTTGTCTATCGCCCTATATGTTTTAGATGTAGAGGTAGATGCAATAGTGGTACTAATCCTATAAAGTCCAGGTGCTATCACATTTGGTGTTTCGACAACTATTTTCTCTTTAGCTTTTTCTTTGGGCAAGGGTGAAGGAGCAGATTGTGAAATTGACATTTTTGGTTTTGCAATAATTTCTTCACCCTTCCCTTTTTGACATTCAAGCTGAGACTTCAAAAGATCAATTTGTTTTTGCATTTCATTGTAAGAACGTTCATACGACATTTTATCATACTTGCATTCTTCCTTTTTCTTATCCAGTTGTTTAAAATATGTGACATTTTCTTTTTCAAGCTTTGCAAGAGCATTTTCACATTTTGAAACAATTTGAGAAGTCTCAGCTCGAAGTCTTTCATCGTCTTCGACAGAATACATTTGATAAATAATGGACATAATATCAGTTGAAAGAGCTTCGTCAGAGAGTGCGTCATTTTGTTTTTCCAAAACTTTGATTTTTTCAATGTTTTCATTGGCTTCAATTACCAAGGATGTGTGGTCCTTGACAAATTCAGTTACTTCTTTGATAATTGCGTTCTCAACATGAATTGCTCTTGCATGTATGCCAGATAAAATGGGAGTAATTTCTGTTTCGAACATCTTTTTCTGTTCAGTTTGAAAACTTGAAAACCAATCGTTGATTTTAGTATTAGTTTTGGTTGCCACAACATCTTGAAGCATTTCAACTCTCCTTTTAAGATCGGCCAATAGTATTCTAGCTTCACTTGCGGAAGTGTCGGTAGAGTACATTTGTTCGATGTTAGAAAGGTGTTTTGACACAACTTTGAACTTTGTGGCAGCCACTGGTTTTTTGAAAAACAAAGGTGACTCCTTTTTAACAAGATGAACACCAGCAAGTTTGTTTGCTTCATTATAATCAATTGGTTTGATTTCTCTATTTAATTGTCTCATTTTTTTTCGACTCTCTTTCGTAAGCTCAATCGTTTCATACGAATCATAACAAGTAGGTGGATCATGCACATCATTTATAAGATTACCATTAAATAGCACATTCTGTTTTTGCTGAGCTTTCTTGAAATAACAAGGGTTTTCACAACCGAGAGCCATTTTCTTTCTTGTATATAAAATCGGGTTTTTGTCGTTAATTAACATATTAATCGTTTGAGTTGAATGACCCGTTTTTACAAGCAATTCTTCCAACTTTTTAATAGTCTCCTGTTTGTCAAGTACTTCATCAAGAAGTTCATCTTCTCGTTTTGAAAACTTTGTATGCAACTCTTTCTTCTCTTTTTCAAGATCAGAACAAGTTGATTTTTGTTTAGAAAGTTGGTTGGTTAATTCAGAAATTTCTGCTTTTAAGGATTTAATTTGCATGTTCAATTTAACATCAAGAGTGTCGTATTTGATTTGCAAATGTTTCTCCCTTGAAACAGAATCACTGTAACCCTTTTCAAGTTCTGACAGTCGTTTGTGGTGAAATTCAAAAGCTTTTTCGTTCACCTTGTATCTCTCAAGCTCAGTGGTCAATTTTTCATTAGCGGCCTTAACATCGCTATTGATCTTTTTGACCTTTTCAATTTCAATACCACAATTTTGCAATAATGATTCAAATAAAGCACATGTTTCCTCTTCATTCTCAGTATGCTGTGACTCGAAGCCTCCATTAGGATCCATATCTGGAGTAGCCAAATTAGTATTACTATAACTTGGGGAGTCCATATATGTATCGTAAATGGGATTAGGAGTCGCAGGATGCTGTTCATTCTGAGGTGACATATCAAACATTTCATTATTGTGACATGTAGTATATGTAGGTACCTCAGATATCACATTAGCAACATAAGCAGGAGGTGTTTCAGAATCCGTGTCATATTTAACCTCTTGAAGATTTGCCATGAAGATGCAGTTGGCATCGATATCCTCCAAATCCTCTGCATCATCCATCAGTGCCATGAAATCATTTTCCTCAGCACTTAACTGAAACCCTACCTTGTCCTTCTGAGCTAAGAGCAAAGCTTTCTGAAGATACTCGGGATCTTTCTTTTTTGGCTTGGAGGGACAGTTTCTTGCCATATGACCAGTACCCTGACAGTTGAAACATTTCAACACATTTCCTTGATTCATATTCCCAACATTCCCAGCAACTTGAGCAGCAACATTCCCAACCTGATTTCCCATATTCTGACCTCTTCTGTTTCCAACAACTTGACCCATCTGATTCTGATTACCCATAAACTGACCCATCTGATTTCCCATATTCTGCCCTTGATTACCCATCTGAGGAGCATATCCCTGTTGATTTCCATATCCTCCAACCATTTGTCCTTGTTGACCCATGTTGAAACCCGGTTGAGCAAACTGCCTGTAGCGAGTATTCGATGAAATCCTTTGATTGTTGTTGGTAGGTGTGGAATAGCTTCCTTGAACAACTTTTGATAGAAGGGTAAATGCTTGAGTCAGTACAGACATGTCATCATTAGGATTGTAGGGTGATTCAAGGTAAAATTGTTGTGGAATGACTTGTTGTTCTTGAGGATAGAATTGTTGTTGTGGGAAGATAGCAGTTTGTGGAGAGTATTCATGTGGCATGTAGTTCTGAGTGGGAGTTGATGATGATGTGTTCACTGTAGAAGGTGATGGTGACTGAGCAATTAATGCTAGAGGATCATGTTTTTTGGCAAGCATTTCTTTCCTAACCTCATCTGCCTCTTTCTGGTTTTGTTTCAAGAAATCATACAGTTGATCATAGTTCACTTCATGAAGGTTCTTTGTTTGATTAACAATCGTAACATATCGTCCCCATTCCTCTGGAAGGTTGTTAAGAAACTTGATGTTCTGGACAATCTGTTTTGGTGTTAAATTAGTCCTGATGAGCTCATTCATGAGAGTGCAAAACCTTGTGCAGTAGATTTCAATTGGTTCAGCTGGAGTTGATGAAAATTTCTCCCATTCAGTTAGAAGCTTGTTTTCAATGTCTTGTTGACCAATTTCAGTTCCATGACATAGCCTCCTAACTCGTTCCCACATATCATAAGCAGTTTCACAGCTGTCAACAGCACAAAAGATCTCTTGTGGTAAACCAAGTTGAATTAGGTGCATGGCTAAGTCATCTGCTTCAATCTGTTTCCAATCCTCTTCTGTGTACTCTTCTTCTTTCTGAGTACGAAAGGATGGTTGAACAGTAGGTGTTTGATTGGGATCACCAGCTTCTTGAATCTGACGAGGTTTGAATGGACCATTCTTGATGGAGTTGATCAGGAGTTTGCCTTGTCCATTAGGTTTTGTTTTCAAGTAACGAAGCATACAGCTTGTCCATAGAAGATAACTGCCTTTTTCTAGCATGGGAGGACGGTTTTCAGCACCGGCTGCATGGATGTCTTGTTGAGTAGTCATTGTTGTTGTTGAATGGTTAAGATGGTATTGGATCGGTTAAAGAACTAGGATATGGTTGGTTACTGTTCACGAGATTTGTTTGGTTTAAGTCCTTTGTCGTTGTCCTTGAATAGTCGTTGAGAAACTTGATAAACCGAGAAAGTTGATAACTTGTGAGAAACTTGATAATCCTTGAGAAACTTGAGATTTAGAAACTTGATAAGTCCACAAAGTAGATAAACTTCAAACTTAATAAATCCCAAACTTGAAAATTACTCACAAAGTTACAAAGTCACAAAGTCACAAACTCTTAAAGTCAATATAGTATTAGTCGAACAGTAAAGTCACGTGATACAAGTACCTTAATAATGCAGCTTTAAATGCAACACACGCAAACACTTCAAATGCCACACACGTTAAACTCAAAAGCACATGCAAAACACGTTAACTGTTGCGTCTTTGAGGTAGGATAGCAACACACGTCAAAAGCAACTTAATATAATACTTTCAATATTATGGTGCAACGTAGTAGCTCAATACTATAAAAGACTAGAATCAATCTTCAATATTAAAAAAAACACAAACACAACAAACTCACTTATGAAGAAACTCTACTGTGAAAAGTTGCTCGTCTAAGTTTCTGGTTTGACTAGAGTATGGTTCGACTATATTAAGTTTGTTCGACTAGAGTGAGTTTTGTTCGACTAGTTAACTTGGTTCGACTAGCAAACTACTTCGACTATATCACTTGGTTCGATCAAATGAGAGTTGTTCGACTATGAAATTTGTTCGATTAGCCTTGTTCGACTAGATTAAGGTAAAGTGGTTCGACTAATTTGCTTCGACTAGACTTGTTCGACCACAAAGATGTTCGATGAAGTTCTTGTTCGACTAGAGTAAGTGCTTCGACTATATTCTTTGTTCGACTACCTAGTTTGTTCGACTACAGAAAGTTGCTTCGACTATATAAAACTTGGTTCGATTAAATGAGTCGTTCGACTACCTAGCTTGTTCGACTAAGTGCTCGTTCGACTAAGTGCTCGTTCGACTAAGAGCTCGTTCGACTAAGAGCTCGTTCGACTAGCTTAAACTCGTTCGATCAAGGTTATTTGTTCGATAGGCTGGTTCGATAAGGTAAGTCCTTCGATAATTTGAGTCCTTCGATAAGCTTGTTCCTTCGATAAGCTAGCTCCTTCGATCAAGATAGATCCTTCGATCAAAGTTACTTCGTTCGATCAAGTGGCTCGTTCGATCAGTTTTGATTGTTCGATCAAAGTTGTTCGTTCGATCAGATTTGATTGTTCGATCAAATGTGATGGTTCGATCAAGTTTGCTCCTTCGATCAAAATGCTCGTTCGATCAACTTGTTCGTTCGATCAATTGGAAGAGTAAGTCTAACTCGACTACCCTTTTGCTCGTTCGACTGAATGCTTCCTTCGATGACCTTGCTCGTTCGATGAGGTTGCTCCTTCGATGAAATTTTCTGGATCGAGCAAAATGAGTCGTTCGATGAAATACTTAGTTCTATCAAGTGATGCTTCGACAATCTTGTTGGTTAGATGAAAGATGGTCCTTGTGAACGGTGGAGAAACAAAGCAAATTCTATGAAATAATAAAAAGCAATAGAACAGAACGTGACAAAAACAAAAACAAAGTCCTAATAAAAAAAATGAAACAGTAACGAAGTGAAAAACCGTATATTATCCTAGGCTTTAACTTTTTTATGCTCTTGATACCACTTGTTATTACTAATAAATATCCTAACCAATACAACAACTACTAGGAATGATCAAAGAAATAAGAGTGGAACTTGTAATATTAGCTTCATATAAATCACACACTTAAAACAATGATACAAACCCTAATGACTACAATACCTTGAGAGCACCTTCAGAACACCAACCTCCTAAGTGAGGATGGGAGGTTCTATTTATAGTATTTGTGATGGATGGGCTTGGACTTGGGTGGGCTATTACATGGGCTTCTTTAATACAATACATAACATATAAGCTTAAGTCCAAGCCCTATTGACTAAATATACTAATTACACAACGACACGATCAATACAATAAATAACGACAATGACCATCGCCTTTTATAAATCCTAACAGTATGAGTAATTTGCCAAATTCAATATTCGCAATTCATCTTAATGACCAACAGGTTTACCATAATCCTGTAACTCATAATCCTCAACATATTATTCAAATATTTGAGAAATCCTTGCGGATTTCTGAATGAGAATTTCATCATCTTGAGATTTAACATTAATATGTTTAATCCTCATCATGACATTTACTAGTGTATTTTTAGAAGATTATTTATCTTGTAATTTTATCTTTCAAGATAAAACTCCCATTTGCCTTTTGCAATTTATAGACTATCTATAAATACTTAGCAAGTAGAGCAACCCCAAATTGTTCTCTTTTGGGACATTACAAATACACATTGTCAGTTCCTTACATTAGTTTGTTAATATCCTACTTCATAAGTTGTTTAACAAATTAAGAACTTCAATTTTAAGACTTAATGTGATTCATCACATTCCACAATAAATGGTGTCTTATTAATCTTCTAGGTTGGAGTCTTATTGAGTATATACAATCCATACTCAATTTTCTAACCTTGATAACTTTTTGAAAGAAAAGAAGTTATAGTTATCTTTAATCAAACGATACCAATAGAGTTTGATTCTCCTAACTGAACACACCACTAACTTGAGGTATTTCATTAGAACTTATATTGTGAGACAATCAAACAATATGTAAGATAAACTCATACTCCTTCTGGCTTACCTATTTACCAACTAAGTCAACTTAATGGTGAAATAGATTTTCCAAGCCAATTGCATGCTTTATAACGCAAGTACTTTTTAACTAAGTCACTTCTTGTCCATGTCTCAACAAGAAGACATAGACTGCTATAATCTCACTATACGTTATAAATCATTGATCAACTCAATGACTTCTTGTATATGTCTTAATAAATAAGACATAACAAGTTAACGTCTTACTTTATATTATAATAAGTTTTGAAACAATTTAAAAGACTTCATATTTATAGCTTTACAATAAAGTATAAACATGTATAACTAAAGTAATCATGAACACCACAATTTGGTTTCAATAGTAATTTCAAGTTAATTTATTACTTCATTTATTTATGACATTCCAAGAATACATAAATATTCAAATATGAATTAGTATTAGATTACTTCATTTATTTATGTCATTTCAATAATACATAAATATTTAGTTTGAAGTAGTCTCATTATCATATTGACACTTGTTCTAATAGGTATCTAATTTAGAAAGTGTAAATTCTCCATGTACGGTCTCTCGTAATCATGGAAATTCACCTTGTCATTGCAATCTAGTCAAGGTCTCACTTAAGCTAAATTTCAACAACAAGTGTTTCTTGAATTAGATGTGTATTAGTCATATTTAGAACGTTAGTTTCTTACCTTGCGGTCAAGACAATTCTTTAAATCATATTTCTATGTGTTGTACCTTGCACACAATATAAGATTTCTCTCACTTGTGCATGGAACAACATCATGTATTAGATAAACAACATGTCACTCGTTTGTTTATGTGATCAATATGATTGTGTCATAGATATTAGCATAATTAGTAGATATAGAACCATATTGTCTAGTAAGGAAACGTACATGACTATCCTTAAAACACAAGTGTCTACAATTGGAAAGTAATTATCTCAAGACATTCTAGAGATAATCTGGGTTACTACCAAGATGACAAAGCTTGTAGCTCCCACTGAATTTCAGATCATTACAATAATTCATTATTCAGTAATTACAACACAATGCTCCCACTGGATTTGACAACGTTGTAAGTGTTTCATAACCAGTAAAAGCAAATAGTGTGCTATTAACTTTCTACACCTTTGAGAAGACCCATTCGTAACAATTACTTAGGTATTAAAAATAGTGTATTCTACTATGTAGATGATGGACTATCCATCAATGCAATTAACTTGAAAATTGGGCATGGAATTCTTCCTTAATATGTCTACCATCCCCACAATGGTATGTAGCATCTTTAAGTGGTCAAAGCACAACAACTAGATAAATTATGTTAGTTTGCCTTTTACCAATTTTACGGTAATTAGTCTAGCTTCTAATTAAATAACTCAGAAAATGTGCAATTTTCTTAACTATTAAAGTTTTCTATGAGTTATTTCTTAGAATTTAGACAATTCTAGTTATCCTATCATACCTTTCTCATTCATGAAAAAGAATAGGATTAAGTCTCACTCTTCTCTCATAGGAAGGAGACTAGGTTTATTCTTTTAGTAAAGTTGACTCTAGCCAAAACCCCTACGGGTGTAGATCAATTTACCAATAAAAGAATATCCCACGTTTACGGTTTAATGTTGCATTAATACATTTAAAAGAATTTACAAAATTCAATTTTAGTATTTTCGATAATACAATCTTTTCAAGAAAATATAATACCCAAGGAAATATTCATATAACCATTGAATTTTCTTAAAAACCAGGATCCAAATTTTCATAATTTCACTACATCAGTTGATCTGCTAGTAATGAAAGTATAAAATATGGTAATCTGTCGAATAATAATTGGCAAATAATTTCCAATTCCTAGATCATTATGGGATTTACATTTGCCAAATTCAATTTGCAAAGTAAGCATGTTTCATCCCATCTCATGCCTTAAGTTTCTAGGTCTCCTTAACAACTTAATTAAGTTGTCTAATTTAGAAACTGCAAATTCTCCATGTACGGTCTCACGTCATGGAAATTTACCTTGTCATTGTAATCTAGTCAAGGTCTCACTTAAGCTAAACTACAATTTCAAGTGTTTCTTATAATTAGATGGCATGAACTTAAATTTTAGGGTACTTATTTTGATGTGTCAATCAAAATATGTACGAAGAAGCATGCACACATCTTCGTATCATAAGTTTTCAAAACCTTTTTATTTACCAATTTTAAGCTAAAATTTAAATCAACAAAGTTTTAATTGAGGTATTGGGTTCACCAATCAAAGAATTACCTACAAGTATCGCCCACTATATCCTACTACTGCATGAGTCAAAAGACCCAAGTTATTCAGATTATTGCCACAAAGTG
This sequence comes from Artemisia tridentata subsp. tridentata, assembly GCA_021014915.2. Lineage (NCBI taxonomy): Eukaryota > Viridiplantae > Streptophyta > Magnoliopsida > Asterales > Asteraceae > Artemisia > Artemisia tridentata. The sequence goes on from CP139505.1 coordinate 253,061,212, forward strand.
GCACGTGGAATTGAGGTCAATTCACCCTTAAGATGATTTTGTACATTAATAGCCATACTAGGTAGCTCCAATTTGACGCACAAAGGAGCGAAGAGACAAACGTCAGCACAAGTGCCAATTAAAAACGCGTCTCTTTCGGTTTGACAATTTAATGTCAATCCTCCTTATACCCCTCTTATAGTTTGTCAAAACTGGGTGAGCCGTTCACACTATTGGTACAAAACTCATCACTCAATTAAAAGTTTATAACTTTAAGTCTTAAAAATATGTTATAAATTATAATCTTGCTAGTCTTGCCTGGGAGCAAATTACCGTGCGAAGCGAACCACTATCGGCACATAAGACTTTGCAAGATTCATAATTTATCACATCAAGTTTCATAGTTATTTAGTCCTTTTATTTTCTATTCAAAAATTACCCTTTTTTGCTTACAACGTGTCATACAATTTAAACAAAAAAAAAGTAATAATAAAAATAAACAAGTAAATAAGCACATAATCTTAACAATTAATTTATGTATCAATTAGCCACATGCAAACTTGTTTGATAAAACCTATTAATAATCTTTCTATGTTTCATTATGCATATATTTAACTAAGACTATCACTTACAATGGTAAGTGAGCCACATGCATCGACGTATCGATTGCGTTAGTCTTAGCAAATATATACCAAATTGCACATAATAGATTCATTAATATAATTAATTGAGGTCTTCCCCAATTTTAGATCTATCATACTTACATGTGTAAATCAACTTAACAATTAATCAAACCTAATCCATGATAAACATGCATGTTTCATCATAGATTAATAGAAGTCACAAGATACGTAACTTTAACCACATAAACATGTTACAATTTTAGGGTTTCAAAACTACAAAACTAATTTCTTATATATTAGGGCATCGCCCATCCCCCCCCCCCCCCCTTAAAAATTAGGATTTTCGATTTTTTAAACCCTAAAAAATCGACTAACATCAAAACCTAATCCAAGATTTGTTTTTTATGTGTTTCGGTAATTCATTACATGTTAAAACGGCTCGAGATGCCACTGTTAGAATTTAATAAACATGACAAGTTCATATATTAAACACATAATCATCACACACATGCGGAAGCGTATGATCAATTTAACACATAACGAATTAACCGAATAATAAAGTAAACGTACCTTTTGATTCTAGCTAAATAAGAATCAACTTCAATTATTCTTCAATTAAGATCAAGAACCCTAATTAGGGTTTATAATTGGATTAACGAATTACCCCTTACCGTTTTGTAATTCAATCCAAGATATTAACTATAGTGAGTTAATACTACTTTCTTGTACACATGTACTAATACCAAATTAATGTAAATGCTAGTTTAATAAAACACAAGACGATTTTGTTTTTGGAAAAACAAAAGTCGAACACCTCTTGAAGGTTTCGGCCGATTGGGACACAAGGGAAAGAGAAAAACACTTTTAGGGTTTAGTGTGTGTACAAAAGTTACAAAACAATGAACCCTTGTGTTTGTTTATATAGGATGACAAAACTTTGGGAACAAGTTAGGGTTTGGGTTTGGGTTTGGGAAACCCATTTCCGATCGGATCCTAACCCACAAAGGGGTTCTAGATCTTTCTTGTTCTCTATTTTCCATCTATAGTCCTTTCCTTTTATTATTTAACGACCGTTAGCCAATTACCGTTAATTACTTAAAGCTCGTTAGTCGTTTTGTGTAATTAATAATTAAATATAACTTTTTATATTAAATTATTAAACATTAATTCTTCATACATAAATTGTGCAATCCCGTGGTATCGAGTTCGATTCTAGACATACAAATATTAAATATTGTCCATAAACTAACACCAGCCGGTGCATCGCACGGGTTCGTAAAGCCTCGTAAGTCGAAAGATACTATCGAGAATAAGAGTTTAGAAGTTTAAAGGTATAAGGCCATGTGTAGTGGGCGCCAATTTGCCCAAAATTGCCCCAATTCGCGCCCAATTAGCGCCCCTCCCCATTACATAGGGGCGCGAATTTGCAAAAAAATCGAAAGGGCGTGATTTGAATCGCGCCTTGCCCCTTGCTTGTTCCAAGAAAAATCAGACAGTTTGCTTTGTTTTTTTCTTTGTTTAGCGCCCAAATTTGAATCAAACCATTACATACATTAAACATAGGGGCGCTAATTTGGTGGAAAGCTGATTTGGCATAAGTTGACGCCCAAATTTGCCTCATGCATTACACATAGCCTAATGAAGTCCAACTACACATCACTTCCCTTCTTTATAATTTTTGTATATCATTTTTTTTTTTCACAATATCATCAAATTCTAAGTCTATCATTAAAAACATCCCTGGCTTTGATGGAGATCTTCCTTTCACTTTTGAAACTGGGTACTTGGTAATTTTTGCTTTTATTTTTCATATGGGCTTTATAAAAATGTTGCTGAAACTTACTTATTTTTCCTTTCTTATTCATTTTATGTCAAAAGATATGTTGGAGTTGGAGAAAAAGAAGATGTTCAGGCTTTCTACTACTTTGCTGAGTCTCAAAGAGATCCTTTGCATGAACCTCTTCTCCTTTACATTACGGGCGGTCCTGGCAATACGGGGTTATATCCTTTCCTCTATCAAATTGATAATTTATTTCTTGTACAACAGCAGGGATGTTTTTGCCTTAATTTTTTACAGTAATATTCACATAATATATTTGAATATATTAATCAATAGTTCATGTATGTTCTTAATGATAAGAGAAATTAGTTTCCTTGTTAGAGCATTGAGTTAAAGGAGTATTTCGAGTGGCAAAATAATACGGTAAACTTAGATAAGATTTTTAGTAGTAGGTAATTTAGTAAAAACAACTCAAAAAGAAAAAGCTACACAAACAATTTAAATCGTATAGGTTAATAAACTTTGCATAACTGCATTTGCGATACAAGGGGTGCATCTATTTTTGGCATCGTATATAAAATACCACTAAGCAATTACGAGGGTTGCTTTGTTTTTTTAGAGGCTACCTCCCTATCTTTTACTCATCTCCTCTTTAAATAATAATAATAAGGATATGCATAGCTTCCTCATGTTGTAGACGTATATGATAGGGTCTCTCATGCATGCACATGCATGGTTTTAGGAATTTGTTACCCACTCCCCCGCCACAATTTTTGGAGATGTTGGCCATGTTTGGCAAAAATAGCTGTGAGCTGTAGTAGTGAGCTGTGAGCAGCAGCTGTTGGAAATTTTATATCATAACAATTATATATAAACAGGTAAACCTCATCAAAGCATGCAGCGGAAGTAAAGATCAAATACTTGTAATCTAATTAACCGAATTAAAGAATATGCGTACCTTAATGATTTTTAGCAAAACAAGAAATCAATCAAACAAGAACTTATTAAACCCTAAATTAGGGTTTAGTGAAATCGACTTCTACTTAGTCGAATGGGGAAAAGATCACAAACAAAAGTATGTTTGTCCTTCGTTCTTATACACACGTATTACAAGCGTTTCAATGAGAAAAGCTAGGTTCTTGAATCACAAACAACCAAACACTTTGATTGAGCAAATGGAAATCGACCCTAAGGGATTAGGGGGTTATGACGATCGGCAATAGCTCAAGGGAGGGAGAGAAAAAGAGAATTTAGGGTTATTGGGATTCAAGATGCAAGAATAATGAATACAAGAGGCCTTGTATTTATACTAATGCAATCTTGGAGTCCAAGTTAGGGTAGGACTCCCCTATTCCTCTTATTCGGCCGATCCTAGCAATCCCCAAGGGATTCTAGATCTTTCTTGACTTGTTTCCATATATTCGTCTTCCTTTAACATTTAACGACCGTTAGTCAATTCCCGTTAAGTACTAACGTCCGTTAAGTACTAACGTCCGTTAAGTGTTTATTTGTGAATTTAATAATTAAACAAAACTTATTATATTAATTATTAAAACATTGAAACTTATACGTAAAGTGTGCAATCCCGAAGTCTCGTGTTCGAATTCGGTCATACTTTATTAATTTTATATCCACAAAACTAACAGCTCCCACTTGGATATGCATTAATATAGTAATGACATTGGTTAGTCTAGCATAACACCCCAATGCCCCCAGAACGAGCCTGAGAGTGGTTTCCTGGAAAAAACCTTTTGATGAATCATCATCATACTTATCCTTTAGTTTTTAATACCACGTTAATATGGATATGGATCTAAGTCATTCCATAATTAACTATTTTGTTTCTCGTTATATATAATTGATCAAGATTACCAAATCATCCGAACGTATTCCAGATAGATATTGGGCATGGACATGCAAACATCTTGTCAACCCTACGAGGGGCCCAGCAGTATTATACTTCAAAACAAATTTGAAGGAACAAATTCTTTCTTGACTACAAGCATAACCTTTAACTTTGCATCACTTCTGAAAATAGGCCTTATAACTACCAGTTACGGATAGCGTTAGACTATCTTAAAGAAAATGAGCTACATCCGCGACAGTTATCTGGTATCTCAAGTCTGAGGATAAATATTCATGATTTACTTTAATGACAAAGATCCATAAAGTATAATCATGTGGTTGGGATCTGTCCTATATTCAATTTATTCATTTATTGAATATCATGTGAATTTGGCATGTCCAACGCATCAATATACTTAAGTATATTCTACCAAAACTAAGATTTGTCTTATTTCAATGATATTCCCATATCATTGATTGAAAACGGACTATTTAGAATGACATAAGTTATTCATGGATTAAACATGCAAATATAGGATACAATCTATTATTAATGAAAACAAACGTACCACGTACTTTAATTCATTGTAAATAATAATTTCTCAACATCCCTTATCCAAATACTAAAATAGATCAATGCATGATAATTCTTATTAATGAATTATGCCTCAAGTCATGTCAAACATACTTGTTGACAAGGCATAAATCAACTTAATTTTGATATATCGGAATTTTGAGAATACTTATTTCAAGAATTCAATTAGTGAAGTTCTTGTATGTGTGCATTCAACTATCTTGATAATGCCACATAATATTTCATAAAATGTGTGACATCCTCAACCACCAATTTATGATAATTAAACTATCAAACCTTTTATAGTTTAAAGTATTCTAATTCTTTAATGTAACATGCAACTATGCTCACAGTTAAGCATAACTAGTACTCATGGCCATTAACAAGGATGAAATCCTACCATGACTAGTATTGAGTGTCATTTCAATCTTATTAGCATCATTGTATGCAAACAACAATATGCTTTTAAAAAACCCGTAAACTTTAATATCCAATGTGTAATGTTTGATACCTTTCAATCTTTCAAGATTTGTCGGCTATAACGATTACGCAACAATTGCCATATGGTTCATACTTAGAATTTTGGAGCAATTCCAGGATGAGGATGTTAATTCTATATCCAACCATATCCATTACACTTAGTTATCTAATAACTTTCAATTAGATATTAATGTTGTCAAATCATCTTTCATCAAGCATGATACAACAAATAACATGATGTACATGAAAAATCCTTGTGTCAAACTTAGATTTTATTCATGTCATATCTTTTCAAAGATATTTTTCTATTCAGACTTTCTAATAGTATATCATGTTCTATTAGAATCAATTATTTTACCGCTTATGTTTATAACAATAAACATATATTCCAAGGCTGTATGTTTATTTTCTAAATTTTCAAAAACTTAACATTTAATGTTAATAGAATGTTACTTCCTATATGTTATACAACATATATGAAATAAGAAAATAAATTTAACACTCCCACTAGCTTTCAGGAATATTAAGGAAATATCTTATTTTAATTATAAATCAACACTTGGATTTAATAATTAAACATAAGTGTATCTCCTAGATGCATGCATAAATCCATTCATAAATGATTGCACTTTGTATACTTCCAAAGATTATTTTAATTCAAATACTCGTTTCAATTACTTATCGTCCTCGCACAAGTAATTACTCAAGAAAGAGTTTTGATATTCCATTGTTAATTTCATGTTTATGAAACTAAGAATGACAATCATAATCTTTATACATTTAATGTGCTTAGAAAGAATTTCAATCACAGTTAATTGCTTAAGTGTGTTTGATAATCTTTTCATACATTAAATATGTATACAGAATTTGTCCATATGATTTCTACACAAGAATTTAAATCTCTAGGATTTTCATTTCTTTTGAAGAAACTCATCTTCATTCTATAGTGTAACTATAGAGTTCAAGACTAACTAAGTTTCCAAAGTTAGTTATCTTTCTGGACTGCATCTAAGCATTCATAGTATGAGTAATTTGCCAAATTCAATATTTGTAATTTATCAACAGGTTTACCATAATCCTGTAACTCATAATCCTCAACATATTATACAAATATTTGAGATATCCTTGCGGATCTGTGAATGAGAATTCCATCATCTTGAGATTTAACATTAACATGTTTAATCCTCATCATGACTTTACTAGTGTATTTTAGAATATCATGTATCTTGTAATTTTATCTTTTCAAAATAAAACTCTCACTTGCCTTTTACAATTTATAGACTATCTATAAATACTTAGCAAGTAGAGCAACACAAAATTGTTCTCTTTTGAGACATTACAAATACATATTGACAATTTCTTACATTAAGTTTGTTAATAACCTACTCAAAAGCAGTTTAACAAATTCAGAACTTTAATTTTAAGACTTAATGTGATTCATCACATTCCATAATGAATGGTGTCTTATTAATCTTCTAGGTTGGAGTCTTATTGAGTATATATAATCCATACTCAATTTGTCTAACCTTGATAACTTTTGGAAGAAAGGAAGATATAGTTATCTTTAATCAAACAATATAACAAGAGTTTGATTTTTCTAATTGAACTTACCATAAACATTATGTATTTCATTAGGATTAATATTGTAAGACAATCTTATAATATGTAAGATAAATATATTTTGTTTGGCTTATCTATTCACCAACTAAGTCAGCTTAATGGTATAATAAAATTTCCAAGGCAATTTCATGCTATATAACATAAGTACCTTTTGACCAAGTCACTTCATGTTCATGTCTTAACAATAAGACATAAACTGTTATAATCCCAATTTTCGTTATAAATCATTGATCAACTCAATGACTTCTTGTATATGTTTTAATAAAAAAATATAACAAGTTAACATCTTACTTTATTATAAGTCTTGTAACAATTAAAAGACTTTATATTTACAATAAAATATAAATACATATAACTAAAGTAATTATGAACACCACAATTTGGTTTCAATAGTATTTCAAGTTAATTTGTTACTTCATATATTTATGACATTCCTAGAATACATAAACATTCAAATTTGAAGTAGTATTAGATTACTTCATTTATTTATGTCATTTCAGTAATACATAAATATTTAGTTTGAAGTAGTCTTATTATCATATTGACACTTGTTCTAATAATTACCTAATTTAGAAACTTTCAAATTAACATAGTTTCATTACATCAGTTGATCTGCTAGTAATGAAAGTATATAATTTACCTTGTCATTAATATCTATGTCAAGGTCTCACTTACGCTAGATATTAACTCCAAGTGTTCTATTAATTAGATGTGAATAAATCACATTAGAACATTAGTCTCTTACCTTGTAGTCAAGAAAATCCATTAAATCATATTACTATGTGTTGTTCTTTGCACACAATAAAGATTTCTCCCACTTGTGCATGGAACAACATCATGCATCAGATAAACAACACGTCACTCGCTTGTTAATGTGATCAATATGATTGTGTCATAGATATTAGTAGATATAGGACCACCTTGTCTAGTAAAGAAACGTACATGACTATCCTTAAAATCACAAGTGTCTACAATTGGAAAGTAATTATCTCAAGACATTATAGAGATAATCTGGGCTACTACCAAGATAACAAAGCTTGCAGCTCCCACTGAATTACAGCTCATTACATTAATTCATTATTCCGTAATTACAAACACTATGCTCCCACTGGATTTGACAACATTATAAGTGTTTCATAACCAGTAAAAACAAATAGTGTGCTATTTACTTTCCTACACCTTTGAGAAATCTCATACGTAACAATTACTTAGGTATTAAAAGAATGTATTCTACTATGTAGATGATAGACTATCCATCAATGCAATTAACTTGAAAAAATTGGGCATGCAATTTCTTCCTTAATAGGTCTACCAGCCCCACAATGGTATGTAGCACCTTTAAGTGGTCAAAGCACAACAACTAGACAAAGTGTGCTAGTTTGCCTTTTACCAATTTTGAGGTAATCAGTCTAGCTTCTAACCAAATAACTCAGAAAATGTACAATTTTCTTAACTATTAAAGTTTGCTATGAGTTATTTTTTAGAATTTAGACAATTCTAATTATCATGTCTTACCTTTCTCACTCATGAAAAGGAATAGGATTAAGTCTCACTCTTCTTAAAGAAAGTAGACTATGTTTATTCTTTTAGTAAAGTTGACTCTAGCCAAAAATCCCTACGGGTGTAGATCAATTTACCACTAAAAGATTGACCCACGTTTACGGTTTAACGTTGCATTAATCCATTAAAAGAATTTACAAAATTTAATTTTAGTATTTTCGATAATACAATTTTTCACGAAAATTAAATACCCATGGTAAATAACATTTAACCATTTAATTTTAACTAAAAACTATGATCCAAATTGACATAGTTTCATCACATCAGTTGATCTGCTAGTAATGAAAGTATTCAATAAGGTACGAGTCGAAACCCAATTGCCAATATACAAATTTCAATTCCTAGAAATTATGGGATTTACATATTTTGCCAACTTCGGTTGCAATGTAAGCATGTTTTATCCCCATCTCATGCCTTGAGTGATCAGATCTCACTATCAACTCAATTAAGTTAACCAACTTAAGAAACTGCAAATTCATCTATGCTCGATCTCACGACAATTGGAGATTTACCCTTTAATTACCATCTAGCTAAGTCTCACAATAACGTAAATAGTAATCTCAGGTGTTTCCGTTTCATTGGATGGCATATAACTAAAATTAAAGGGTGGTAATTTTGATGTGTGTTATCAAAAATATGTACAAAGATGTCATGCATTCATCTTGTATCATATGTTTCAAATAAAAACTTTTACTCATTAGTTTCTTTACTAAGCTTAAATCAACAAAGTTTTAATTGAAGCGTTGAGAAACTTACAACTTTGCCTTAAGATGCTTCGTACATATGATGGTTATACTTGGTAGCTCCAAATATGACGCACAATCAAACGGAGAGACAGAGTGGAGTCTCTTTAAGGCCATAATTTAATGTGAAACCAACCTTATACCCACCTTATAGTTTGTCATAATGGGTGAGCCGTTCTAACCATTTTGTACAGTTGCATCAATCAATTAAAAGTTTAAGATTTTAAAGCTTAAAACCATATTTCACCATTATTAAGTCCAGTTTATTTTCTATTCCAAATATTACCCTTTTGCTTACAATCATGTCACAAACATATATATAATCAAATACGCAATTAATAAAAATAAACGACTTAAATAATGTACATGCTAAATAAATCAATTAACATGTATATATTGATCTAGGACTCCCATTGGTTTTCGAGCTAGGTACCAATGGACAACATACACCAAGAATTGGTTGCGTAAGTCCTACGATAAATATATACAATAACACACATAATTGATTTAATATTAACGATTCATATAGGGTCTTCCCCAATTTTAGGTCTTCCTTAATTATATAATTAATTAATTTTTAGTAATTAAACATGTCAAACAATTTTATTACTAAAACCCTAATTAATTAATTCCAATTGCATAATAATAGCACGTAATCCAAAACAAGTAACAATTACATCAACATCAATATAATCCATGACAAAATATGCATGTTTTCATCATGGATTCTCACTTAGCACTTATTATTAACAATAATCAAGTCATAAGGATCGCATATCAATTAATGACATATAACAAATATTCATTAATAATCACATAAAAAAATTACATACATCCTAGGGTTTCTACAAGTTTTACAAAATAAAACCCTAATTATAAAAAATTTAGAGTAATCGACCCTAATTAAAAAAAATTAGAGTTTACTAATTTTTAAAACCCTAGAACACCATAAACATGTAATAATCATTAAAGATCCAATTTTATGTGTTTCGGTAATCAATTACACAGTATTAACGGCTCATGATGCCACTGTTGGAAATTTTATATCATAACAATTATATATAAACAGGTAAACATCATCAAAGCATGCAGCGGAAGTAAAGATCAAATACTTGTAATCTAATTAACCGAATTAAAGAATATGCGTACCTTACTGATTTCTAGCAAAATAAGAAATCAATCAAACAAGAACTTATTAAACCCTAAATTAGGGTTTAGTGAAATTGACTTCTACTTAGTCGAATGGGGAAAAGATCACAAACAAAAGTATGTTTGTCATTCGTTCTTGTACACACGTATTACAAGCGTTTCAATGAGAAAAACTAGGTTCTTGAATCACAAACAACCAAACACTTTGATTGAGCTAATGGAAATCGACCCTAATGGATTAGGGGGTTATGTCGATCGGCAATAGCTCAAGGGAGGGAGAGAAGAAGAGAAGTTAGGGTTATTGGGATTCAAGATGCAAGAATAATGAATACAAGAGGCCTTGTATTTATACTAATGCAATCTTGGAGTCCAAATTAGGGTAGGACTCCCCTATTCCTCTTATTCGGCCAATCCTAGCAATCCCCAGGGGATTCTAGATCTTTCTTGGCTTGTTTCCATATATTCGTCTCCCTTTAACATTTAACGACCGTTAGTCAAATCTCATTAAGTATTAACGTCCGTTAAGTGTTTATTTGTGAATTTAATAATTAAACATAACTTATTATATTAATTATTAAAACATTGAAACTTATACGTAAAGTGTGCAATCCTGAAGTCTCGTGTTCGAAACCGGTCATACTTTATTAATTTTATATCGACAAAACTAACAGTAGCTGTGAGTTGTAGCCACAACTCACTGCTCACCGCTCACAGTTTTTTAAAGAAGCATTGGAAAAATGAGATTTCCTAAAAAATAGCAAAGCTCACTGCTCTTTTGCCAAACGAACACTAAAAATCAAAAAGCTTATTGCTCACCGCTCATCGCTTCAAAAAGCTCTGCGCCAAATATAGTTGTTAGTTAAAAACATTTTTGTGAGTGAGAGGTGCTTGGTCAATTGTTTACTTCGATCCGTCTCGGATCATGCCTCCCCTCGTCACGGAGAGGACCAACTCCTGTTGGTCTTAGAACTCAAGATGCGGAAACTGGGCCTCACCAACTTCCTTAGAGAACCATTTTGCTTTGCAGGACAATTGTCCTTTCATTCCAATTCGGCAAGAATTCCTTTCACCACGTCAGGTTGGGCTCGACTTTCTTTCTACAATTGTAGCTTCTGATAACATCTTTTCTTGTTCATTTCTGATTTTCTTGAGGATTCGAAACGGCCCATAGCAAAAGGGTTTAACTTTCTTCCCCTCAGCTTTCGATCTTTCTTTTCCATGTTGTAACCAAACAAGATCGTTTTCTTTGCACTGTCCTTCAACTCAGTGACGACCATGCCGTTTTATCTCATCATTTTCCAAAACTGAGTTTCGATACATACCAATGTTAGGCGGAGTTGAATCTGCTATTAGTTGGCTACTAATTGGCTGTCATGTTCAATAACTTGATTCATTGGCATGTCACAGACATCTTTAAATACTGTAGGGTATGTTGCTATAATATTTTTTCAGGTTGGTGATTAATATGAGTTAAGGCAGATACCTTATTTGAGCTTTAATTTCCATGGGGCTTACAATTGAGAGAAGAACGACTTGAGATGCATTCACTATTTGAGGTGCTTGGCAAGCCGTTGTCAACTCGACATTCCTCGTTCCCTTGCTCTTATTAATGAGATATTCTTTTTCCATCTTTCTCGAATTGATATTTTTGTGCACGTCGAAAATATACTGCATTCCATTCCCAGAGATACGTGCTTCCAAAAATTACTTGGCAAATATCTAATGGAACCACTTCGCATAATACTTCGTCTACATATTGATTCGTAACTTTGTTGACTTGTGCATCCTTATTCTTTTGGATCCAACCCAAGGAGTAAGGTTGAGGACGTGGAGTAGTCTCCAAACCCAATCTTTGCACAATACGTACTAGCAGATATTTTATTCTTTTGACTTCCCGTGTTGACTATGGCCTTGATTAGTTCTTGTTTCACTTGGATATTTAGAGTGAATAACTCTTCCTTTTTATCAGGTTGGTCTTTTGTATTCAATGACATTTCTTTCTGCTTCGTCATCAAGAACAAACTCTTGTTTGCTTCTTGAACCGACTCAAGTTCTACTACATCATTGACCAGGGCAGTTGCAACTGTACGTTTCCCACTTCGATCATCTTTCATCCACTTCTTCGGGAACAACTCTGGATGTACTTTCCACCATTTCTCTTATGTTATCCTGCAATCAGGGGCGAATTCAGCTCATACACAGGGTATGCACGTGCATACCCTGTCGGCAGGGGCGGAGATATGTGTGAGTCACGTGTAGCACGTGCCACATACGATTTAAGCCGACGAAGTGTATTATTTTTTTAAAAATTATCGGTTTTTTAATAGTGCTACACATAGGTCGGTGGAGTGCACAAACATGAGCAAGAATAAGAAGAAAAAATGAACTGTTTTTTGGTTTTGATCTTTGAAAAAGAAGGAAGAATAGTTGTTTTTAGGACTTTCGGTTTTGATGTTTGAAAAAGAAGGAAGAAGAGTGAAGATGATGATGAACAGTACTTTCTCTATAGGTAGGATGTACTTATTTTGTCTTTTACGGAGTATAAAATAGTAACAAATTGGGTTATTTTGTCTTTTATAACATAGTAACAAACTGCAAAATACATCCATTTGGTTTACATCTTTTGGCACATTACATCCCTGTAAAAAACTATTGGCAATATACATCCCCCGTTAAGCAAACGTTTGCCACATTACATCCCTAAGTTAGATGGGCGTTTGCATCGTTAATCCCTCTGTTAAAATGTTTGCACCGTTAGTCCTATGGGTTAAGTCTATTTGCACCGTTAGTCCTTCGTTACGTTTTCGTCCGATTTTTTACGTTTTCGTCCGGTTTTTTATGTTTTCGTCCGATTTTTTACGTTTTCGTCTGTTTTTTTACGTTTTCGTCCGATTTTTTACGTTTTCGTCCGTTTTTTTTTCGTTTTCGTCCATTTTTTTACCTTTTCGTCTGTTTTTTACGTTTTCGTCCGATTTTTTACGTTTTCGTCCGATTTTTTACGTTTTCGTCCCATTTTTTTGGTTTTCATCCTTTTTTTTACGTTTTCATCTGTTTTTTTACGTTTTCGTCTGTTTTTTTACGTTTTCGTCTATTTTTTTACTTTTTCGTCTGTTTTTTACGTTTTTGTCCCATTTTTTTACGTTTTCGTCTGTTTTTTTACGTTTTCGTCTGATTTTTTACTTTTTCGTCCGATTTTTTTCGTTTTCATCCATTTTTTTACGTTTTCGTCTGTTATTTTACGTTTTCGTCCGATTTTTTACGTTTTCGTCTGTTTTTTTACGTTTTCGTCCGATTTTTTTCGTTTTCGTCCATTTTTTTCGTTTTTGTCCATTTTTTTTCGTTTTTGTCCATTTTTTTTAACATTTTCGTCTGTTTTTTTACGTTTTCGTTAGGTTTTTTACCTTTTCGTCCGATTTTTTACGTTTTCGTCTGTTTTTTACGTTTTCGTCTGATTTTTTACGTTTTCGTCTGATTTTTTTCGTTTTCGTCCATTTTTTTACGTTTTCGTACGATTTTTTTCTTTTTCGTAAATATTTTTACGTTTTCGTCTGTTTTTTTACGTTTTCATCCGATTTTTTACGTTTTCGTCCGGTTTTTTACGTTTTTGTCCGAATTTTTACGTTTTCGCCTGTTTTTTACGTTTTCGTCTGATTTTTTTTGTAAAAAAAATAGACGAAAACAAAAAAAAATCGGACGAAAACGTAAAAAAATAGACGAAAACGTAAAAAATCGGATGAAAACGTAAAAAAAACAGACGAAAACGTAAAAAAATGGACGAAAACGAAAAAAATAGGACGAAAACGAAAAAAATCGGACGAAAACGTTAAAAAACAGAAAAAAAACGTAAAAAATCGTATGAAAACGTAAAAAAACAGACGAAAACGTAAAAAAATGGACGAAAACGAAAAAAATCGGACGAAAACGAAAAAAATCGGACGAAAACGTAAAAAATCGGACGGAAACGTAAAAAACAGACGAAAACGTAAAAAAACAGACGAAAACGTAAAAAAATGGACGAAAACGAAAAAAATCGGACGAAAACGTAAAAAATCGGACGAAAACGTAAAAAACAGACGAAACATAAAAAATCGGACGAAAACGTAAAAAATCGGACAAAAACGTAAAAAACCGGACGAAAACGTAAAAAAAACAGATGAAAACGTAAAAAAAAATGGACAAAAACGAAAAAAATCGTACGAAAACGAAAAAATCGGACGAAAATGTAAAAAAAACAGACGAAAACGTAAAAAAATGGACGAAAACGAAAAAAATAGGACGAAAACGTAAAAAATCGGACGAAAACGTAAAACAACAGACGAAAACGTAAAAAATCGGACCGAAAACGTAAAAAAACGGACGTAAACGAAAAAAATCGGATGAAAACGTAAAAAATCGGACGAAAACGTAAAAAAACAGACGAAAACGTAAAAAATCGGACGAAAACGTAACGAAGGACTAACGGTGCAAATAGACTTAACCCATAGGACTAACGGTGCAAACATTTTAACAGAGGGACTAATGATGCAAACACTTAACGGAGAAAGATAACGTCCATCCAACTTAGGGATGTAATGTGGCAAACGTTTGCCTAACGGGGGATGTATATTGCCAATAGTTTCTGACAAGGATGTAATGTGCCAAAATGTGTAAACCACAGGGATGTATTTTGCTGTTTACTCTAAAAGGAACTAAGGGTGTGTTTGGTAGCGGGAGTTGAGGGCAGAGAGTTGGAAATGGTTCCATTTCCTTTGTTTGGTAGCTAAAAAGATAAAAGCGGAGAAACCAAAGCAATTCTTGAGAATTGACTTCTTTGTATTTTGATTTTCACTTCATTTTGAATGGAAATTAGAAGTCCAAAGCAATTCTCCGTGTTTTATTATTTTGGAAGTGTAGGGCTCTTCATAAATATTGAAGTATAGATTGTTTTGGTCACGTGATTGTCACATTCCAACAAAATTAAAAAGTTTGTTTAAACCATAGGCACCAATCTCCTTCTTTATCATCTCAACAAAACTACTACCCATGAAATAACAATAGGTTTTTAAAAGTTCAATCATGTTTTCTATTCGTGTTGCTATATGAACATTCTTTTGCATTTCATTCAAAGCGCCATCTTCTTCTCTGTTTGTTCTAACGGTGTATCTCCAAGCTCCGGCGAGGTCGCTATATGTTCTCCGGCGAGGTCGCTATATGTCACCGGCGATTCCTTTTTTGCCATCAATTTTTCTAATTGATAACTAGTTTGCAGATGTTCAAATTTGCCACAGATTTTTTATTTTTTATTTTTTTTATTTTAATTTTAATTTTATTTTTTTTATTATATATTTTTTTTTTTGTGTTTTTAGCAAATAAAATATTGTCAAACAAAAAAATTATCACATAAATAATTTATTACTTATTTCTCGGGTCAATTCTCTGTTGTTACCAAACACTAGAATTCATAAAAAATTCTCTACTGATTTCTATTTTCTGAATTTCTAATCTCTGCTCAATTCCATTTCTCTTAATTTCTCTCTACCAAACGTGCCCTAACTCTACTTCAATATATGGATTTAGTTTTTATGTTTTTTTCATCTTACTTTAAGAAATCGTTTTTTACATTTACTTTATAAAAGTATTGTAGTTATAATAATAAGTGTTCAGTTTTATCAGTGACTAAAAGATACTTTTTGTGTTATGTTTCTAACAAAATAACCTGACCCGATAACTAAACCTTCACAAACCAACTATTTTTACGCCATAAAAACTAGCCACATGCGAAGCAAAGCGAGCCGAAATTCGTGCCACACACGGTCCAAAATCCTAGATCCGTCACTGACTGTCGGAATTCATCGTAGTGTAAAAAATATTGTTTATTTTCAAAAGCTACAACAAAATGTACTAAAAATTTAATAGTGCACACCCTCTATAATGTAAAAAAAATTATGGGTGCATACCCAATCTAACTTACCATTCTTCAGTTATAAAAGAAAATGGAAGAACCAGAGAATCTGAGTAAGTTAGCGTCAACAGTTGTATTGAAGAAGATGATATAGGTCAAATAGTCAATGGATTTAATGTTTTCCCTAGCCCATTCTGATGTTAAATTATGTTATTGTCTCTATTCTCCTGCTCAAGGCCCAACCCACAAAGAAGTTACAATTTACAATGAACTCTTTATATACGAGTACTATTTTATACACACTAACCATCAAATCGGAAGAATGCTTAAAATAAGAGGATGAAAAATATCTATAACTACATATTAGAGATGAATCAATTTGAATTAGATGCATTTCTAATTTTTTAAATGCATTATAATATATTTTCTAGCTAAAAATTAGATGCATATACATATATTAGATACATTTCATCAAGTGAGACGAATCTTATGTATTTTTCGTCCTCTGTGGGTCAAATTTGTTGCTAGTACTACTTTGCATCGTTTTCACTTCAAAATCACTTTCGAAACTAATTGTGATGCATCTAAATGAATAAAGATGCAACTAATTCAAGTCAGTGCATCTCAAATATACGGTTATATTTATTTCTCATTCTTCTCATTTTAAGTTTTTTTTCTCGCTAGATACTTACCCATTTATTCATTCAAAATTAAAGAATTGTATCATGCTAGTAGTTTTTGATATATCTATAGGCTTTTCATGCCTTAGCTGATCATGGTGATTAAAGGGCATTATAAGCAGTATAGTATAAACAGTAGATCAAGTTGTTTTAAATTATTACTATTGTTTACAAGTCATTTTAATTTTCATCTAGTATTTTTTATTTAGTAAAGATAATTTCGTCTAATGTTTGTTATGTAATAAAGATATATAATACTTCCATATATAAGTTTTCATGAATTTTAAGAATTTAAGATTCAAGAAAAAGGATGCACCCATATATTAATAAAGGGTCTTTCTGGACACATGTTAAGTACACAAAAGGACAAAAAAAAGGTACAAAAAGTACAAAAAAATACTTAGGCCCACATGTACTTTTTGTACTTTTTGTACTTTTTTTTTTGTCCTTTTGTGTACTTATCATGTGCCCTTAGGGCACATGTTAGAAAAATCCATTAATAAAAATAAAATCCTTAAAGTATTTATGTTTTGAGATCTCCAATTTTTTGAAAACATGTCAATGTCTCAATGAAAATTAAGTATTTATACACATTTTGAATTTCTAGTCAATGTACTATGTACAAACCTTAAACATTTTAATTTCTAGCTCAAATATTTAGACGAAAATGTGATCTAATCTAACTTGCAAGTTGAACATTTAATGAATGTGAGCATTAATGGTATAAGCTAAGCAACTCAAATATCAAGATTAAGCTAACAAGTTTCCTTAATGTGGAGCTTCTTTTGAAAGCTTTTAAGAGCTTTTAAAGTTGCATAATGCAAAGATTTAATGCATGTTTACAAATAACCTCAAATACAATGTGTTGCTAAAGAATTAAACTTCACTCATAAATGGGAATACTAATTGTTGATACAAAAGTTGGGCGTTCCTTGATTCCGTACCAATCAGATCTTAATGCTTGAGACCTGCGCACTAAGAAAACAAAAGGACACCGTTAGGCTTATCGTGGGATTGTCTCCCACGATTATCCTCCGGCGTGAGAGTAAGTAATCGGTTTTTAGGATTTAGTTGAAGAGTTGGGGTTGTAAGTTGTACCTTTAATGAGAGTCGAATGACTCTTTATATACACACGAAACCCTAGTTGGTTTCGTGTTCCTCACTCCTCAGCATATCCCGCATAGGGCGGTTACTTGATACATATCCCATAAATAAGAGATATCCTATCAAGACCATAAATAACTTCGGGTTTGGGCCAATGTAAGCCCAAACCGTTATCGCAATAGTCCCTTCGTGATGGGCTTGAGCCCATTCGTGATGGACTTGAGTATGGGTCGGGTTCGTGACCCGAATGCGGACTATACGTCATCATGTCCCCCCAGTCTAGTGTGCGCAATGCGAAATTGCGGACGCTAGACTAACAATTGTAGCTAAAAATATTCCTCGATGCGTAGCGGGGAAGTTTCAAGTATTTCCCGCCAAAATTAGCAAGTTAACCTAGTCCAAGTACATCCGTATCTCCTTCGTAAATCGTGAGGGGTGGGTGAAAAAGTGATTTACCTTTTTGCCTCCCAGCCACACGATTAGAGCAAGTGGGGTACATGTGTCGTTCATCCAATAATATGTGTAACCCTATATAAAGGTCAGCCGTCTTTTCACTGTGGCTACCACAGTAAAAAAATCATCATTTTTCACCATTGTTAAACCTCCAAACAGCAATCAAAAAATCAACAAAAACTAAGGTAATAGCGCGTGCACTTATAATAGTTATTTGAAGGTTAATCATGGTTCTGCAATTGTCCGATTTTAATTCTGATTTATCTGAGGATGAACTTCGTTAGTTCACTTCAGATTATTGCATCCCTCTCGCATTGCATCCGGTAGTTCCGGCCGCAAATGCGTCAATAGCGAATTTCCCGCAAGGGAAAGTAGGGGTATACACACGTTTTTTTGAATTCGCTAACCAGCATGCGCCCATTTCCCTCTTTTTATGCGATATTCTAAATCACTATCGTCTTCATATTTCCCAGCTGCACTGTATAGGTGCAGCAAAAATAACCAATTTTGAAGTGAATTGTCGCTTGTTAGCGATAGAACCCACAATTCATCTTTTCCGCGCGTTTTACCACACGTCGTGGTCAAACGGGTGGGTTTCCTTCTCCAAGCGCGCAGGGCCACTGCAGTGCTATACGGAGAAGTTAGACGCACTGAGGGATTGGAGAGAAAAATTCTTTTGGGTTGATAGGGCATTTTTCCCATGGATTTTTGAGTTCTACACTCGAGAATCATTACCGAGAGACGAGCGCCCAGACCCCGGATTGTATAACGTGGTTGATGCGGATATGATAAATACCAATCGCATACCGATCAAAGCGTACCCAGAAGAGTTTTTGGTGCACATGGGCATCAGTCGCAATTACTTCGGTAGTCCGGAAGAAGTGCCAACATTTTTGGATGAAAATAGCCGGGGTGGGTGCTTGTCTCCTCCTTCCTCTTCGGTTAGTAGTTGTAAGCGTTCTTCCTTTTATAGCTTATCTAACATATTTTGTGTTTGTTTGTTGTTTTGTTGCGCAGAGATGGATTTGTTCGGTGTTGTTCGCTTGGCGAAGCCCACTCAGGTGATCGTAGGGGTGCGCCCATTGAGAGATGGAGAGGTGCCAGTACTTCAGGCTACTGCGGGGCGCACGATGGTGATCGCGCAGGAGGAGACTGAGGAGACAGGGGAGGTCCCCGCAGGTGTTACTATGGCTACTCCTCTGCGTAGCTTTCCCGCTCCTGGGTCGCAGATCCCTGTGGAGTTGTTGTATATAGACTCGTCGGGGAGTGCTATGGATGAGTCTGAGGAGGAGGGCCAAGGGTTAAAGCGCAAGAGATCGTCTGGTGATGATGGTGCAGGGACATCAAGTAAGCGCCCTGCTATGTCTATCGGGCAATCATCTGAGGAGGGTGCGTCATCGCATAAAACTCCTCCCTCCAAGTAAGTACTTGTATCTTTAGATCCTTAGTCCTTTAATTCGTGTCTAATACTATATAGTAACTTTGTTATTTTGCGTGCAGTGCTGAAACTGCTGTTGATGATGATGCACATGTTGGGAATTCGCCACCCAAGACTAGTTCTGCATATGTTGGTGAGTTTGTGCCTGAGGGTCCAGTGGATGAGGAAAAATCTTCTGGAGATGCGCCAAGAAATCGCCTTATAGAGGAGTTGTGTGCGACCAAGGTTTTGGCTATGTCTCCCTCCGAAGTACCTGGTTATAATGAGAACGCTTATGGTGAACTTGTTGCTGCTATGGAGAAGTTGAAACTTTTTTAGCTTCCTTATATTGCACAGCTGGAATGTGACCAGGATTACCCCATAAGCGTGATTATGCAGGGTTTAACCTTGGCTAGGCACTCGTCCGAGGATGCTGAGGCGCAGCTTGACTACTTTCTGAAGCCGGATGTGTCGCAGCTACATGTGCCTATTTTCGCTCGTCCTCGTGACATCCTCAACCCTTTTGCCCTTGAGAAGGAAATTCCATTGAGGGAGTCCTTAGAAGCCCATGAGATGAGACTTGCCAAGAAGAAGGGCGTGAAAGGGAAAGCCATTCTTTGTGGTCTTGGTGCGGCTCACATTCCCAGATCTGACGGAGTGCCCGTTAGCGTGCCAACGGTAGCACCCAAGGATGCTGAGCTGTTGCAGAGGCTTAAAGATGCTGGTTTTGTGGCGCGCCAAGCGGGTAGCTCAGGGCTCAGGCGTACTCGTAGCATGTCTTGGTAATTTTGATGTAGTGATGTTTTGTGGTATATCCACTTTTTGCTGTACGTATGTATGTTGAATATGTACTTTTTATGAACTTGTTATCCATAATCAAGTGTTGATTTGAAAAATACGATTGTATGCATATTGTATCAAATTTGATTGTGGTTATAACGGTTGTACTTAGTTATTTTGTCTTTGCGTAAAAGATGTCTAAGAATCAAACCGTTTGTATAAACATATTACAAAAGATTACAAGAATCTATAATCACTTATATCATAATCGTGTATGAAATTTATGACATAGTCGTGTATGACATGATCGTGTATAACATAATTGTGTATGAAATGCACAAGTTGTTGTGTATCCATCGTGGGATGCACAAGTGTATGGATTGCAGCGTGCTACTAATACCATATTAAGGGGTTAATTGTCTTAACTCCTGATTTGTTAAACGCGCACAGTGTGCATTGATGTGTATCCGTCGTGGGGTACGCATCGAACTTACTCCAACGTCTTGAGAGTAAGGTGTTTAACAAGGATGCGTGATCCGATGTTGATGGGTTTGCAACCCTCTTACTCAACGAGTCATTTAGTAGGTTTACTCATCCTTTTACCATCGTGGGTTAGTGCATGCACACCATGTAGGCAAAAGATAATGTAACAAACCATATTGAGACATAGATAATATGTAGACAATAAAGTAAAGTGTGTCGCGGAGTTAGCTAGAAACCGCAACATTTTATTAATACTTGCAAGTTTTTGTAAAAAGATAAAACATTTGTCTAAATGAAACAAAAATGTAAATACACGGATATTTATTGAGCACTTACTAAAGTGCGGAGGTGTTCGTGTATTGGGTCGTAACCTTTCCTAAAGATAGCATCTCTTGAGATTGCAGATATTCCATGTGCGTTGTAGCTCACGGCCATCCATGTCACGCAGCTTGTACGCGCCTTGTCCTAGTGCTTCAATGACCTCATAGGGTCCTTCCCACTTTGGTCCAAGTTTACCTGTATCTTCTGCGTGGCTTGCATCATTAGCGCGATACACAAAGTCGCCTGGTCTGAATGAGGTGCTTCGAACTTTAGCATCGTAGTATCCCTTCATCTTTGACTTGGTTTTTGCCTCACGTATAGCTGCGCGCTCGCGCCTTTCTTCCAATAGGTCCAAGTCTATTCGTCGTTCGTCGTCATTGGTCGCGACATTAACTTCCGCGGTGCGGATAGTTGGCATCCCTATTTCAGCTGGTATGACAGCTTCTATCCCGTAGACAAGGGAAAAAGGAGTGTCTCCATTGCTAACTTTTATTGTCATGCGGTGCGCCCATAAGACATGCGACAATTCGTCCACCCATCTTCCTTTGTGTTTGTCCAGGCGCGCTTTAATTCCTTCGCCTAGACTACGATTTGCGCGCTCAACCAAACCATTGGTTTGTGGGTGTTTAACTGATGCGAAGTGTTGTGTGATATTTAGCTCTGCGCACCAGTCCTTGAACGGGTTATCACGGAATTGTTTTCCATTGTCCGAAACAATTTCCCCAGGTAGTCCAAAGCGGCATACAATGTTTTCCCAAACGAATCGTTTTACTTGATTACCTGTGATTGTCGCAACTGCTTTTGCCTCAATCCACTTAGTGAAGTAGTCTATTGCTACGATAAGGAATTTCAATCCTCCTGCTGCGACAGGGAAGGGACCCGCAATGTCGATACCCCACTTATAGAATGGCCATGGAGAAGTGATAGGTGTTAGCTCTTGCTGTGGTCTGCGCGGGATGGGTCTATGAACTTGGCAGTCATTGCATTTCTTTATCACATCGCGCGCATCACGATGCATAGTAGGCCAGTAGTATCCTGAGCGCAATGCGCGTGCTACGACGGACCGTGGTCCTGAATGCATACTGCATGAACCAGCGTGGATCTCTCGGAGTACGTAATCCGCCTGAAGAGGGCCAACGCACCGAAGCCATGGTTGTAGGAATGAACGCCGATATTGGATACCATCTCTGAGCTCGAACCTCTGCGATGTGCGCCGTATCCGTCGAGCGTCCTTCTGCTCGTCGGGCAGTTTGCCCTTACTTATGAATTCGATGATAGGGGTCATCCATGTAGGATCCTGCTCGTCTATCACCGTAGATATCTCCATCTCCGAGATGGATTTGTTCTTTAGGATCTCCACTAAAACTTGTTTTGACAGGTGCGCAAAGCTAGTGGATGCGATTTTGCTTAGCGCATCTGCTTTCTTATTTTCACCTCTAGGAACTTGCTTGATGGTAAACCTGTCAAAACCTTGTATTAGTGATTTGGTCTTGTCGAGGTATTGGACCATATTATCCTCTTTAGCCACATATTCGCCCAACACATGGTTGGCTACTAATCGGGAGTCCACATTTGCTTCTAGGTTACGTACACCCATTCTATTTGCAATGCGTAATCCGGCGATTAGGGCTTCATATTCTGCCTCGTTGTTCGTGGCTGTGAATTCAAAACGCAGTGCGTAAGTGAATTCCATTCCTTCTGGATTAGTGAGGATAAGGCCAGCGCCCGATCCATCCACGCATGAAGATCCATCCGTGAACAAGACCCATGGTTCTTGTAATTCTACCTTGCTCGGTGGGGGTGCGTCATCGGTATCTGGTTTTTCGATGATGAAGTATGCTAGTATTTGCCCTTTAACCGCAGTGCGTGGTCTGTAAGAGATGTTATACTCGCCTAGTAGCACACTCCATTTTTGTAATCGCCCCAATGCGTCAGGTTTAGAGATAACTTGTTTGATAGGTTGGTCTGTAATCACTGCTATTGGGTGCGCTTGAAAGTATCTGCGCAGTCTTTTGGCGGCAAATACTAATGCCAAGACCAACTTCTCCATTGGGCTGTAATTAATCTCTGTCTTCTTGAGTGCTTTGCTTACAAAATATACCGATGTTTGTACGGAATTCCTATCCGTCAGTAGCACTGCGCTGACCGCTCCATGGGTCGCGGATAAGTAGACGATTAACTCCTCCCCTGCTCGGGGTGCAACTAGCTTAGGAAGCGCTGCTATATGTTGCTTAAGCTGTGTGAAAGCTTCTTCCGCTTCCGCAGTCCAACGAAAGTCTCCCTTTTTGGTACACTTCTTGAGTGTTTTAAATAAAGGAAGTGACTTATCCGCTGATTTGGACAGGAATCTGTTCAAACCGGCTAGCTTTCCATTTAGAGATTGAACTTCTTTCAACGTGCGCGGTGAAGGAAGTTGGATGACAGCCTCTGTTTTTTCTGGGCATGGCTTAATGCCATTTGGTTCTATCAAATATCCTAGGAACATGCCTTCTGTAGCGCCAAAAGTGCATTTCTTAGGATTCAACTTCATGTTGATCTTTCGTAGTGTTGTGAATGTTTCTTCAATGTCGCGCACCACTTCATCTTCTGTATGGCTTTTTATGACAAGGTCGTCCACATAGACCTCTAGGTTGCGGCCCACCTGCTTTTCAAATGCATTATCTACCAGTCGCTGGTAGGTGGCGCCCGCATTCTTCAGACCAAAAGGCATCTTTGTATAACAAAAGACGCCTTGGCTTGTGTGGAAGGCTGTTTTTTTCTCGTCTTCCTTAGCCATTTGGATTTGGTGGTACCCTTTGTATGCATCTAAGAAACATTTAAAGGGATACCCGCACAAAGATTCCACCTTCCAGTCTATTTCTGGTAGTGGGTAGCAGTCCTGTGGACATGCTTTATTAAGATTAGTGAAGTCCACACACATCCGCCAACTACCATCGCTCTTCTTGACCATTATTGGATTGGAGAGCCAATCATGGTAATAGACTTCTCGCATGATGCCTGCGTCCACAAGCTTGTGTACTTCTTCCAGAATGGCTTTTGCGCGCTCTGGAGCCTGGCCGCGCTTTTTCTGCCTTACTGGGGAATATCCTTGTCGGATTTTCAGCTTGTGTTCTGCAATCGAGCGTGGCACACCAGTCATGTGCTTTGGTTCCCATGCGAAGATATCCAGATTCCTTTGCAACAGTGCGCACACGGCCGCTCTTCCTTTGTCAGACAACGATCCCCCAATCGATACTTCTTGTTCCGGGTATTCAGGGTGAATTGCAACCTTTAGGTTTGATACTTTAGCTGCGCTCTGTTTTGGGGTATGCGTTGTTTCGCATGTAATCGTGTTACATTCTTGAGGTGGTGCGGCGCTATTGTAGATGGTGACAATGCCACCTTCTACTGGGAATTTTAGCATCCCATGCGCTGTGGACGGTACTGCGCGTATTGCCGAGATTCCTGGTCTTCCAATAATGCCATTGTATGATGAAGGAGATCTGATCACCATAAAATTCATCCAGGCTGTCGTGGAGTGTTCCTTACTACCAACAGCGACTAGTAGGCGCAGTTGCCCAATGGGCCATATCTTTTCTCCTGTAAAGCCAGTAAGCGCAGTCGTGGCTGGACTTAACTGTCTTTGTATCTCAGGGCGCAATCTCTTGAAACAATGTTCATACATTATATCCGCTGATGCCCCTCCATCAACATACATGCGGTGGATATCGTGACCCCCCCGCATTTATCTCAATGGTGAGTGGTTCTGCCACTGCGTTGTCCGCAGCCAAGGTGGGGAAAGAGATTTCGCTTCCATGAGAAAATTTCTGGCTCACCTTTTGCCTAGTGTTTCGCTGCCATGATTGTATCATGTAGATAGTATCAGCTTTTTCCTTAGGCGCTTCTTTCTTGCCTCCGGTTTTCTGCTTGTCTTTCCCATCCTTAATATTTTTAACGAGATGGTCCAATCTGCCTTCTTTTACTAGTTTCTCAATTAGTTGGCGTAATTGGACACACTCATTAGTGGTATGGCCCTTCTGTGCGTGATACTCGCTGTACCCGGTCCCTACGCGCTGCCCTTCTGGGGTGCGCATTGGTGGGGGTCTCGGAAAGTTCGCGCCTTCCGTTGCAAATATCTCCCTTGGAGTCTTCGTTAGTGGGGTATACTTGTCGTTTCCCCGTCCGCCCCCTTGGCTGCGATAGTTTTTGTTACGATTGCTACTCTGGTCATTGGATTGTCTCCTTGGCTCTTCTTGTGACCTATGGTTTGAGTAGCCTTTCTTGCTATCCGCAGCGGCGGCTTCTCCTTGGATGAAGGACCTTGTGCGCTTCATCAGTTCATCAAAGGTTTGGGGAACCCTATCGTTTAACTTTTTTATCAGATCTGGGTTATTGATCCCGTTCATAAACCCTGAGATCTTTAGTATTTCAGGACACGCCTTGACGTGTATGCATTCGTCCTTATAGCGCTCCATGAAAGCGCTTGTGGATTCCCCTTGGCACTGTTTTACCCTAGCGAGCTCGACAGGGTTTTTGGCGCACTTCTTCCTTTGAGTAAAGTTTAAACGAAACGCCTTTCGCAACTCTTCAAACCCACCGATGCTTCTGCGTGGAAGTTTACTGAACCAGTTGCGCGCATTCCCTACTAATGTAGAGTTAAACATGTGGCACCACACAGGTTGTGGCCAATTTTTGATAGTGGTTGCTGATTCAAAAATTTTTAGGTGATCATCAGGATCACCTGTCCCATCATATGTTTTGACATTAGCAGGCATGCGCCTTCTTTTATTTTCCGAAAAATCGCTGATGCGCCGAGTGAACGCATCAACTTTTTGGCGGCGCCAGGGACGAGACATGTCTTCGTCTTCCTGGTTGCGGTATTTTCCCCTTGATTTCCAGTGTCCTGTTTCTTTGTCCTCGTTGTCCGAGGAGTCACTTGAGGATGAGCTTACTTTTTTTCGATGCTTGCGCCGACTACCATCGGAATCTGAGCTTGCTCCTCTGCGGCGCTTGCACCGACTATCCTCGGAATCAGAGCTTGAAGGGCTTTCACTTGGGGAGCACCGTCGCCCAAGCCTATCATGAACCCTGCGACTACCAAGCCTAGTGTGGACATTGGCGCGCCGTTCCCCATCTTCATGCTCCTCCAGATACTGAAAGTCGGCTGCTTCGTCATCCACAACCTTCCTTCCAATCCTAGTAAACACTGGGTGTTTGCGGCTATCCTTCTCGCGTCTTTCCTTTCGGTAGCGCGGTGGGGATGCTTCATGCTCAGGGTCGAAGTTGAGCCTGGCGTGCAGACTTTGACTTGACCTCTTTTTCGCTTCCTCCCGCATCAGCGCAGCCAAGGTTTCGTAGTTCTGGGACACGAAATCACTTGGCGCTAGTTCAGGCGCAACTCCTTCTAGCGCGAGAGTGTCTGTTTCCAAATCAGGACCCTTGTTCCGGGTGGGCGCATTTGGCGGTTCAGTGAAGTTTAGCTCTGGCATGGTGAGAGGAGTGCGCATTAGATCCACCGTGCTAGTGGTTGTTGTAGTAGCATGGGTAGTCCTTGTGATCGGTTCCACTGGGGTAAAAGCCAAATCTGAGTATGATCCTAGGCTTTTGGGCGCACTGGTTGTTCCATAGGGCGGCTTAGCGGCAGAATCAGTTTGCTGCTTCTTCCCCAGTAGGTCGTCATGCGTTTTCTTCATCTGCGGAGTCCGCTGATTTGGGTTTCCATGCTTCGTCATTCTAGTTCTTCGTAGAGTTCTTAGTGTAGGGTCCCACGGATGGCGCCACTTGTTGATACAAAAGTTGGGCGTTCCTTGATTCCGTACCAATCAGATCTTAATGCTTGAGACTTGCGCACTAAGAAAACAAAAAGACACCGTTAGGCTTATCGTGGGATTGTCTCCCACGATTATCCTCCGGCGTGAGAGTAAGTAATCGGTTTTTAGGATTTAGTTGAAGAGTTGGGGTTGTAAGTCGTACCTTTAATGAGAGTCGAAGGAATCTTTATATACACACGAAACCCTAGTTGGTTTCGTGTTCCTCACTCCTCAGCATATCCCGCATAGGGCGGTTACTTGATACATATCCCATAAATAAGAGATATCCTATCAAGACCATAAATAACTTCGGTTTTGGGCCAATGTAAGCCCAAACCGTTATCGCAATAGCCCCTTCGTGATGGGCTTGAGCCCATTCGTGATGGACTGGATTCCATTCGTGATGGACTTGAGTATGGGTCGGGTTCGTGACCCGAATGCGGATTATACGTCATCACTAATTGCACGGAGTGCCTCAAGCAAAATAATCAATTCACAGGTCACATTTATTTGCTGCAATTGAATTGGGAAGAAGATGAATACGAACCATTTTCAAGTTACAACCACAATTACATGCCCACATTTATTTACCGCAATTGAACATGAAGGAAGATGAATACCAACCAATCTCAAGTTATAACTTACATCAACAAGTGTGACTTTTCAGTTGGATTTTTGTACACTATAAATAAGAAACTATCACCATTTTCACCACATCATTTTATTCTTTGCGCTCATAGTGGCTCCTTCCTCCACCTCAGCCACCGAAACTGCTACCAACATCAACTGTTTCCGCCGCCGACACCACTGAATCTTAATTTAACAGGTGGTGTTTCGAGCTTGGGTGGTTTCGTTGTTGTTTTAGTGGTTCCGATGGTGATGTTTATGGTGAATACCGTTGTGAAAATCCCATGAAACAAGGTCTAAACAACCATCAGAACCACAGCCACCGGAACCACACATCTCACTCAAACACAACACCAATCCTAAATTGAAACCCAACCATGACCCTCACGTCACTCCCCAACACTCACATTCGACTCGAACAAGAAACAAAAAAGAAATACTATTATAAGATCTCAGTTCTTTGTTCACTTATTTCCAATCTTCATAGATCTCATCCGTGTGAACATGATTACTTCTTCAATATTCGAATATTAAAAAACGAGTTATAACGAGAGTGTTATGCCCGTTTCTTTCATTTGGTTCAAAGACAAACAAAAAACAAATACATAATTGATGCGTGCGATGTGTCGTTGCGGTTTAGCAGTATTAATGCCTACTCAAGTTTTAAATTTATATTTAGCCGACTTATCAATAACACACACACTTAACGAGCAGTGTACCCGGTCAGTATGAATATAATGGTAAGTAGAGTGTCGATCACTAAGAGTGGAACGTATTATCTCGTTATTCTAATCAGTATTTTAATATATTAAGTTAGCTATACAACCTATTCTAACGCAAGGGGGTTCAGCCTGAGAGACTGGCACGATTTGGTTGCAATTAAATAATAAACTAAACCAATAGGCACGAATCAGCAAGTAGCACACACGTACACAGATAAATACTTGAGACAATAAGAGGGCTGTCCTTATGATAAGTAGTTTGTCACTTGTTTTATTGCTAGTGTTATATGAAGTGTATAGTTCGATGCAACGCACCGAGATTAAGTCCTTTCTCGTTGGTTCTAATCTTATCGGCGAGTAAACCCTTAATGATTACTTATGACTATCCCGTTTATCTTTCTCCTACTTTTCTACAGACCATAGAATGCATAGGCGATCTAATAAATAGGCGAGGGCAGAGGCATGGCGACCCGATCAACGCTCAGCTAGACACAGAGGTTATCAATGCACTAATAAAAGTCACCAATGACATCAACATATAAACTTTAATTAATGAGAAAGCAGTTTTAAGGGAGTGCAATCTTTCCGTTGTCACATTACACAAGCCACCAATCTTGATGAATTAAAGTTTACTAACACAATAAAACAAAACTACTTAATGAATTAAACACATGCAGCACCTTCTTACAGCTCTTGTATCTTTGATTTGGGTGTGTCTTGTGCTGCTGCCTTGACTGAATTCGTCCTAGGTTTCTGGTCTTCGGTCTTCTGTTAAAACTTCGGAACTCTTAATTCGTCTGGTCTTTGGGGTATTTATAGTTTCTGTCTGAGGGTAGGATGCGGCGCATCTAGTAAGTAGATGCGGCGCATTGACTTAACTTCGCGTGGGGTCCAAGATTATAATATTCAGGAATATTCGTACACCGCCAGAAGATGCGGCGTATCTTTATCTTTGGATGCGGCGCATGTCCTCTTGTATCTTGGATCGTGTCTGGTGAAATATTGATAGTGATGCGCCGTATGTGATAAGCAAGATGCGGCGCATCTGGAGCAGATTAGTCTTGATCTTGTTCATTTCAGTAGACTCTTAACTTCTTGCATGTTTTGCCCCATAATTAGTCCAAAATCGCCAAGTTTCACCAAATGCTTGTTTTCAACTGAGAATTACAAAAGTAAACGATTAAGTATCAATCCTCATACATAATATAGTAAAACAAGTCAAATTAATAGGATAAATGATAGTAATAAAATGTACTTATTTGAGTTCATCAATAATATCGATACCTACCTGAGATCTTCTATAAGACCTTGAAGCCGAAACAAAGAGATTGAAAAGGGTGTTAGTGTTTCTGTTTTTTAAAAGAAAGTGAGCAAAAGGTCTTATGTGTTGGTATTCGATTTGTAAATGAAAAGGTTTTTGCGTTTTGGTTTGATGATTTTGTCTAAATGAAATCAAATGGTCTGTTTTGCTTTCTTGATTTAGAAAGATTCAAGGTGTTTCCTAATTCGGTTGGACGAAGAGTGACTCAAAAGATTGACATCTTTTATCACTGCGTTTGTGTCGGTATTGATGATGAAGATGGAGATGGAGATGGAGGCAGTTTGATGAAAAGGGTGGGAGGAATTAAGTGGAAGGGAGTGCTTATCATAATACGTGTGTTTTAGGGTTAGTCAAAGTGAAGTGTGTACTAGGGTTATAACCTGATACGATTTGTTATTGGATCGGGTACTTCAATTCATTTAACGGGCTACAAGGTTTATCATTGGACTGGATTTGTTCTTGGGCTTATGGTTGGATCCGAAATACTTAAAATTCGGAAAACTAAACTATGTTCTCAAAATATGAGGTTGTTGCTCCGTCTACGTGATTTTAACGGGATATATGTATTATTATTTGATGACCAAATGAGTTTCTTTTTTAATTTGTCTAAAGAAAAAAACATTGTTACGTTATATGTATTCTTAAATAATGAGTGAACGGGTTTATTAATCATGATGATTATGAATTATGATTTCTTCATAGACTAAGTAAAGTTTTATAAATGTGTTATAGTCGAAGCTTCTAACGACATATACGTAGTTCTGTCACAAGTAACTACTGTAATAAAACTGCTCAAATTGGAGTAGTTTATTATCTCATCATAAGTACTATGATCAACAAACATATTGATCATTTCAAACATAACTTTTAGTACGATGATTAAATAGCTAATAATGCAATCATTTTAGGCTATGTTTATAGTATATTACTCATTTTTTAATCTAAAAGCAATCATATATGTAACCTTTATATCTTCTATATGAACTGTAACACTTTGAAGACATAAATTCTTCATAACAAAGAACATATAGGATTGCAAGATATCAACTCAAAACCAAAATTGACTTGAAATAGTGACTTTAGCGTGGTTCAAATTCATTAGATGGCGACTTTAATTAGATTACAAGTTAGTTGCTACCAAATTCAACACTATGGGGATCATACTTTCACATGACTAGATTAGGGAAACTATAATTATGAGCTTAAGGTTCATTACAATTAATGTTTTACGTATGTTGTTTATTATCACAACTATGTGTTCATAAAAACTCAACAATTTAGACAAATACGATTTGTTAGTTGTTATACAAATGTTAGTGAGAGTGATTATTGTGTACTAACAATAATGGTTATTTACTTATTTAGAATATTACTTATCTATATCTATAAGTAACTAACAAGAATGGTGCATCGCACACGCAAATAAATTTATTCAAACATTACGCAATCAACAATTAGATACAATTTATGCAATGCACGGGTTCGTAAAATTAGATAAAACTGTGTGTATCGCATGGGTCCTGAGGCAGCCCAAGTTATATATGACGAAAATAGTGCCAAACATTACGCTATGAACACTTAGATACAGCCTGTGTGCATTGCACGTGTCTGAATATCATTTTGAGTTTTTTCACCTTCGAAATAGAGGTCACAACGGGTATATATATTTGTATACACTTTGTTGGACGAGTTGTAATTTGTAAAGCTGCCAATATAATTTTCTACTGAAGCTGACAATATAATTTTTTATTAAGGTGTCAACTTTTCTTTGATATTTTGCTTATACTAAAGATCATGTGAGCAATATTTTTTATCGATAAAAATAGTTCAAGACAGAAGCTTTCCATAAATTACAAGGATTGTAGAAGCTAAAAAAGGTGGTTTGTCTAGATTCGTCCGATCTGAAAAGACATTATGCACATGTAGCTCGAGCTCTAACCCTAAAACAATAAACGCATGATCCTACCCGAGAACAATAAGGAGGTTCATATCTTAGTTTTCTTTTACCTAAATTGGTTGTTAAATTGTACCTTTTGAATCATATAATTGTGTTCCGTTAGCAAACTATGACATTGCCTGAAAATGAATAAGCTTCATCAGTGACATTTTATATATATCATCATAAAGTTAGACCTTTAATATTTTGTTTGTCTTACATGTTTGTCTTTATTGTAGCAGAATTACAAAGAAGCTGTAACACCCCAACCCGACAAGGGTAGAGATGTCACAATAATGGTTTCATATCAGAACAAACATAAGCATGTGACATAAATAATACAAATGAATTTCAATGGTTACAATGGAAAATCTGAAGATACAAGGTTACAATGAAGATACAATAATTACTAAGTCTGAATATAAGCTCCTCTAGTCATCTGACTCAAAATAGCTAATAAGGTCTTCTAAGTCCAAGGTACTCTCCACTCATACCCAGCTTCCAAACTAAAACCTGCCGCAGGAAAAGAAATACGGCTGAGCTTTAAAAGCCCAGTGAACAGATATAACGGTAACAAGCAGTAATAATGGGATAGTGAAGTAAGTGAAACAATGCAAGGTATAACCAGAGTTAGGAAAAGAATAAAAGGTTATGCAGATATATCCAGAGTTAAGAAATAGTTACCACAGATACGAGTAAAGGGAACAGTAATCCCAACCCGAGCCCAAGTCATATCAAGTCAAGTCAAGTATCAAGTCAAGTATCAAGTCAAGTATCCAGTCAAGTACGTATCCGGAGGGGTGACCTCGGAATACTAGGTACAAGGTTATAAGGTAACAGAAACAGAAATCCACTACGAGCCCAGTAACAGTAACAGTATCAAATATCAGGATGTATGGAGGGGAGACCTCAGCATACCAAGTACAGGGTGAGGGGATACCTCCAAGGGGTGGAGTAGCTAGCTCCCAGGATGTGAAAGACGTGTATCGCACACACCATCAGTCACCAGTAATAACAGGATATAACAGAAACAGAAACAAGTCTAGGATGCATCCATACGCCCCAGGTGGCCAAATACCTCCTCAACACGCCAAATCAAATCAAGTCAGGGACGGGACAGGTCATCACTCTCCTGCCCTAGAGTCATGCCATCGGTGCATCAATGACATGGACATGAAACCCTCATGCCTAGTGGGTGGCTCGTAGTCTCAACTGTGGGTCAAGGTCAAGTATCAAGTATCCAGTATCAAGTATCAAGTATCAAGTATCAAGTATCAAGTGTCAGGTATCAGGTATCAAGTGTCAAGTATCAGGTATCAAGTGTCAAGTTCAAGTTCAAGTTCCATATCAAGCGGTTCAAGTCAAGTTTCCATTTCAATTATATCAGAAGGTCCATATCAAAGGTTCATATCAAATGGTTCAAATCAGAGGGTTCATATCAATTGTTCAGTATCAGATGGTTCAATATCAGATGGTTCAATATCAGAAAGGTCAATATCAGAAGGGTCAATATCAGAAGGTTCATAATCAAAGTTTCATAACAACAATTCAATTAAAAAGGTTTCTATTTAAAAGTCCATTTAAAGCAATCTTTCAAAAATGGTTTTCATAATAAATGATCTTACAAAATAGTTTTCATAAAAATAGTCTTTCAAAACGGTTTTCATAAAGATGGTCTTAAAAATAGTCTTCTTAAAACTTTTAGTAACTTTCATTTAAAAGTGGTATCGCATCATTTAAAAATAGCTTTCTCACACATTTTCATATATAATTTAGAAAGGTTTTCACATCTAGTTACCAAAATTCAAATAATCCTTCAAGGTATCAAGTGATTCCAATATTCATGTTACAGGGTGACGAACAAGTCATATCAAGTATCAAGGGGACATGGCAAAGTTCAATGATCAAGGTTCGCAAATCAAAGGAAGCATAACAGAGGCATAGATCAAATAAGAAGGCCCCAAATAAGAAGGCTCAGATCAAAATCAAACCAATATAGAAAGATGTAAGTGAAACATGAAGAACGAATCAAAGTATAAGGGAACATAGCAATGGCTTAGGGAATCCTATAATGAATCAGAAATCCAGAATGTCATGAGAACGAAGGCACCCTTACTAAAAAAGGGCAGAATATCTGTACCTTATACCGCAAGTGGAAACACACAACAGAACAATAAGGATCGGAAGCAAACTCCATCTTCAGTGGATCTACACGAATTCATGATTGTCTTATTAATGGCTTATTCAATTCAGATTACTAATTTTAGTCGGCTTTCCATTTTTAGTAACTTTCCTTTTTAGGCAAGTTTCTATAATTAGCAGATTTCCATATATAGCAAGATTTAGATATTTCAGAGTAGGTTAAGTTATCAGTAAATCAGTATTATGGACATTAGGGTTTATTTTGACAAATTATAAAAGTCTAGGGTTAATTATGACAACTTCTCATAATTTAGGGTTTTAAATGTAAATATGCCAAGACAAGGGTCTAGAGTGTAAATATTTCAAGTTACACATTTTAATCCAATAGTTATCCATAATTACAATTTCCATCCTTTAACTTTACCAATTTACACTTTATATCCCTTAGTTTATAAATTTACAAAACAAACCTTATAATTATATGAAATACAATTTAACCCTTTCCATATTTATATTTACACATCAAGCCCTCTATTTTACCAAATTACACAATAAACCCTTTAATTTAAATAATAATACGAATCAGCCCCAACTTTGTATAAATTACAAAACAAGTCCCTCAAATTTATTTAATTACAAAACAAACCTTTAATTAATTATAAATACATATCCGATCCAATATATTTCCATATTTACACATCTAACCTTCAATTAATCAAAAGTACAATTTATACCCCTCATAATAAAGTTTACGAATCCAACCCTAAATTTCCAGAATTTACAAAAATAGTCCTTTAGTTTTAAAAATTACAAATCGGTTTTAAAGTTTTCATACGGTTTCAAATAAACCTTTATCTTACAATTTTTACACAAAATACCCTCATCTCATAATTTATATATTTTACCCCTGCTTCATAGTGTATTACAAAAATAACCCTTAAGTTTTATTAATTACAAATCGCACCCTATAGTTTCTTTTATCCGATCGGTAAATTCGAAAATACAAAGAAAACCCTAATCGAATCATCCAATCAATACATCATCATTATATCATCATTAAAATATCATTATTATACAAGATCTATTATTAAAATATAAACCCTAGTTCATTCGACCCATGCCTCTTTTATTTTTATCCGATTTCATCTTATACCCGTTTCCAAATAAAATTTCGAACAAGGTTTTCTAGGTTTCGATCACATCATTTAGCATTTTTCCAGAGCTATATGCTTATTATTGAAGACAGAAAAATTGTGTACAAGACCCAGAAAATTCGTATGAACCCATTTGTATATTATTTATGTTTTTATTCTCAAAAATTTGTACGATCAAACAAGCTTGCATGATTCGATTTTATCAATTTATATGAGTCATATATCATCTAAATAACATTAGAAAAATACCAAATCAATTTTAGAACGTACGGATTAGGCGTAGGAATTATTTAGCTCGCGGATTGAAAAACGCGACACAATTAAATTACCACAGATCGAACCAGCTATTCCACGACCCAAAACTTATTTTTCCCAGCCTCCTTAGACCTTGATGAATACCAGAAAATTGCTAGAACTTGTCCAGAAAATCGGATGGAGTGTGTGTGAATTTTGGTGTGTCGACTTTAGGGTTTTGGGAGGAAAATAATGGGAATTAATTAAATAAATGAAATTTGACAGAGATTAGGGGGAGGGATGGCTGGAGATTCGGCCTAATCCCTTGACAAAATCAGATCTTTTTGAATGCATAATTTATTTCCTATTTTAGTTGTCAATTATCTCTTTTATAATCATTTTAAATATCAATTAAATAAACTATATAAAATTTTCGATTTAGGTATAAGTGTTTGTGTGCAATAATAATTTTTGGACATGCAAAAATGTTAGAATGTTGCCTCAAAATTATTTTACTTCATATGTAGTTCATTACCAGAAGTTTGGAATTAATTTGGTGCTTTTTATGTTTTTTTTTTAAATTAACTTTTAAAGTTTCAGGGCAATTTGGTCATTTTGCATGTTTTAGATTTTTGGGTTTTACAGAAGCATTCTCAACAATTAACATGTTAAAATGGATAGTATTTTCCAGGTGAGCAGAGGTTATAAATATGTGCCTCATCTTTCTATACACTCATGTGATATCTTTTTGAAGATTAGCATTGTTTTGTCAAACAGGTTTATGATTGTCTACTGAAGTGAATTGAGTTTAACAAAATGGCCATTAAATTGAACGAAATGGCCATTAAATTTGAGTTTAATCTCTAATTAAAGTGGTAGTCATAAAGCTTGGCATTATAGACTTCGATCACCTAAATTGCCAATGGTAGCATGCAAACATAAAAACGTAAGTAAAATTGAATGGTCTAATTGAATGTGAAGGGATTGGACCTTTAAAGTTCCATCCATTCATTGTCATTAAGTTGTGATTTAAAAAAAAAATAAAAATCTTGGGCCTTTATAAAAGGTACTACAGGCTAGAAGGTGGTTAGGTAAGTAAAATTGAATGGTCTAATTGAATGTGAAGGGATTGGACCTTTGAAGTTCCATCCATTCATTGTCATTAAGTTGTGATTTAAAAAAATTTATTGGGCCTTTATAAAAGGTACTACAGGCTAGAAGGTGGTTAGGTTTGTTAGTGGACAAATTTGAGTTTAATCTCTAATTAAAGTGGTAGACTGATAGTCATAAAGCTTGGCATTATAGACTTCGATCGCCTAAAAAGCCAATGTTATCATGCAAAGTTAAATACGTAGGAGAAAATGAACTTGACATCTCATATTTTAATGGATTATATAGTGCTTAACCACTTATTGAGTAACCTTTGCTGTTAAACAAAAATGGTGGGTGTGTTGGCACTAATGAGTTGTAACGTCGACAACGTGAGACGTTTATGGCAATGAAGTCGTTTGTTTACTCGCAACGTTGATGTGAGATGTTTATGTCAATGAACAGAGGTAAATCAAAGAGAGAGAGAGGGAGAAGTCGAAACCGGGTTCAATAGGGAGATTGAACTTCAAGAAATTAACATTTCTTCAAAATAAGCAACGCCTAAATGACGAACTATTTATGATCATTTGATTGACATGTGTCGCGACAAAACTTTGCAAACGAAGGCAATATTATGGAGGAATCATTAAGTTATTAGTTTATGTTTTAAATTTTTGAAGTTTCAGTTTAATTTAGAAAGTTTATATTTATTGTTTTTTGTTTTTGATGAAAGAGTTTGTCTCATACTACGTATAACTATAATAGTAAATATTAAGTTTATTAAATTAAGTTTTATATTCAATTAATAGTCACATCAAAATATGGCAGATTATTTTATGATATGAGAGGTGTGATGGAAAGTTTGGTGAAACGGGCTATTGAGATTTCTGGGTAGAAAATGCCTATTCAAACAAGGTTGATTATTAGAGACGCTACAATGAAAGAAAATCATCCTTAAAAAAATGTTGGTTCTGTGCATTATGTGATCTCTTTGTTGCGAATGTGGATTATAGGACTACCATTACGTACATTATGACTTGCTTAGGAATAATATTGTAGTATTCATTAGATTCATCTGATAACAGTTGTACCCGAATTTTATATTAATCGTTTGATC
Organism: Artemisia tridentata subsp. tridentata; assembly: GCA_021014915.2. Lineage (NCBI taxonomy): Eukaryota > Viridiplantae > Streptophyta > Magnoliopsida > Asterales > Asteraceae > Artemisia > Artemisia tridentata. Next base: position 253,098,815 of record CP139505.1, read on the forward strand.
ATGGTTTAGGATTGCTTCATGCAATCTTTGGCTCAAGCTTATAGATGTAAATGAATTTTTTGTTTTATAGATGTAAATGATTTTTGTCGTTTTTTGACGGGTTCGGGCAGGTCTTGGTGGATGGTAGATGCAGTGTTTATTTAGCTGCCAATGGTTGTTGAAATGGTTGAATTTGTTAAGGACATACACAATCATATAAAGAATGAGTTTCATGAATGAATGTTAGCATTAATGCAATCTATACAAAAAAATCAACTCAATTATGATAACTCGATATATAAACTTAACGCATTAATGCATACTAGCATGTATATGAAATGCTTTGATGAAACTAAGCAATCACTTTTCAAGTTACCATGTCTCTTCATGTCATGCTTTAATGAAACTAAAAAATCACCAAACTCTTTCAAGTTACCATGTCTCTTCATGTCTTTAAATTGAATGGTCTCGAAATTGCTACTTAATGTGGCAAACAAAGAGACATACTCGAAATTGAATGGTCTCCTTAAATTTGGAAGTATACAATTATAATTATATATATATAAAAAAAAATGTATATGAGTTTTATTGATTGAGCAAATGATTATAAGCATTATTTAGCATTAAATGACAGTTAACCTTGCATGAAAATTGAGTTAGTACACGTTTTGTATTGCAAAAGCCAAACAATTTGTAGTGTTTACATCAAACTCGAGACAAAGTTAGCAAGACTCGCGGGGGATACATCAAATTTGGTTTAACAAGTCGTCTTTAATAAAATACAAAAAAAAAAAAAAAACACGCACCTAAGTTATACGGAGTATAAACACTTCTTTTTCCTATTAAATTAGTTTTATAATTATGAGTTTGTGTTACGATTATAAAAATCACTCATGCATTTGATACATTCTTTTTAAAATCATTCTATTCACAAGAAATAACTTAGATGGAATTTGTGTATTCGTTAACAAAATAGATTTCACCTTTGCAAAACTGAAACCATAAAAGATACGTGCATCGCACGAACATATTTGCAACTGATACCACTTGGAGACATAACGACGCAATCGTTACAAAAGAAAGACACGACTCGAAGTTGGTACATCAGTTTTGGTGTAAGAGACAAAAGAAATCAAACCAAATAATTAAATATGTATAACCCTTGCAAAACTATGATTCTTCATGATGAACAAATCCTGTGCATCGTACGGGCCATGTTGTCTCATGTATATTAAATAATGTCTTACTGTTATAATGAAAATTTCACGAAGTACAGGTTCATTTAAATCATACGAGTAGCTTTTAACTCAAAAGTTACGTTAATAAAATTTATTATGCCAGCGAAAAAAGAAAAGGAAACATGGAAATTAAAAAGGCCACGAGGATGTATTGAAAGTGGAGACATCATCACGCGACGAAATGCCGCGTTTTGCACCAACAACGCAGTCAACTTTTGACTTTTCTATTCCCTTTAATTTTTTTGTTTTGGAAGGTGAATTTCAATTTTTTGGGTTGGAGTCATAACCGTCATATCGGCAGGCCCTTATTCATCACATATTTAGATTATGTTGTCTGAACTGGATCCACACTGGCGTAGTGGGGACTATTAATGGCTTTCTCCCGGAAACCATACCGCCTCCACACGAGTTTCCTCGCTGGAGTAACGGCCGGATGAAAACCGGGGGCGGCTCGGATTGGAACCTGCGCAACATTGGCTTACAGGCTCTTCCTCTTCATTGCCTTTACAACAGAGCTATGTAGCCCTCGTGTGAAGACTTCCCGGCAGGTCACCCAAGCCAGTACTGCTCTCACACGAGCACGCTTAACCTCATAAGGGTTAAATAATAAACTATACTTTTTTTTGGCATTTTAAAGAGCAGATTTACAAATTTGAGAAACAATTCGCTTTTTAACATTTGATTTTGGGTGCGTTTGGTTTATGGGCGTCGAGTGGGTTTTGGAAAATCATTACATTAAACTAATGTTTAGTTGATTTTTTAATAGTTTGCTTTCATTGTGCTCAATCAAAATAGTGTTAAAAATAAATCCTTAATGAAATCAGAATCTGACTATAAAATTGAAATGTGAAAAAATTAGAATGTTAAAGAATTATGGTGCCATTGGTTTGTAGATGGGTTAGAATCGGATTTAGATTTTAAAAAAGTTTAAAAGAAAAGAAAGAGAGAAAAAAATAAATTTATATAATAATATATATGAATAATACGTTAGTCTACTTTAAAAAATATTATTTGTAAAAAGAAGAAAAAAGCAAAAGTATATTAAAAAAAAAAAAAAAAAAAAAAAAAAAAAAAAAAAAAAAAAAAAAAAAAAAAAACATACAAACTTTTTGGCTCACATCTAAAGTATGTGGGACCTGGCATATCTATCATCCGAAACCTCTTTACTCATAATGGAATAAGTCTTTGATTCAATTCCATTGCATTACTTCATACCAAACAATAATTTTAAAATATCAATCCACCCCAACAAACAGTGTAATACCCTCCTACTAAATAGCACCTTAGAATGTTAAGGATTTAAAATCTGAAGAAATTGAAATTTGCAAAAACTAACACGTGTTTGATTGGAAGAAATTGAAATGAGAAAAATAAATTATATTAAAATATTTAAAAAAATATAAATTTAAATTTAAATTGATAAACTGACATTGGATATGGGTTTCTTCCCTTCTCATTCTCTTCCTTTGGGGAACTTGGGAAGGATGAAGCAACCCTACTGAAACGGATCCGAAAGTTCTCAGTAACTCAAGACATCGGATCACGAGTCACTGCTCATATTTTTAATAGGATTAGTTTTGCAATAGCTAGATGAGTGGGACCAGTTAGTATCTCGGCTCCCCTCTAATTTCTTGTAAATCCTATTTTTTTCTAATGAAGTGATGTTTTTATAAAAAAATAAAAAATATAATAATAATAATAATAATAATAATAATAATAATAATAATAATAATAATAATAATAATAATAATAATAATAATAATTTTTTATGATAAAAGTAATGAATTTCATGGAATTGTAAATATTCCTCGCATTTTGTTATGGAATGTTTAATTCCACATAAATGAGATTTTAAAGGATTTCATTTCATTCTATTTGTCAATCAAACACGTTAAGGAATAGAATTCAGATTCTGAATTTTTTGAATTTGTCAACCAAGCACAATGCAGTCAGATTCTAATTATATGAGAATTCTGAAGATTACACGAACCAAAACGGGGCCTAAGTGTTTGAAATGAAATTAACTCCAATTGCCTTAGTTAGGAATAAGAATATAGGGGCAATTTCATATCTCCCTTTCTCAAAATCATAAATTTCATATTTACCCAAAACAAGCTTTTGAAGCATTGTATATTATACATTCAAAAATTGTAATTTGGGTATATATAAAGTTAATTATAAAAAGAGAGGGAAATATGAAATTCATCCGATAATATAAATCATATTTCGTTATTTGACTAAAAAACCAAATTTAAAAGAAAAGAACTACCACAACAAAGCATAACTTTTAAGTTCTAAGGGCACAAGGAGTCATGTAGCATAAATTTTCAACCCTCCCAAATTCCACCAATAACATCTCTCCAACTCATTTTACCCTTCCAACCCTCTCAACTAACCCTCCTAATTTAATTCTTAGGCATTCATCACTTTTTCAACCATCCAATTTTTCATTTAATTCAACGGTCCTATTTTGCAAACAATGCATACAACCAGTAGCTGGTTACACAACCAGCCCTTCTTCAACCCTTTTTCAACCCGCTATGTCGGCGGACGTGTTTCCCAACGGGTTGCTCCAGCCCTCCTTCAACCAGTGTACCACTCCGTACGCCCTAAACAACCCATAAAAAGTACAAAACCAAACGTAGAAGTTTCACAATGACCCGCTACCTACACCAAAGGGCTATTAATAGTAGTAGTTGTCAAATAATTGTTTTTTCAAAAGTCAAAGTGCAAAAAAGTTATCTTCACCAATAGAAGCCCCCCTATGATGTCAAATCATAGGGGACAAAGGGAATATTCCCTTTATTTTGCAGTATAACACAGTTTTCTGTCAGTTTCTGTTCCGTATTTCTGACAGTTTTTAGCGTTTGACATATTAAACTTTATATTTTCTGTTCCGTACTTTCAGGTTTATAGTTTTTTGATATAAATAAAATTATAAAAATAAAAAAAAAATAAAAAAAAATAAAAAAAAATCAAAAAAAGAGGGGGGGCTTGGATAGTGGTTTTTGGGGGGGCTTGAATAACATGTGCCTATCTTCACCAATAATCCAAGGACTCAAAACCAAAAAAGCCACTAAGAAAGAGCGTGGAATATGTGTTGCCCTAAAACTATCCTTCTCTCCACCTATAAATACACACCCAATTAGACATCTCTCAAACCAAACCCACATTTACATGGGCACGTCCAACGTTTGGTCAGTTTTTTAGAAAAAAATAAAAATAAAAAATTATCAAATATATTTCCAGTTTTCACATCTTTCTCTCTTTACAAAACCAAAAAAAAAAAAAGTAAAGCGAGAACGGTGTGAAACAATGGGAAAATATACCGAAATATTGGATGCATTTAGAATCGTTTGCAGGTTTCATTCGCACTGTCCGCAAACAGCCAGAATGTACTATCATCCACCGGCTGAGAACCATTCTCACGGCGGTGATGCCAAAGGTGTTAACGGTGGTCGTGGTGGTGGTGATGATGGTGTTGCGGTTATTAGTACTTTCGATGTGATATCTGTATTCTGATGAAAAAAAAGAACTATGAATAATGACAAATGGTGCTTGTTATGTTTCATGTGATGTGTTCGTGAAATTTATGTTTGTTATATTCTGTTATGATTTTAATATTAATCCAATTCTTTATGATTCTATTCTATGTTTATGTGTTTGTGATGAATTTATTAAATTATTTAATACTTTTTGTATTTATTTTTTTTAAACAAGATTTTTTTTTTTTTTCTCTACCCATGTTTTTTGTCATTTTTATTTGGACCTTTAGGGTTTGTTCTTGCAGAAAAGATATTTTTTTGAATGAGGGGTAATAAAAGTATGAGATTGAATGGTTCAAATTTTTATGGGTGTGGATGGTTTGATTTTTCTGGATTATATTCGTTTGGAATCTGCTGCCTCATATTCTTTGATTTGATTTGGTTGATACCTACCCCTCTATCTTGAGCAATGGACCCATCTGCCAACTAGTATTATTAGAGTGATGGTATCTTCAAGCCATAGATTCAAGGCATGACCGAAAAGTTGGTGTCACATCAGCAAAAATCTCTATAACATCAAAAATCTCTATAACATCAGAAAAGTTGATGTCACATCAGCAAAAATCTTTATAACATCAGAAATCCCACGATATCACATTTTGTCCGTTAAACACGACACTATTTGTTTTTTTTTCTCTACCCATGTTTTTGGTCATTTTATTTGGACCAAAGATATTTTTTTGAATGAGGGTAATGAAAGTATGAGATTGAATGGTTCAAATTTTGTTGGGTGTGGATGGTTTGATGTTTCTGGATTATGTTCGTTTGGAATCTGCTGCCTAATATTCTTTGATTTGATTTGGTTGATACCTACCCCTCTTTCTTGAGCAATGGACCCATCCGCCAACTACTATGAGTTATTTGTTCAAACTGCGAAATACGATGTATAACCGTCCGAAGCTTGCAATCATTGAAAACTTGTCTATGGGCTATTTGTATAAACCACGAAGCACATGATACAACTGTCCGAAGCTTGCAATCATTGAAAACCCCCTATAAGGGGTCCTTATAAACTTCCCCTAATAAATTGCGTATGCACTAACACCTTTGTGGTCTAGTGGTTGAAGCTTAGTTAGTTAAGCGAGCCACGGGTGAAAGTAGTACCGGGTGGGTGACTTACCGGGAAGTCCTCACTTGTGGACCACAAGCTTTGTTGGTATTAGGCAATGAAGAGGAGAGCCTGTAAGCCAATGTTGCGCATGTTCAAATCCGAGTCGCCCCCGGTTTTCATCCGGCCGTTACTCCAGCGAGGAAGTCGTGTGGAGGCAGTACGGTTTCCGGACGGATGCCGTTTGTAGTCCCACTACGCCCAGCGTGGATCCGGTTTAGACAACATAGTCTGAGCATGTGGTAGATGAAGGTCTGCCAAAATGGCAAATTGTGACTCTAACCAAAAAATAAAAGTCACCTTTAAAAAAAAAAAAAAAAATTGCGTATGCGTATGAAGGGATTTTCTAATAAAGACCAAGTGTATCGGAAATTGCGTATGTAAGTTGTTTGTCACAACTAAATTCAAGAGTAAATCATGAAAAAGTCTTTATGGTCTTAAATTGCAGACATACAAGTTTTACAAATTGGAAATTGAAGCGCGGTCACTGTATAAACATTTAGTGTGCAATTAGAGCACGAGAGATTATGAAAGATTACAGAGGTTTAATATTAGTTTGTTGAAAAATAAGCTTTGGTCAAGAAATAATATTTGTTTGAGTGAAAAAGACTATGGATTATTTTAGAAAAATAAGTTTTCAAAACTAGATTTTAAAAGATTATGGAGATTATTTTCATAAATTATGTCATTTTATACTTTTAATCTAAAGTATAATTAGTTTGCTAAACATCACTATAGAAAATAACTACAATTTTAATTTTTTTCAACATTCGCAATAGCACCCGCACCAGCAATATCTATTTTTGCCAGCATACCCTAAACATAATGATGACCACATATGACCGATTGACCATGGTCGTCATTGACACTTCAGCATTAACTCAGTTTTCTTAATATACAATCTTTTTCATGATTTATTTTCTAGAGAAGTAAGTGACTGATAGACGATCATGAGCACCATAACGATCTCTATCTATCGTGTTTCGTTGGGTTTTTGGGATTTGAGAAGTGAAAGCTTGAACAAGCATAACGACAACTTTTAAAAACTATATCGATACTATGTTGTTCCCGTTATACAATTAAAATTAACTATAAAATTAAGCTAATCATGCTCCATGACTCAGTAATGTATTGATTAACAAAGTAAATAAGTAAAACGTAAAAGATAAACACAAGAGTTTTTTCAATGTTTAAATTCTTATTAGAAGTTAATCAAAAGAATCTATACCCAAGTGTTCGCGAAAAAAACACTTGAGATTGAAATGACAAAGTATGGTATGTTCTCCTCACTAAACTTAAGCTAAGCTTAAGTGGCAACTATGAATGAACCACTGAGCTATCTCAGGGACTAGGTTGCTCTTTGGGGGAGAAAAGTGATTTTGTGAATGTCTAAGCATTAAGTGCACAAAACTTGTCCACTTTTCTCCCTTATGATCCTATTTATACACAAGTATAAAAGAGCACCCGTGACTATAATGACAAAAAGAATGACGTAACTAATCAGGACAAAATACTGATGTATTTCGTCCTTGTTACAAGAACCTATTTTGGGTATAAGACAAACATGCTTTCTGAGTAACAGTGATGACACTGCTCTTGTTCTCAAGCCTTTCAGAGAAAGTTTGAATTTGGCCTGATAAGGACTTCTCCTTATCTTTTCAAACTCTTCCCGCCTTGTCCCGCCTTTCTTTTAGACTTCAGTTTCTTCAGTCTTGGTCTTCAGTCTTCATTCTTTATAGTTGTTGAGGAGACTGGGGTTCAGTGAGCTATTGTCATCACTCACTAAACCCATTATCTTCTACTTTGGCTTAAGTAACACTCAAGGAGTTCCGCCTCACTGAATGGTGAATCTTTCTTCTTAGACTCGTCCTAAGCATCATAAAGATAACTAACTGAGTGACTGTTCACTTAGTGACCTGAGAGTGTTTAAGGTTGTTCGACACTTAGGATAATTTGTATTCAAATCCTTGTTTCAGGACGCTTGGGTACGGAATGGACCCAACATACTACTAACTTCGTCTTCCTCATCCAAGGTTGTAAAAAAATTGGTCGAAATCTATTTGTATGAGTTGAGAAGATTAGAGTATGTATATAAAGATTGGGTTTGAAAGTGTATATAAAAAAGAAGTATTAGGGTTTTTATAAAGGAAGTTTATTTAAATTTTTAAATAATATTTTTTAATTAAATGTTGGCAATGATCAAAAATTGAGCCGTTGGGTTTTTTTTTGCTTGCCAAACGAGTCGGTCGATAACACGACAAGTCCTCCCATTTCCACTATGGGACGCATCCGGAGAGGGTGATCGCAGCAAAGGAGACCCGTCTCTTTTGGGGTGACCGAGTCTCATGACCTTGACATTACGAATGGTCATATAGTCTACGACATGACAACATATAAAACTTTGATAGTGCACGCGTGATCTGAACATAGGCGATTATTACCCAACAAAGTTATAAATTAACATATAACTAGCCGATTATGCGCACATAGCGGCGACGGTGTATACTAACGTTAGTTTGTGTGTGTAATCTTTTTTATGTATATATGAGTGTGAAAAAAGTTAGTGATTTAAATTGTAATTAAGTATTTAAAATATTTAATAAGTTGCATTGTGTTTTTAACTATTTTAGTCTAACAAGATTAGTCATTTTTTTAGTTTTTAAATTTCAAGCAAATGTGTTTTTTTATAGATAATGATTACGCCAACGGTTTGCTCTAACCACATGATTATTTTTGCGATTTACTCTAGTTTTAAACTTTAAAGTATGTTTTGGTGTATCCAGGTTGTTCGAGTAACAATTAACCATTTCTTTTAGCATATTGGGGCTGAAGTTAAACGTCTAACTAATAGAGTTAGGATAAGTTGAGAATAAATTAAAATAAAAGAGTGGAAAAAAACACAACTGCATATTTCAGATGCATTTACAAAAATGAATACATCATATTTTGATTTTTTTTTTATTATTTATTTAAAACGTGTTGATAGGAATCATTTCACACTTCTCATTGTATTCCTCCCCTAACTAATATATCTACATGTTTAAGCAACCTAAAGAGTGTATTTGGTAGTCACCGCATCAATGTGCACATATTTAGGATGGGCAAGAATGTAGGACGAATGATTCTACGAACCCATATATCGCTTCACAATTGACTTTTTGTGTGGAGACGATATTACATCTGATCAAGCGAGAAGTTGTTGTACTTGACCTTATTCGAGTATAGAGCACCTATGATGTAAGTTCAACTTGTGAGAAAAATACCGGTAGGACTTGAAAATATAAAAATAAAAAACAAAATTATAAAAATAAAACTTTATATTTTCCGTTTTTTAATACTTTTAATTTATCAAACTTTATAATTTTTGCTCCTTACCTTTCATTTTTGTAGTTTATAAAAAAGAACAAATTATTAGAATTAAAAAAAAAAAAAATTAAAAAGTAACGCGCGGAGGGGGGAGGGGGAGGATCCATTTAGGGGGTACCAATAACCAATCCTATCTGCAATAATTTCGGTTACAATCACACGAGATTTGTAGTATAATCATATGCGATTTTAATATAATTACATGTGATTTTACCATAAAGAAAAAAATTATATGTGATTTTATCTATAGCATCTTCTTCAAAATCCAGATATGCATATGTTTCTGCAATAAACTGATTTTCTTTTTTATTCATAACCCGATTTTCGTTATAAATAATCTGATTTTCATCCTCGATAATCAAACCATCATCCGTATCTAACTTATCTTTTGTTAATTGATAACTTGAAACTTAAATTCTAGAAAAAAATCCAAAATTAAGTATTAGTATTAAAAAATTATGATCAATAAAGAAGATTTAGATTAAATCAACAATCTATTACCAGTATACGCCATAAAATAACAACTTACTTTCTCAAATTTTCCGAGTTGAAACACATACTTTTTTTATTACTTTACTTACCAACGTACTTTCAAATTTTGTTCCGACTTCACCCACATACTTTTTTTATTACCTTACTTACCAACGTACTTTCAAATTTTGTTCCGACTTCACCAATATGCATAATGAAGAAGACAGGGGTATTATAGTCATTTCAGTGATTACTTTAATATAAAATGGTTATATTGGTGAAGTCGGAACAAAATTTGAAAGTACGTTGGTAAGTAAGGTAATAAAAAAAGTATGTGTTTCAACTCGAAAAATTTGAGAAAGTAAATTGTTATTTTATGGCGTTTACCCATTAAATCAACAATCTATTACGAGTATCTAGCAACAAGAAAAATAGAGGTAGGTAATAAATATCAATCGTTGGGCCATTTGTCAACATCATAGATTCATGGCTAGTGGTCTGCACGCGCATATTAATTTACTTTTTAATTAATCATTTATAGAGTAACTTGTTAAAACACGTTTTAAATGTTTTACGTGTCATTTTCATTCTTATGAAAAAATATGGATAGACAACCCAAACTTATAACACTCTCTTGATTTTTTCTGTATTAAGAGAACAAAATTGCAAGTGAAATCTTGGTTTGATTATTTCTCTAAATTACTTGACATAACCAATAGGATTTTAGATATCCACTATTATTTTTTGTAAAGGACAAAAGGCATCGTAATGTATCATACTTGTCATTTGCACCTTTTAGGCTAGCAACAGTCCAAGGTCGAGGAGAAAAGGTCGACCGAGGTCATGCTCGGTCGTCTCGACTATGGCACGTTGGGTCGAGGTCGGTCGTTGGTCACCATTTTGGGGAGAAGGGTCACATTGTAACACTCCAAACCCGACAAGGGTAGAAATGTCACATCATGGTGTCAATCAGAACATAATATACGCAAGCGGAAGACTTTTATTAAAAATAAGGTTACATAAATTCAAAATGAAACTAAGGACATAATAAGTCTAAATAATAATGACTATCAAACTAGAATACAAATCCAAATGGAAGATAACTCCAAATCTAATCCAAACGCAAGTGGGTAACTATCGTCAGAGTGGTCCACTAAAAGCTCCTACTCTCATCACTCAAATCCCACCATCCCGCTTGAATACCTGCCGCAGAGGAAAGAAAACGCGGCAGAGTTTAAAAAGCCCAGTGAACAGATATAAAATAATAAATTGAACATGAATAAGTACACAAAATGAAGTCAAAGGAATCTGCTGAACAAGATGTCATAGGTCATGAGAATCAAATCAATAATAAATTAAATGAAAGATTATGAAGTCAATGAACCATAAGGAAATGCCCACGAGCTCACAAAGCATGCCACCTGCTTAACTACATAATCATATCATAACAAATGGAGTGTACGGCTCCCAAAAGTGTAATGGGGTGTATGGCACACACAAACTATTCACTACTAAGCCATATCATAATCATATCACAAAACATACCTAGGATGCATCCATACGCTCCCTGCAAAACAAAGTTATGTACACCACCATACACCTGTACTATGACAAATATATTGGCGTACCAAAATGGCAATTAAGTGCACGAGCTCAATAATAATATACACATCACAAGGGAACACCGTGGACCAATCACACCGCCACAGATAGTGTCATGCCATTGGTACCTCAATGACATGGCCATGGTACCTCCATGACTAGTTAGCTCGGGAAACAACACAAACATAACGAAACAATTATAATATGTCCAAACAAAGATATGTCTAACTAAACTGAATATCATATCAAAACGGGATAGCAAAACAATTATCTGTACAAATAATTTATGTGACCGCGAGAAATCTATTAAACATCGTTTTCATAAAAGTAATCTTTTAAAAGTAGTTTTCATAAAAGTCAATAAACCGTTATATAAAAATGGTGTCGCATCGTATTCATAGAAATCATTTTAAAATAGTTTTTCTCAAAACATCATCAAGTTACATATATAAGAGAGGTTTTCACACGAAGTTATAATATTAAATGGGTTACAAAGTATCAAAGGATTCTAATACGAATATTGAAGTCACAAGAGAGAACGAATAATCAACCATATCAGACAGAATAACCAAATGAATATCGAATGAATCACAACCTAGAATAGAAAATATCAAGGAATCAAAATCATGGGATACCCTTACTGAAAATGGGTGGAATATCTGTACCTTAGCGAATGAAATGGAAGCAAACGGAAAAGAAATCACAAGGAAAACAACGTCACGCCTTCTTCAACGAATCTACACGGATTAGGGATCATTTAATACTTATGTGTTCAATTAATGCCCTAACGGATATTAGTACTTAATGTCATTTAATAACATGTTTAGGGTTTCTCATGTGATTCTGGTTCATAGTCTTATGATTTTTAAAACACCTCAAACAAGCTCCTGTTGTTCTATAATTTTTACTAGAGACATCTATATATGTTTAATACTTCCCTTAATTTTTACAGATTTTATCTCCTAGTGCAAGTATCCAAACAAAAATCGTTTTTCAAACCTGTTCCAGAATGTGACCTGATGGTATACCCGAAAAGTTTGTATCTTAAAAACATATCAAGACCCTTCAAGAAAATCTACAAAAATTCCAGAAACTAATAGACATATTAATTATTCCCCTGTAAAAATTGGGGCTTCCCAGACCTTATAGTTTGTAAATAAAAAATCATAAAATCTATCTGAATTTCTAGACCCGAAATTCAGTTTTGATACTTAATCTTCTAAAATTCAAGAAACTACTTTCCCTACCTCCATTAACCATGAAATTTATATATTCAGAAAGTAGGCAACTTAAACTTAATTTTAGACTCAAGAATCATACAAAAAAACGTTGGCATCATCAAATTAGACCCCTTTGAATCCGACCCATATTCTGGACAACATGTTCACATAAAATCACACCCAAATCCTAAACCTATTTAGCCCTAACCGACTCCCATAAAATTTCTAGGGTTTCCTATATTAATTGTCATGTATTGATTACCATTTAGTGATTACAGAATTTTTAAGGCTTGATTATACGATTAGAAAATAATCACAACATAATTTTAACGTGGCTTAATCATTGTGTAATAATTAATGAGACATATATAGGTTTATGATTACCTTTAAGCCGTATGGAGAGGGAATCAAAGAAGAGAAATCAAAAGAGAAAGCAATGACCACGAATACACCAATCTTCAAACCTTCTTCTTCTTGGACTTGAGGGCAAACATGGAGGGAATAGGGGCTGTTCATGGTTCGGTTATGGGGAGGGAGAGGAGAGCCGATTATGGAGTGTTTTTTTTTTTTTTTTTTTTTTTTTGGGAGAGTTAGAATGCCGTATAAAGTGAGGAGGGGAATAAGAGAAAACGTTTTTTTTAATTATTATTTTAGGTTAGGAGGGGGAACAAAATCTTCCATTTTATTAGTAATATACTTTATTTTTTCTTGTTCTCATCTCAAATATCCAACGTGTATATAGTATGGCCAAAGTGATTTTCGGTTCCATCTATTATATAAAACGTGTACATAGAGGAGGGGAGGGCCGGATTTGGACTAGGATTAGGGAAAAGATTTGTAACAAGTTTATTTATTTAGTTATCTTAGGATATAACTCATATAATGTGTCATTATCATATCACATATAGTTTAGGTAATTCTTAATTATTACATAACTTAGGTAAAATTTCAAATTAGAAGAAAAATTAGGGTTTCAGAATTTAGGGTCATACAACTCTTCCCCTCTAAAAAGAAAATCTCGTCTGCGAAATTGAAGTAGAAAGATCAAACGAAAACGTACCATATTACTAAAAGAAATGAAAATGAACGGAAAGGTTTGTTTCTCATGACCTGATCCTAAATATCCAAAATAGCCTCAGGCTCACCAACAAATGACAAATCTTCTCGGATACGAAACATATATGTAACGGACGATAAACGTTGAATGTGATTTTTTTAGTAATAGCCGTAACTTTATCGATTCAGAGCTGTACGTGTTTATTGAGTTGAAGTTAGATTATTCCATATAGTTATAATCCTGTAGGTGTTTTAGGTACGTTTGGTTAGTATAATCAAAGTTATCCAGTTTTGTATGTTGTATTGCACGATGGTTGGCAAACGGATAAATATTTATGGCAATGAATAAAGATACGTTATTTAAAACTTCTTATGTATAAATAGTTGATTTATATTAACTATTTGAAATAGAGATTGACATATTAAGATAAGTTTGCAAATGTCTCTTTGAAAACAATATTCCTGGTTCGGTTCTTGAATTCTTTGCCTTCGTCCTCCTTCATTAGGATTTTCAGGCCATTGGGGCTTGTAACTCTAGAAGCTGCCACGTAAAGTTGGCCGTGACTGAAAATAGGTTATGGCAAATAGACAACTACATAAGAAAGTGGCTGTCTTTGGCTTTTGTTAATGGTCATTGCGTAGCATGGTTTTATGGGAAACTGTCTGCGTTTCATTATGAATGGCCATTGTGTTTGCGTAGACGTCAGCGTGATCCTTTGAATCAGGACAGTGTCACCTATTTTTTACCCAGTTAGGATTTTTGCCCGAATAACAAATTCACCAAGATCGGTGATAATAAGCCGAGTTCCATTACATAAACCCTATGCTGGGTTAACATTCCTTAAGAGCATAACGGGTCATTCTTTTTTTAAGCATAGCTCATGAGGTGGCATTCCTGGGAAATTTAAGGAATTTAAGAACTCAACAGGATACAGGTGTTGTTGGTCTAGAATATCGGTGGATGCTTTACACACTTCGTCTGCACTATTGTATGTCTTAATTGCACCTCCCAACTTCTTAAACATATAGGCATTTATTGCATCAGCATCATCATTTCTTGGAGTGAGTATCGCCCTTTCTTTTAGATATGCATCCTCACTTTGCCGTGTAGTAAAATCATGAAAGGTTTCGTGCACAATCTGCTCGATAGGGCAGCTGCTTGATTTTATAATGAAATCTTCGGGAATCTCAATCCATGTTGGCTCACCTTCCCCTTCTTTGCTTTTAGATGGCAAATTCCCATCACCCAAATCCAAAACCCATTTATTGAATTCCTGTTTTCGTGTATCGACTGCACCATTCGCAGAATACTCGTTTACTCTCATGCACCTTGTAAGCGTGAAAACCTTGCAAGATTTCCACAAATCAGATCGGTTTATACACGCGTTGACCACCTCCTGCCTTTTACCTTTGGGGATAACCGGTAGAACTTGTCTAAAGTCACCGCCAAGTAATACTGTAAGACCACCAAATATCTGATTCCGTTTGTCTGAATCCCGGTACCCCGATATATCTCTTAGAGTTCTGTCCAACTCCTCAAATGCATACTTTTGAGTCATTGGTGCCTCATCCCAAATAATCAGCTCGACTTGTTGCATAAGCTCAGCCAAGTGCGTGTTTTGTTTTATGCCACACGTGCTATTTTCCATTAATTCTAATAGTATGACGAACCTGCTATGGGCGGTTCTCCCTCCTGGAAGTAGTAACGAAGTTATCCCTAATCCAATGAAAGGGTTCAAGTTAGGATATTGGTATGTCTAAATTGAAATAACTGTTGTAATTTAAGCATCAGATGATGTAGAAATAAAGAATTATTAATAAAACACCATACCTGAAGATGCGACCGCCAGCACGATTTTTCGTTCAGATCTTAGCCTCGCAATGATGGTCTTATATAAGAACGTCTTCCCGGTACCCCCAGGCCCATAAACAAAGTAAAATTTGCCTTTCTTATTATGTACCGATTCAATAACCTCTTCATATATCAGACGTTGTTCGGGGTTTAACAACGAATGAAGATGTTCATGGTCAATTTTGCTTTTTTTCATATCAAAATCTAGGGCTTCTCTGATCAAGCGGTTGTCCATGTTTGGTAATAGCTTTGGATCAGGTCGTGGTAGATCTTGGAAATCTGACAAAGACCTCCCATTCCTATTTAGCAATTCCTGGATTTCTACCAAGCAATAGTTTTTAATTTGTTCTTCTGTTAATTCCAGCTCGGGATACTTGAAAAGTTTACGCTTATTGTGTAATATGTCCTTGGAAAGAGCTTCCTAGTTTTCCTCCCATAACTGTAGTGGCTTACTTACATCACAGAACAACAAAATTGTAACAAACAGGTCACGCAGCTGTGGTCCTAATGCCCAAAATCTTGCTTCTGTTATAGCGTTTGTCCATTCTTTGTCATCATTTAGGAGACCATAGGCAAAGCATACCTCTTTAAAACTCCCATATAGTTTTTTGTTAACCTTCATAAGTTCTTTAAAAGATTTAGGCCCTCTTACAACATTCAACACCATTTTGAGGTAGTAGCGCTCATCCGAGGCTGGGTTTGAGTAGTAAATCCTACCAATGTTTTTTGTTGTTTCCGTTTTTTCCAAAGTTTACTTTGTTCATGCCACACATAGTGTTTTGGTATTTCAGCATAAGTTAGCTTTCTGGCATCGGTATCTTGCTTGTTAAGCTCAAACCATTCAGTAAACATTGTGATTTCGATGTCCTCCCTTTGAAGCAATGCTGGTAGATTTTGCGAGTCGCGTAATGTTATTGAATTTTGATTTGGTAGATGGAAATTGAGTTTCATAACGGATGGGTAGGAGTAGTGAATGTCGAAAGAGAATAATCGTCATACTGCTTCACGTGGTGCTAAATAGCGACAATTCAAAAAACTTTGATTTCATCAACTTCATTTATCTTCTCAGACATTACATGTTGTCCGGTTGCAACATTTTCTTGTATGACAATCGTTGCCCTATCTGGACCTTTATTTAAATACTTAAATAAATACTTTATTGCCTTTGATCTATTGCACCATTCAACGTTAATGTGCGCTTGGTATTTCAGCAGCAAATAGCGATTGTGAGGAACCACATATCTGTTGTCAAAGGTGAATTTACCTTTCACAGCATACACTTTATTGTCCCTTCGGCGGTACACGGGGTATCCATCTTCATCTACCATTGTCTCTGCATAAAATGCTTTAGGAAACTTTTTAGAACATTTCCCGTCTGTGTTGCATGGTGCATTTTTCCCATCTCTACCACAGGGCCCATGCAGCATGAATTCGGTAACAACTTTGTACCCTTCTGGATCGCTGACCGGACATGGTAGTTCTGCAGATATTATATCATCTATCTGTGCTGGTGTCATGCATTTTTGGTTTTCCTCAAGCCACTGTAGAATATGTGCGTGCGGGAGACCACGTTTTTGGAATTCAATTACATAAATGACTGCACTATAAGAGTTATTAGGGAATAAGTTTTGACTACTAATGATTAATAAAATTAATAATAATGATCATATGACATGCTATTGGTTACCTGTACGGCTGACGCCAAATACATGTTTTTTGGTCAGATCATCTAGTAATTCAGTAAGTTTCATTTTGAACACTCTTGATCCTATCTCCGGCCTATCATGTGGTTTTTGGCTAGGGAAAGTCGCAAGCATTTCAGCAATCTTAGACCATTTTAGGTTAGATGTGAAGGTGATAAATAGGTCTGGATTTCCATATGCCCTACACAAAGCCATCGCATCTTGATAGTTTTGCATCATATACCTTGGCCCACTCGGTAAAACTTGAAGGCAAAACTATTCTTTTACCAAGTCCCATTGCATCTGTGTCGCCTCTTGTAACAGCATCCCGAAGGTTGTGATAGAGGTCTACTCGCAATGTATCTTGGTTACTCCTTGTCCATTTAAGCCTTTGTTCTTCAACTGCCGTGTATGCATCGACCAAATACTGCTGATACAGTCGTCCCCCTTTCAGCAAAGTGTTACCTTGGTTGTTTCGTTGCTGAATTACATAACCGTAGTACTCCTTCATTGTTACAAATGGCCGATTAGTTTTCCTTGAACCTTTATTGTTATGATAAGGTATCTTTTCATGAAATCCATCCTCTCCAAAGGGGAACAACAATGGATATTGCAATGCCATGTATGATGGATGCAATTCTGAAATTCGTTGTGGACCACTATTTTTAGTGTTTACAACAATATCTCTTGAAGAAATACCATCACCAAAATCATTTGTAATTAAAGCAGCTACCTCGGCTACAGTTGGCGAGTTATATTCTCTTGGTGCTCTCCTTTCGCTTAGTAATCGCAGTTCAAAGTTTACGGAAGCATGTGAATGACACCAATCTCTTGCCATTCGAAATGCCTTTGTGACTGCGCTATAGTGGTCCAACATAGACATCAAATTTGTAACTATCGTTTCGTCTAGCTTATCGCCTGCATCCCCATCAACAAATGCAGCCATCCTATTTTGAGCTTCATTTTGTGTGTCAAAGAAGTACAACTGTGCATACCTGGGTTGTACACATGGCGCTGGGAAAAGGGATCCGATTCGATAATAGTTTTTCCCGTTAATCCTAAATGTATATAATCCCCTTCCTGTATTTACTGAATGGTCTATTCTTGCACCAAAAGATGTAAAGCAAAACATGTCGTTGTATATTCTAATTTGGTCTCTAAACTTTGACGTCGTAGAATCTTCATAATCGAGCAATTTGTCTAATGGTGGAGATGTTTGGTTGAATCTGGGAAGCAACACTTTCCCATCTTGACAACATATTGAAAAGGTAGGATTCACTATTGTTTTGTACTTGCATGATCTCTCTGCATACCACATAGTTGCAGAACAATTACGGCACTGATAAGAAGGAGACCCAACGTGATTGTAGGACACAGGAACACCTAGTTAAAGAATTGTCAGTAATGGTAATTTTTTATATAAGTTGGTTATTTTATGAATCATATAAGTTGCAATCAGATTATGTGGTTAGTTAAGATCAGTAACACTACATGCAACTTCTTATGCATAACATGCTAAACTAATCAATTATTATATACTAATATCATCTTTAATCGATACATGTATTACCTGAAGAGGTACGTGCTGCTCCTCTGAGTATGTTTTTGGATACATGAATGTGAGGCCGACCTTAAATAGCCATTGTTGTAGTAAATATGTTATTTATTAAATAAATCATGGAATTATTAATTTTGATAAACAACTTACCTCTTGGTCTCTTCCGGGTTGCTGTAGGTTGATTAATAGAAGTAGAAGTTTATGTTGTTCTATAAGACCTATCTGGTTACTATCCGAGGGGGGCACCACTCCTGATTAAATATGCATAAATTAAAACATTGTTTAATTAATTATAAACGAATCAAAAAGCATACGGGTGTTTTGGTTACCTGTTTCTTGTGCAGGTATATCTGAAATCTTAATACCACAGTAACTCTGTACTTTCCCATCCATACCAATAATTGTATGTGACTTTATGTGCACAGAATTGTGTAGTATGTTGGACAATGATGGATTACTGGTATGATCATTAGCTGAACATATAATATAAACACACATGTTATTGTAATTAGATAATGGTGTAATTGTAGATAAAGTAATATAATTACGCTCACCATGATTCATTGTTGCTTATAAAAAGGCTAACTATTATTTTTGCACAACAGATTCCAAATATAGGTGAGGATGTGAGAAGATGAATATTCAAGATATTTGGAAATCAGGCTGTTGGATTGTCCTGCCTTAA
Organism: Artemisia tridentata subsp. tridentata; assembly: GCA_021014915.2. Taxonomy (NCBI): domain Eukaryota; kingdom Viridiplantae; phylum Streptophyta; class Magnoliopsida; order Asterales; family Asteraceae; genus Artemisia; species Artemisia tridentata. The sequence continues at coordinate 253,118,177 of CP139505.1, forward strand.
ATTACATATTTATCATGGTAATAAATGGAAGGGTGATCACATATTTGGTTATGCCAATAAAATAACAACAGGTACATTATAATTTAAATTTTATATATTGTTAATATATGTTTGTTTACCTGTTGATAACATATGCTTGTTGTGAATGTATCCATCTTTATATTGTTGCTGTCAAATTCAAGAACCCTGAATAAATTGGATTAAAACATTAAGCTTAAACATTCATAGTCTAGTTACTTAGTCAGGTGTAACCGACAGATACTAACATAGATGGGACTTTTGATCTCTACCTAAAATCCTTGTTGCTATTTATACAGTGTCTGTGCAAATGTCGGCGTAAGACATTTTGTCAGACCCTTGAAATAAAAAACGGGATTCAATGGGAAGATCAGGATGCACATCTACGTTGAGCATTGTATGTCAATATAAACAAACAAAAGATGCGGTGGATTGGATTTTTTGTTTGTCAATATTGATATCCGATGCTCCATGTATGACGTATAATAAGGGAACGCAACTGCAATTACATCCTGTAAATTGTTAGCTAATACAGACACAAACAACTGGAATAATGGGTGTATTGTCTATAGAAGGTTTTTTAAAGGTCTTACCAATACCCGTACTTAAAAGAAGTTTATGTAACTCATATTCAACATAAACTGCTTGCGTTTATTAACAGGTTTTGTAACTCTTTTATTTCACACCAATCATGCCAATCTATTATTTATTTATAAGGAGTTTTTGGAATGAGCATTCAATGGTGTGGATCATAAATGTGTTTTCTTTTTTTATTTTATTTATTTATTTATTTTTATAACAAATTTGATAAACAACAATTGTGGTCATGCTGCTGCTCAGAATAGATACAACTGCTTATGGTGCTAAATGGAAAATTCACTAAGTGTCATACTACTGCTGGTGATAATGATACTACTGCTAATGTATTTCATACTACTGCTGGAGATGCTGAGAAGGTGAAGTAAATACACTAAGTAGATACTACTGCTAGACTTAAAGATTCTACTGCTAGAGTTAGTTTCTACTGCTTATGTGATAATGATGATACTACTGCTAGTGTATTTCATACTACTGCTAGAGATGCTGAGAAGGTGAAGTAAATACACTAAGTAGATACTACTGCTAGACCTAAAGATTCATATGTTATCATAAAAGTTGCAATCAGATTATGTGGTTACGTCTATCACATTCATTATCACATTTATCAAAGTGTTCATATTTGAGATATAAAGATTTTACACATCGAATATAATGATATTGATAAATAATTTGTAAACCATAATGCAAGTAAATACTAAAATAATCTGTATTCTTACTCGCTGGAATGGTAATACAAATTTTTCATAATTGGAATCGTTCGAAACAAACACTTAAAACTCTTTTTATTTAACTAATTTTGTAAACGGTTATCACTATTCCAGCATGCCATTCATTCGGATTCATCTTTGGTAATTGTAAGCTTTCTTGCTTTTTTTTGTCACGTACACAGCCATCCTCAACACTGTCTGGGTCATCATCCTCAACGGTTGTTAGTTCAGCATCAGAGTCTTCAAATACCAAGCTGATTCGATGTAAATAAAAAAATAAATATTAATGTAAAATTACACTTATTAATGATATTTTAAAACGGATAACTGTTAGCTAACCTCCTGTCATTTTTATCCTCAACAGATTTGGGTGGGGTCGACACAGTTGGGTCCTTCAATCTCTTCAATGGTGTGCTCTTTTCGGGCAAGGTAGCAACAGGTGTGCTTGAACCGGCACCATCATCCACTGTTTGGGTTGGATGGACTTTCCAACAGGTGAAGCTTTCAAATGTCCCATGTTCAAAGTAACTGTTGGACCTCAACTCAAACATGTGTGTGGTACCAATGAGGTTTGATATCGTCTGAGGTACATTCGGATGATCCTCAGAAACCTGCAAAATATAGTAAGTAGATGACATGGTACGTATTTAATTTACTCAATATAAATGTACCTCATCACCCGATTCTACTATTGACACAGCTGAACACCCAACCAACTCCGTCGCGCTCTCATCAAATAGCACAACAACGACAGATTCCGTTCCATCCGACACATCAAGCTCAAGCCTATATGTTGGGAATTAAACTAACAGTTGGTACTGCTCATACATAAATTAGTACTGCTGAAGATCGTTCAAGAATACACTATCAGTACTAAGTCAGTTAGTACTGCTGGTAGAAGAGTTAGTACTGTTTATTAGATAAAGACTAAATCGTGCATGAATAAATATAGAAAAGATATGATGTATATCTTATTTGTATAGATTGATACGTATAATGGTTTACTTGTAAAGGACTCCTTGTCCAATAAAAGGAGATCCTAGGTTAAGTTTTACATACATGCATTATTGATAGAGCTTCACGATTTCATTGTAATTCTTGTGATATTCCAAGATCACTTGTAATATATTGAAGCTATAATCGTTTGGTTAAACTGTGTGTTAACATTCTTACTGTTACATTTATACGATCTTATACAATCACCAAACACTAAATCTTCTAAGTACTTGGTAATAAATTCCGCGTGCTACTAAGTATACACTCAAAGTATCTCCAACACAATTCGTGTTTAGATCAGGTCAAGTGGTATCAGAGCCAGGTTGCTCGTGATATCTAGGGTTTGTAAGCTTGATGACCTTGTTCAATAATAATGATTCGTTTGATTATTCCGCTGCATACAATGATTGTTATTCATTATTATTGTGTTAATTCCTAGATGAGGTCTAACAAACCTCGAGCATAACGATCTCCACAAGTGGTATCAGAGACAGGTTTCTGATACTTTGATTTAGAAGATTCAGAAGTATTTACTCTCTTGCTACCAAGAAGATGGACATGGAGACACCACAAACATCTATCCTTGCTAAACTCCCCATGCTGAAACAGAATGAATACGATCTATGGCGGCTCAGAATTGAGCAATATTTCATGGTACAAGACTATGCATTATGGGATATCATAATCAATGGTGATTCCTTCAAACCAACTACTTCTGAGGAAACACGTGCGGATGGTTCCAAGACCACAAAGCTCAACACTGAGCCAGTCACAAACGATGAAAGAGTCAAAAAGAAGAATGATCAGAATGCTAGGAATTTGTTACTCATGGCAATTCCTAATGATCAAGTGTTAAACTTTAGCCACTATGAGACTGCTAAGACACTTTTTAAAGCAGTTGTGGAGAGATTTGGTGGCAATGAAGCCACCAAGAAGGCACAGAAAACCCTACTTAAGCAGAGTTATGAGAACTTTAGTGCCTCAAACTCTGAATCACTTGATCATATCTTTAATAGACTTCAAAAGATTGTCAGCCAGCTAAATGTTCTGAAAATTGTGATTCCACAAGAAGATCTCAATATGAAGTTTCTCAATAGTCTACCTGCTGAGTGGAAAACCTATGTGGTTGTCTGGAGCAATAAGCCAGAACTGGAAATTGTACAACAATCTCAAGATTGTTGAACAAAAGGTGAAGAAATGAGGAAGTACTAGTTTAAGTTCTGGAAACACAGCATTCTTATCATTTTCCAACAATAACAGTTCTGATGATGTTGAAGTAGTTAGTACTGCTAGCCCTAAAGTTAGCACTGCTAGTGTAAAAACTAGTACTGCTGGCTTGACTGAGGAGACCATATATGCATTTGTGTCAGAACAATCTGGTGGGTCTCAAATCTACAATGAAGACCTTCTTCAGATTGCTGAAGATGATTTGGAAGCTATGGATTTAAAGTGGCAGTTGGCCTTGATAAGTATTAGGGCTAAGAAGTATTATCAAAGAACTGGGAACAAGATTACCTTCAATGGAAGAGATGTAGCAGGGTATGATAAGTCCAAGGTGGAGTGCTATAATTGTCACAAGATGGGGCACTTTGTCAGGGAATGTAGGAGCCCAAGACAACAAAACAACACGAGTCAGAATAGGAGGACAGTGAATGTGGAAGAAACTTCTTCCTCAAAGGCAATGGTTGCTGTGGATGGAGCTGGTTTTGATTGGAGCTTTATGGAAGAGGAAGTGGAGCCAGCCAACATTGCATTGATGGCCTTTTCAGACTCTGAGGTACATATAGTTCAAAAATGCTCAAACACTTGTCATGCTTTAAAAGATTATGAAACTCTTAAGAAACAGTATTGATGTGTCGTATGTAGTGCAAGTTTTAAAAATTTATAAAATCAATTTATCCAATTCTCTAAACACATACGAGCAAGTATACTCGTCCGTAGTAGTAAAGGTGGGTAAGTTGAGATCGTCCCAAGGGAATTGTGGTTTGGGTTTGCAAAATAAGTTTTGACAAAAAGGGTTGTCAATCCGATTTGGTGTAAATTCTAAGGTAAGTAAAAATCAATCAATCAAAAACAAATATACTTGTGTGTAATTCCATGACAATTGTATAGAGTAATCTAACAAGTTTGGTGTAACTTGTAATGATGCACAACTTAAAATGAGTGATTCACAATCAATGGTTTTTATCATGAGAAATCATCTCTAAGAATTCAATCTGCTAGTTAATTCCTTTCGGCCTTTGTTAACTAGTGCGATAATTCTATTAGACTCTTTGTTGTTTGAAAAGCATTTCTTATTCTAAGAATTCCTACGAATCCTTTCGGCCTTTTCTCGTGATGAAATTGTTTCCAAATCCATTTTAATAAGCTAATATGGTGCTTGTCACACACCATAATCCATACTAATTCGTGCACTAACTTTTTGGCATAAAAACATAAAGAAAATCCTTTCGGCCTTTGTTAATCTTTAAAACTGTTTTTACCAACCAATTAAGCAAGATTAGATTGTATTTCAACAAACTCATAAAACAAGATATGATTTCATGCATCACTATGAAATAAGAATACTCCAACAATTATCACATCATACACACAAGCATAACCAAAATCACTCCATAATAATCATAATCAAACTCAAGTAATCAACCATACTTTCATTCATCTTAAAGTAAAAGTAGTTCATAATAACTCAAACAAGAAATACCTAGTTGTGAAATTACAAGAACTAGAATTGTGGAACTATAGCAACCACTCTCCTCTAATCGCCTATGATCACACGTAAACAACTCCACACTTGGACACAACTCTTGAGACTTGAACTCAAGGTTCCCTGGACGTTCTCACAGCAACTACAAGCTTTCGGGCAATGATAATAAGTTTAGCAAGACTTGGTGTAAGCCTTACTAGGTTTTTGGTTTGTCACACTTTGTAAACTAGCCAAGGGTTCTTTAAATAAGTGAAGGAACCCTTTTCCCTCAAGCAAAAACGTCCTTAATCAGTTAATAACCAAGAAATGATAAGCCACCATGATTATGGGGCTTAAATTCGTCATTAAATGCATTTTTGTAACTTCAGTCTCCTCCAACCGATCGGTATTGAGGTCCAACCGATCGGTTGGATCTCTCGGTAAATCACTTTTCTCCCATCCGAATCGGATGCGGGCACCATCCGATCGGATGGGCCATTCTGCCATGCATACTTTATTTTTTTCTTCCTTTTCTCGTTACGTGCTTGATCCTTTGTTGTACCACTAATTCCTTCCATAGAACTTGATCTTTTCTTGATACATAAACATAGAAATCTTGACTTTATCAAATCTTTGAATTCTTGTGTGGTTCTTTTCTCGTTTCTTTCTCGTTATTCTTCAAATGTGCATAATCTCTTCATTTCTTCACCTTTTTATCATCTTTCCTGTACTTGGCTATATTTACTTGCATATACACTTTTTCATGATTTAGTAACAAATATACACAAATATAACCAAATATGATGCACAAATCTAACGATAACGTGACTAAAAACATGTTCATTTTGAGCGTTATCAAATTCCCCACACTTGAGGTTTGCTCGCCCTCGAGCAAGTCTAGCTTTAAGAAAACTGAACTCAATGGCTACTTCATAATGATTCTAAAAATCCAACAACTATCCCAATGGAACAATTGTCATTTTAACTTTTAGGTGTGAAAAATTCTTGAAACATAAACAAGTTAATTCGAGCTTGATAACATAACTAAGCTCCTCTCATAGGATTTTTTAAATTCACTCAACACTCAAGGGTAAATTTAATGGCATATCACTCAATTGCTCAGACATGATTCACGTTTCTTACCATAAGCTTGTACGAGTATCAAAACAACAAAATAAAACATCAAAAAGGTCTTTTATTCGGGTTTAAGGTTAAAGGTTACCTAGCTATTGTGCAAATATTTCATACAAGAATGTAATAGCTCGCTAACAATGAATTCTTGACTAGCCAAGCAACGGATGGTCACTAGATTGTACCTTGGTTCGCTAACGACGTTATTTGCATAACGGATGGTCACCAAAACACGCACTAGCTCGCTAGCAACGTTTTTTAACTATTCAAAAACCCGGATGGTCACTAGAACATCCATGCACTTCATATCTAGACAAAGCCATCACTAAATCCGGATGGTCGAAAGCTAACAACGAATCAAGTAATTGGTAATGGTAAGGATAAGACATGGGAATTATTTGTGATTGGTTTCTACAAAATAAAAATGAACAAATAAGAATCAAGTCCAAATTCCGTTCCCAACTCTTTATACCTCAAATGATCACTCCACCAAACTTCTTCGATTATCATTCTTCCGCATCTCATACTAACTGCTTCCTTCCTTAATAGCTCATTGACTATTTTATTTTCATCATTCCATACATTCATAGCTCATTAGCTATTCAATCCCCCCCTTTTTTTCAACTTCTTTCTCGTCACCCCCACACTTCGGATGAGCACACGCTACAAAAATACAAATAAGAGTAGCGACCTCCTTCTTCAATGAAACAACATATACACACACAAAGTGTAATCAACATGTAATCATCAAAAAATAACTAGTTTTGAACTTCAATTAAACTTGATTCGGGTAAGGCTAAGGTGTAAGTTGTAAAATATTTTTGTACTTTTCTGGATTTAATAAAAAAAAAAAGATAAGGCTCAGAAGGTGTAACTAAGGGTATCTAGCGTAAAATATTCACGCTAACAAATGGGTTCCAAATACTAAGGATAACTAACCAATGCGTTCAGCAAAAATATTTTTGTAAACGGAAGGCCATTTGGTGTAAATCCTAATTTGCCTCTTATCATTTGAATATATTTTATTACTCGAAAGTAATTTTAACCGTAATGCATGACACGTACAAGTTCTAGAATCAACATGATCACCAGCACACTCATAACGAAATATAGAGCATAAGAAATGCTTTATACAAAAAGGCTTAAATCCTCACAATTTAAGGTAGGTTATAACATGTGCTAGCAATAGTTATCAATAACTCTCATTTCTTGATTAAATTCCAAAAATTTTCAAATAGCCTCATTCTTACCATTGAATCAAAATATATAACAAAATAAATAACTAGAACATTAAGGGCGAACCTAACACTAGTCACCGAATCCCAAAATTATACTAAAAACTAAAAATTTAAAAATCATACCAATTTTTCCTATTTTCTTCCCTCCCCCACACTTAAGTTTTGCATTGTTCTCAATGTAATAAAATGAACTTAAAAGTAAAGGAAATGGGAAAAATTAAAAAAAAAAATAAAATAAAATGCTACCCGGAAAAAAAATTCGCATAGATTTATTTGATCTTACGTAAGCACATGAGTTCTCCAAACTCCGAATATTGATCAACACTAAGCTTTCGTGAATTCTTCCCCTGCAAAAAAACTGCAAAAACTATATGTGAAACAAACAAAGCAAAATACTAGAATAAACAAAAGTAGTTCAAAACAAACCATAAATAATAAAATCCTAATAAAGTTAAGTTAAAAGTAGTGGAAATAGAAATTATTCAACCAACATTGTTTTTAAAACATAACCATGATTAACCAAATCTTCGATGATCATCAATCATCGGCATCCATGTGTTCATCGCCATGAACCCGCTCATCTTCACTCTCGTCATCATCCTCCTCTTCTTCTTCCTCATAATTCTCTTCATCATAAAAAACTGTAAACTTGGGCCTTTTCTTTCCAACACCTGACGAAGAACCTCCTACATCGTAACTCGAACCTCCAACTGTAGGGACTCTACCATAAACTGGCACTGGATCGGGAAATGGTGCATACCCGGGATACGGATAAGGATATTGGCCAGGATATGGGTCATACTGAATTGGGTATGGTGGAACATTTGGTGGATTGTAGGGAGGTACCTCATAGTTAGCATCACGAGCTACATGTTGAATCATCGGCATGGAATAATCATAGTTGTAATTTTGCCTCATCATCATAGAATCTCTCCAAACTTCCCTACATTCTATCTCATTCAATTCACGGTTCCAATCTCCCCATCCCGAGTCAAAACTACCAGGAGCATGAACATTCCTAATTGGTTGTGGTGGTTGATACGGTTGTTGTGGATAGGGTTGTTGTGGTGCTCCATGAGGTGCGCCCATCGTTGGTTCTATCACAGCTCCCAACGTCTTTGTTTTCCTATCCAACGCTTTACCGAAACTTTCATCATCCCACGTCTCACTCTCCTTCATTTCCGAACATTTTTCCAATTCCTCATACTCAAAATAACCCAAATTTCTTGCCAAAATAGTCACATAGTGACCTCCACAAATCACACTATTATCTTTTATCCCTGGTGCTCTTCTTGAAAGATACTCGGCTATTATCCAAGCCGCATTCCCGTTCTTATCCTCCTCCAACAATTTCATTAGCCACAGATCCGGTTGATTGCACTTATCCCTGCTACATGTTCTATGCAAAACCCCCCAAGCGATCAACTTTTGTAAAATCTTCATAATAGGACTCCTTAACTTGGATGAGTTCCTTCTACTACAACCTGGATCTCCCACTCTATTCCAATAATCCGCTAGACCCTCATAATCATTATGCTTTCTTACCAACCTTGCAAAATGAACTAGAAACAAACGATGCTCAATTTCATCTTGATCGTATAGACCAAGAACTACAGCAAACTCCGGCAAAGTATAAACATGTTCCCTACCACGGAGCCTAAACCAGATACATCTATCATTCACAACATCCACAATCTTCCTTTCAAAATAAAATGTGGAGAAAAACTCCAAACACCATTCTCGGTTAACATTCTCATAAATACTAAACGCTCTTTCCCATGAAAGATCTTCAAAACTATCACCGTCTCCTTCATAAACATACGACATTCTCATCATATTTCTTAACTCAGTCTCACAATTATACTCCGCACCAAACTCCAATCGACTAACCTTGGTTTAGCAATGGTTCTCCCTTGTAACTTTGAAAGACGCTCCCAAAAAGCGTGCTTTTCCTCCTTGCTCTTAACCTTGTTGAACTTCAAGTTTTCATTACTTTCATGATTGAGAGTATATTGGACCTTACTCTTAGTATTCCTCTGCACATACTTCGTTACAATCGGATTCACTCTTCCACTTGATGAACTCGAACCACTTGCAAGATAACTCTGTAGAAAACACAAACATATGATAGTATAAGAGCATAAAAACCAAGATGACATGATTTAGAAGTCACAAAACTCGTTTGGAAAAAAATTCATTTTTATTTACCGAGCCTTCCATCCGATCGGTATTACTCACCATCCGATCGGATGGAGTAAATGTCACAGCCCATCCGATCAGTATTTCCCCGCAACCGAATCGGTTGAGGCTTTCTGTCTCAAAATTTTTTCCTTTTCCGATTTCTAATAAATTCCAACAATCCAACTCTATCCTATCATGCATTTGATCAATTATCATAGTTCCTACATATCCCACTCGTCTCCAAACACGTTCATAACGTATTCGCATGATTTCTCAATCAATCTTAGAACATATGAACACTACCAAATCAAATCTCTTCCATTGATGTTCTAATCAACAATGCATCATCCTAGAATCACTAATCAACAACTACATAACACCTGGAAATCATCAATTGCAATCCAAATCGATTTAAAGTTTTGACCCATTTTAATCCAAAAATTCAATCAATCAATTCTTCCTCAAAACTTAATCAATCTTTCTAATTCTTTTTGAAATGAATTCCTCAATCATTTACCCATCTATTCCACAAAAAATTACATCTCAATTCGAACTATATCAAAAATACCCAAATTTTGACCTAATTAAAGAAATTTGAATTAAAAACTAATTAGTACAAATTGATGATGTTACTTACTTGTTTAGGTGCCATAGATGATTCTTCAACACTCCTGCAACACTTAATAGACTTCTAATGGTCGAATTTTTGAACCCCAAGTTTGGTGGATTGAGTGTGTGTGTGTTTTTTTGTGATTTTTGAAATCTTGAGTATATATATTTCAATCCATCCGATCAGTATTTGATTCAACCGATTCGGATTGAATTTTTGCAAAAACTTCACTTTTCTTTTGTCAACACTTTTTCACACTTGTAAGAACAAATGAGAAGTGTTTTTACTCTTCAAAAATATTTCTTTTAATCATAAAAATACTTCAACACACTTAATCTCCCAACTTATTTTTCAATTCTATCTCTACAACTTCTAAAACAAAACTTAACTCTTAAACTCAAAACATAACTTCATAAACTTAAAACTTAATAAACCAAGACAATTAAAAGGTCTAAACTCAAACTTAAACTTAAACTTAAATGCAAACATTAAACTACTAAAATGCATAAAAATTAAAAAGAAAACAAACAAAACACTAGCACAAGCTTTGTGCTTTTATTCTTCAAACTCTTGTCTTTCATCCTTCAAAATATTCATGCCTCAAGATATCTTCATTTTGGAACTTCCCGGACAACTTTCGGTTAGTCATTTGCGTTTTAAACTTCCTTGTAAAGTTCCTTCCATCCGGAAAAACTATATCAAACTTCACATGCCATTCTCCGTCTTCTTTTTCCTTCTTGTAAACACTAGCTCCTTCAGGTCCCCATTCCAAATTCTTCAATTGGACCGGTAAAGATCCAAGAAAATCTGTCAATTTCTTAAACACAAAAATATTCTTAAACGGGTAATAGAAAGCCTCCATCGCTAGAGCTATTTCCATCTCATCTTCAATATCAAAGTAACTTGGGACAACCGGCCCATATTTAGGCCTCCCTTCTTCATCTCTACCTACTTCAAAACAACCCAAGTGGTTTTCTTCTTCTTCTTCTTCACCATGAACTTCTTTAACAATCTTTCCTCTAGGCTTAGGATAATAGGTATGCTTCAAGATTCCATCACTTATAGTCATAGTACCTCTACCAATATCTATAATAGCTCCACAAGTTCTCAAAAATGTTCTTCCTAACAAAAATGGTAACTCCTTATCCACCGGAATATTAAGCACAAGAAAATCGGCCAAGAAAGCTTGATATCCTATTTGGACTCTAACATTCTTTACTTCTCTCATCGCTTTTGCTCGTGAATTATCAGCCATAGTAAGATTATATTGATTTGGTTGAGGATTACCAAGTCCTAATCTCTTATACAATGGATACGGCATTACATTCACACTTGCTCCTGTGTCAGCCAACGCATACATCGCATCGGTTCCATTAACTTTAATAGGCAACACAAAATTCCCCGGATCGCTCTCCTTTTTAGGCAACCCATTCTCAACTATCCTTTCTCTTGCAATCTCATCAAAATTCTTATCCTCTAACCTAGCCTTTGCCATCATAACTGCATCCAACTTCTTACGATAAATCATATAATTATTCAACACTTCAATTACCGGCTTCTCCTCCATAAGCTCCTTAAACTTTGTTTCCAAATTTTCCAGAATTGCTTCCTTTTGCTTTTGGGTTAATGGTTTAACTATTTGTGGTGTTTTTGGTGGTGAACTAGATGAAGAACTCTCATTTTTAGGGGTGGAGGGTTGGGTAAGTTTGTTAAGTGGTGTTTTCTTTCTATTTGCCTTGCCCATTTTAACAATCTCTCCCTTTTCTACCTTTTCTTCTACCATATCATCAACATCTATCCTCATCTCTCCCAATGCAAAATCAATCACTACTAGAAAAAGGTCTATCCTTGACTCGCATTTTTTGACGCACGCTACAAGATGACGCGCAAATAGCAAAGTCATAAAATAAGAGTCACAACGAGTAAATTTTTTATTGGGGATGACTCGTTTTCAGAAGCGTCATAACATAGGGTCATAATCAGTTAAAATTTAGCCTGCTAGATGACGCTCGTTTTGCTTCGTCATAAATAGGGGTCATCTATGTTTTTTTTACCATCTGCTTCATCAAAATCTATCGGTTTTTTTTTGCCAAAACACTTCCCGCTCTCAAAAAAAAATTTCCCAAAAAATCAAATTCTCCCTCCATTGATCAATTATCTACCTCACATAAGCCCAACCCTAAAAATATAACACACACACACCCAACCAACACACACACCAAAAAACTCTCTGCAACCCCTCCTGCTCTCTATCCAAACCCGCCGCCCTCTCTATCCATCTTCGGTACAAATACAATCGCCGCCTCCTTTTTCGGCCACCAACACCATCGGTGCCACCATCTGAGGTAGTTATTCCCTACTATCTTTATATTTCTTGATTTCTTTCTTTTAATTTTATTTATTTTTGTTTTTCAGATTTGGGGTTTTCATCACCGGCCACCAACACCATCGGTGCCTCCTTCTCATTTATTTTCCCTACTATCTTTATATTTCGTGATTTGTTTTTCTATTATTATTATTTTTTCTTCAGATCTGGGTTTTTCATCACCGGCCACCAACATCATCGGCGCCACCATCATGGGGAAATAACCGATAATACTCGATTTTGGGGAAACAGGTAATTATATTGTATTTACAGGTAATTATAATGATTTTACAAGTAATTACATATGTATTTAGTATTCTTTGGTGGTATGAACTAAAGGTAATATTATGATGAAGATTTTGTTAAGATTTTTATTCCGAAATTTTATGTGTTAAATTATATTCAAAAAAGTTTATAAACACTGCAAAAAAGTTTATAAACACTGCAAATAAAGTTTATAATGTTTTTATTATACTTGCTTACTATTGGGGTGTGCTTGAATTTCATAAATCCTAAAAATGTTAACAGTGCGGATGTTTGAATTTCTAGTTAGCATTATGCTCACTAGTATTTGATGACTTCGTTAGTTACTGTAACTTAAAAAGCAAATGATGTATGTGCAACTGATATGTTAAATTTGAGAAATAGTTGATAAATCTGTTAGTTTTTGTGATTATATTGTTTGGTTATTTGTTGTAGTGTGATTTAATGTTAGGTTTTATGGTGATAACAGGATGGATGATAGTTTGTATGATGAATTTGGGAACTACATTGGACCGGAAATCGAGTCTGATGTAGAGAGTGATAGAAACGATGAAGATGAGGATCCTCCTGATAAGTCAGAGGTTGATAGGGTCGAGTCTGATGTAGAGAGTGATAGAAATGATGGTGACGTTGATATGGATAATCAGAATAGTGAGAAGCATATGAGGTATACGGATACTAGGGTGGATGAGCAGGAGAGAAGGATATCTATCAAGCGGTTCCTATGTCATTGGTTCTTGAGGATAGTAATTCCAAGTCTTATATGTGTAACATTATGGATACACCTGGACACGTAAACTTTTCAGATGAGATGACGGCTGCTCTAAGGCTTGCTGATGGGGCGGTGTTGATTGTTGATGCCGCTGAAGGTGTCATGGTAAGTAATTTCGTACAGTTTTTATATGATAAGAATATATAATATGTTATTATGTATGTTTATGATCATTGATATATATTAAAATTGTATTACATAAGAATTATATCTGACATGAATAAATGTACAGGTGAACACAGAGCGAGCAATCAGGCATGCGATCCAGGACCGCCTACCTATAGTTGTCGTGATAAACAAGGTAGTCTTCCATCTAAATTTTCTTTTTGCAACTGGTTTTATGATTATTTGTGATGTGAAGTATAGCAATAATCATTCTTCTTAGTGCGTGGATAATTCTGCGACTGTCTATGAATATGTATGAATTAATTAATCATTTTCATACCAGCTGCAAAAAAACTTGTTCTATATGGGAAAACTTAAGTGCTTATGCACCCCCGCGCTTGTTTCAGTCACGTTGGCTCAGCCGCTGTTGCCTCATTCTGAAGTAACGATGGTGCACCCAGGTTTATATGAAAACATTGCCCACCACACACAACTACCTGCTAGTGTTCATGTTGCAGGTGCCATTTTCGCTGTTGCTTTTCGGTGTTATTGAACTCCCGGGTTCATTTTACTTATTAATATCTAATATGCTTGCAGCTTGAGAAGTTGAACTCCCGGGCTTTGATATCATTTTAGTTACTTCAGGAGCCGTTGGAGCCGGCCGCCAAAGGCTTAAGTATAGGAAAATGATCAATAGCAGGTATTTTTCTTTATTTTATAACATCCTGGTTTAAAAAGCTTTCCATAGATATAGGCACATTGTTTTCTAGAATTAGCTTAAAAAGTGCTTAGTAAGGTAGCAAAGTCTGCATTTGCAGACTGCATATGTATTTCTTACATCAGCTCTGTCCCAGCTAATATTCTCAGCTCATTTTTTGCTTGTTTCCCTGAGATATTTGCATGGTTTATGGTCTATAAGTGGTTTGTAGTCTAGACTTTAGGATTTTGGATTTTATTTACTCAGAAGCTTTATAGATAGCTTATAATCTGATCTGCAAAGTCAGCCCTTAGACTGTTAAGATCCTGCACCCTTATTCAGTTCCCACACCCAGCTGAACTTCGGCTTAATTGAGCAACGAATTGATGCCCAAATTTGGGCATCTTTGGTTTTTAAGCAGTCTGATATACAAGTTTTGGTTTTTAAGCAGTCTGGATTCCCAAATTTGACCAACGATATGTTATTCTGATTGATCCTTGACATGCATATGGTTATTCAACCAGGAATGCAGCGGATTTGGATTCGTTGCAGCCGTTGCTCAAGAAATGCATTCAATTCCTAGAGACAGAAGTCGTGCCTTCAAGTGTTGAGACCTCAAGGCCGAGGATGCAGCTGGATCGGATAACTGTATGGCTTGGAATCAAGGCACTGTAGGGAGTGTTCACGTGTACTTTCGTTAATAGTCTCTTAGGGTGATGTATTATTATAACATCTTCTTGTTTGCTGAAGGCTTGGGTTTCTAGAGCCGCATGATGGATTATGAGTTTAGATTTTATGTATCTGTTTTGGTACTTTACTTTGGTATATATATATATATATATATATGAAATGCGTTATTTTGATATTTGTGTTTTTAATTTTGTATTATCAGGTTTTTAATTATCATTTAATAGAAAATTAGGAACTGAAAAAAATTAATTTAAAAAAAAAAAAAAAATTAGGTTATGACACGCAAAAAGGAGAGTCATAAAACGTGGGTCATAAGTGCTCGTCATAGAGGGATGACGCACAAATGCGAGTCATGAAGCTTTATGACGGGTCCATCCTTGACTCGCATTTGCGCATCATAAGGCCTCTTCTTGACTCGCATTTGGAGTCAAGAATAGCTGTTTTTCTAGTAGTGAATCCTACATTTAGTATTAACCATAAAATCTCTACCAAACACAACTTCTAGTTCATCCGCATTTCCATATTCCAAAACAACAAAATCAACTTTGAACACATGACCATGAATATTAACATTCACATCTCTCACTATCTTTCTTCCATAATCCTCATAGTCAAGCCTGACGAAACCAAGCTTACCAAGCATATCTTCCGTAATGTAGTTGTCTCCATATTCCATGTTAAGCTGAGCATCCCAAGCTTTAATACCTTCCACTCCACAAGGTGTAGAGTACCTCATGAACGGTGCATCAAACTCCTTAGGTGGTGCTTGTGTAAACACAACAAGTCTTTTCTCATTAGGTGAACTAACATGACTTTCTCCAACTTCTTCTTGTCTTTCCAAATCAACCTTTGCTTCTTCCAAAATATTTCCCAAACTTTCCAATGAATCACCTGAATCTTTCAGCATTTCTTCCAAATTTCTCAAGTATTCCGAAACTTCGCTTAAACTCTCCATTCTATTTAAACACTAACTATAACATAACCACAAAAACAAAAGAAATCCAAACTATTAGCGTGAGGGTTAGTTATAATCAAGATAACTTATAAATAAAATCAAAGCAAACAAACAAACAACTTCTAACTATTAAAACTTCAAAACTACTAAAAATTAAAAATTTCAAAATTTTTTTACCGAGGCATCCATCGGATTGGTATTAGAACCCATCCGATTGGATGGTTGAATCGTTAAAGCTCAGATTGGCCCAACCGAATCGGATGCGGGCAGCATCCGATCGGTTAGATCGAATTTTCTAAATGTACAATTTAGTCTACATTGGTTAGATCGGTTAGATCGAATTTTCGAATTGTCTACATCCTCTTTGTAAAAAATTTAAAAAATGTACAATTTAGTCCCTTCAGTAAGTCTCTGTTACATGTTTTCCCCCTGTCCTCACCCTTTTTTTCAAAAGGAATGTAGGCATGATATCCCCATATATATATATATATATATATATATATATATATATATATATATATATATATATATATATTGTAACTTTATTTTCAGAATCCTGTTAAGTGCGAGAACTGCGAGAACCCATCTATGACCGTTAAAATAAATTATCAATGGTTGAGATGAGTTGTGTCATTTGTGTCATTAAAGAAAAGATTGAGAAACTTCTGTAAATGAGTAAAGGGCATAAAGGGCACTTCATATAATTCCATTTCATTAACTGCCCTTTTATTATGGAGTTATTTAGAGATTTTAGGAAACAAATTAATTAATTTAATTCGTAATCACTTTTTCTCTCACACATCTCTCTCTCAAACCCTAATCATCCTCTCAGCCACCACAAAATCTCTAGAAAAAAAAAATACACTTCGTCAATGTTGATCCACTAAATACCTTGTCATGCTTATGTTCGTATGATCTATTAATCTTTGTAATCAGTCCTTTGTTTGTGATGTGGGTTCATCGGCATCTTCCTATGCACGATCGACTTGGGGGAAAAAAGGCGGACAATTAAAGGTAAACGTTTCTAATTTTTTTTGTGTTTCGATATGAAAATAAAGGTTGTAACCGCCACTACCACAAGACAAACACATATATAATGATAATAATTCATACATAAGAGACGTGATTGGGTTGTTGAAAGCGATATTCCATTATTCTGTTGTTTATTGTTGGGTGATTCTAATATGTTTTCTGTTGTTTATTGTATCATTTTATGTCCATTCAATGTTTTCTTAAAATTCATCTCACTCGTATATCTTAATTTATTGCATTTGTATATTACGAGTTTGAGTTCAATTTTGCTTTTGGTCCACTATTTGCCAGGATCTTTATATCCATCGAGTGGCCCGTGGTTAATAAAATGTGTTGATGTTTTTCTTAAAAAAAATAAAAGATTTGTTGATGTTTTTTATTATAGGTTGACATTTATCTTATAGATATTGAATTGCGTTGATCCTATAGGTTATAGGTTGACGTTTGGAAATTTTTGTTGGGATTAGTATAAAAAAACATATATGTTTTGCAAAGATACATATATGTTTGCGTATAAAACATATATGTATTCTACGTATAAAACATATATGTTTTCTGTTTTGGATTAGTAAACATATATGTTTTGTGTTTATTATTAAAAAACATGTTTACATCATTAGTTAAATACACACAAGATTGTGCATATGTGTTATGCTAGTTGTGATTAATTTTCGTTTCTTATTTGTTTGTGGTTTAATTGTTTTCGTGCATGTTTGTTTCAGATTGATTGATGAAGATGATGATATCATTTTAGACCGGGAAGTGGATGAACACGAATATACATGAAGATAATTTGCGGCTTTTGGAGATATATGATTATTGCATGTGTTTTTGTACTTGTAATCAAGTGAAATGTAACATTTAAGTCTATCAATATTGTTTTTTTTTTCTTTATAATGATTTATGTTCTTTAATTTGTGTTTCAAACTTTCAAAGAAAATAGTTATCATAAAAAAAAGTGTTAGCTAAAAAAAACATGTATGCACCTTGACTATTTGGAGAAAAAACATGTATGCACCTTGATTATTTGAAGAAAAAACATGTATGCACATTGATTATTTGAAGAAAAAACATGTATGCACTTTAGCTAATTGAAGACGTGTATGCACCTTGGCTATTTGAGAAAAAACATGTATGCACCTTTGCCTATTTGAAAAAATAATAATAATAATAAATAAAAAATAATAATAAATCCGAATTTTAAAATTTATAAAAAAGGGGAATTATAAAAAAAAACAAAAATAATATGAAAATATCTTTTACTATTATACCCTTTTGAATTAAATAAAAATAACAAAATGCTATGGAGCATTAAATGATGTACATTGTGTATTATTAGTTGTAAAAAGATGGTTCTCGCAGTTCCCGCACTTAAGAAGGTTCTGAAAATAAAGCCCCCTATATATATATATATATATATATATATATATATATATAAGTATATATATATATATAAGTATATAATATATATATATATATATATATATATATATATATATATATATATATATATATATATATATATATATATATATATATACAAGGTTTTGGTTATACAAAAGCAACGAACTTTCTTATTGTCTTGTTTTGTTACGTGAACTCTGAAAAAGTTATATAAACATAACGAACTTTCATAAAGTGTTCAAATATGTACATTTTGACAACGCGTCACGTTGTAAAGAAAAAAATTACACGTTTGGTCCCTGTGGTTTGCTCATATTTCATGTTTAGTCCCTAAGTCGTTTTAATTACACCAGAGATACCTATTTTTGAAATCTTGCACTCATTTAGTCCCTATTTTGAATGGGCCGTTAGTTTGACCGTTAAGTGTTTAAATAATATTTGCCCGTTAATCCCTCCGTTAATATTTTTTGCACCGTTAGTCCTCATTTTCTAAAATAAATTAAAAAGGCCAGCATGGATCAAAATCGGATCTTGTTGCCCAAAAACCAACGCCCCAACCACTGGACTAAGCATCCAGTGGTGTAATTATATCAAAATAAATTATATTTAACCATTTTTTGCTCAAACTCGTTTTTATCCATTTTCGTCTGTTTTTATACGTTTTCGTCCGTCTTTTTACGTTTCTGTCCATTTTTTTACGTTCTCGTTCATTTTTTAACGTTTTTGTCCACCCCCCCTTTTTTTTTTACGTTTTCCTCCGTTTTTATACGTTTTTGTCATTTTTTACATTTTCCTTCGTTTTTATATGTTTTCATCCGTTTTATTACATTTTTGTCCATTTTTTACGTTTTCGTCCATTTATTTTACGTTTTCGTTCATTTTTTTACGTTTTTATCCATTTTTTACGTTCTTGTCCGTTTTTTTACGCTTTTGACCCTTTTTTTACATTTTTGTCCATTTTTTAAAACCAAAGGAAAAAAAATAGACGAAAACGTATAAAAAGGGAGAAAACGTAAAAAAACATACAAAAATGTATAAAACCAAAGGAAAATGTAAAAAAATGGACGAAAACGTAAAAAAACAGACAAAAACGTACAAGAAATGGACAAAAACGTAAAAAACGAAATGAACATGTAAAAATGGACGAAAACGTTAAAAAAAATGGATGAAAAACGTATAAAAATGGCCGATAACGTAAAAAAAACGAACGAAACATATAAAAACGGTTGAAAACGTATAAAAACGTACGAAATGTAAAAAAATGGACAAAAACGTAAAAAAATGGACGAGAACGTAAAAAAACGTAAGAAACAGACGAAAACTTAAAAACATGGACAAAAACGTAAAAAAACAGATGAAAACGTAAAAAAAGGGACAAAAACGTATAAAAACAGACGAAAACGGATAAAAACTAGTTTGAGCCAAAAAAAGGTTAAATATAATTTATTTTGATATAATTACACCACTGGACGCTTAGTCCAGTGGTTGTGGCGTTGATTTTTGGGCAACAAGACCCGAGTTCGAGCCTATGATGCCCTTTTTAATTCATTTTAGAAAATGAGGACTAACGGTGCAAAAAATATTAACGGAGGGGCTAACGGAAAATATTATTTAAACACTTGACGGTCAAACTAACGGCCTATCCAAAATAGGGACTAAATCAGTACAAGGTTTTAAAGATAGGTATCTCTGGTGTAATTATAACGACTTAGGGACTAAACATGAAATCTGAGCAAACCACAGGGACCAAACGTGTAATTTTTTCCATTGTAAATGATGCTACGTGTTAGACTTTCATGTATGTTACGTCATCAAAATATGCAGATTGAAATACTTTATGAAAGCTCGTTACATTTGCACAACTTTTTCAGATTTCACGTACCAAGTTGATATATTTAGAAAAGTTAATTGCTGTCTAATAAACAAAACCCCTTTTCTTATTGGTTTGATTATAACCAATGCTAACATGAGTTATTTAATATATAAAGCTTAGGGGCAATTTTGAGACTGTCACAGTCGCTCGAAGTGGTGGGCTTTTGAGGACTCACTTTAGTGACTTTCTTTAACTAGCTCGAGCGACTTGCGACTTTTTAAGTTTTAATATGAATGTGACATGTGGCACACCAAAAAGTCGTGCCTAATCATTAAAGCTATGTATACTTTCTAAGCGATTTTTTTACAGCGACTTTTCATACCTTAAGCGACCTTCTATTTTGTCTTTTTACACCAAAAAAGTCAAACTTCAAAAAATATTATTTTATTCTTTTTACCCCTTCACAATGTTGAGCAACCTAAGCGACTTACGGCTTGGTACTTTGAGCGACTTTTTTTACTTTTCACCTTTTTGTACATGTGTCAGTACTTTTGTAAAAAGTATTATTTTTTAAATACTTTATAAACACTTTTTTATTTCAAATTCTTAAGCGACGTAATAAAAGATTTAGGTGATTATATTTTCTTTAAGCGATTTTTTTTAGTTTACCCATTTGGGTGCCCTATGTGTTTCACAATTTTTATCACATTAACACACACAAAAATCGCTATACCCTCACAAACCAGAAAAGAACCCTAATAATGTTTCGTATTCGGTTATGTATACTCTTATTGTCACTATTCTACTACAAATTTTGTAAATTATATTTGTATTTGTACATTAAATATAATAAATGGCGGTTTTGTGTGATGTTATTAAATATTAATGTTTTGTTTTATATTCTATTCATGTTTGTTTAGCATGAAAGCGTTTCATATGCTATTCATGTTCATTAGCATGTTTGTTTAGCATAGTTTAGTTTGTAACCATATCGTGTTTCATCAGTTCCATAAGCAGATAAGCACTTCCAATCATCTCAACATAATGTTTGATCATCGTACACCCTTTGTGTTTTTTTATCATATGTTTCTTGTTCTCATCTTTTAAGGTTTTTTTATTTGTTAGATGGGTTGTGTTTAACTTTTTATAAAAATTGTGTGGAAAAAGTTTTATTTTTTAAAAGAAAAAAAAAAGTTGAAATTTTTAGTCCTATATAGTGAAATGATTTGGTGGGATTGTTATAGTTTAAGGGGGTGTTTGGGATTCTTTAATAGAATTGTTTTGCTAGTTAAGTAGTCAGAGGGTGTTCAGAATTCGCTTAATAGCTTATTTTCTGAGCTGATGGGCTTATTTGAAATTGAAAAAGCTCATAAGCTCAATTTTTTTTGGCTCATGAGGTGATCAAGCTGAGCTTATGGACTTAAATAAGTCATAAGCTTAAGTTAATAAGTTTATAAGTTGGAAAAAGTGATCTTAAAAAGCCTTTCCTAATTTAGAATAAGTCAGTAAGCCTGAAAATAAGCTTGAGTTAGTTGTAAGTAAAATAAGTTGTTTTGAGCCAATTTGTCTCAAAAGGCAATAAACAGAGAAGCAATTTCAGCACATCCTTATGAGTGAATAGATATTAGTTTAAAGTTGCTTATTCCAAACTGCTTATTTTAAACAAATTAAATCAGATAAGCAGTTTCAATAAGCAATCTTAAACACTCGGCCCGCTTAAGAGTGAAATAAATTGTTAGTTTAAACTACTTTGAAGTTGAACATTTGATCACTTTCAAAGTGCTTATTGTACAAAGCAGTAAACGTATAAGACAAAATAAAAATCATTCCCAAACACCCCCCAGAGTGTCTTACATGAAAATCGTGTTCACCAAATTGTCTACATTATAAAGTTACAATTTTGGCGCTGTAACACCCCCAAAATCTGGTTTAGCGGAAGCATACATGTTAGGGTGCTACTAAATTGGTATCAAAACACAAAGTATAAAGAACGGTTTTACCTTAACCGTTTAAAATAGATTTCATATTCAAAAGTGATTAGTTTACAATATTTCAAAAATGGTGCGGAAATATAAGCCCATAGAAGTTTTCAAGTGGTCCCAAATATATCAGAGTCTTCTATGACCATGCCATGCTCTGCCGAAAGCCTTCACAAATAGATTATCGCCTTAAACCTGAAAATACATGCTAAAAAGGTCAACACGAGGTTGGTGAGTTCATAGATTTATGATAAAACAATAATGATGATATGAATTTAATAAAAGTTTTGAGAGCATTGTATTGCTCAAAATGTTATGGTAACAAAGTTTAATGCATGCTTTTGTGAGCATTGGGTTGCTCAAAATGTTATGATAATAAAATTTAATGAATGTTTGCTCAAATTTGTGATGTGGACCATGGGTAGGGTATATGTCTCAAAATAAAATAGACTATTACGCTAGCTCTAAGTTCATGCCACCGAAGCTCGACCGTTCAGTGCGCTAAATCCTAGCACATAAACAATAATAATGTGGCCCTTAGCGAGTGCTTAACCCAATTCACTCGTAATCCGACTTAATATACGCCCGCATTGACCCGTCTGGCCAACCGAATGGGGGAGTCACTCCAATAGATCTATTTATATTAATCGCGCTCCCTAACCGGAATTAACGATGAATGAAGGTGGGCATAGTAATGGGTTCTAGAGGCTTAGGCTAACTACACAATAGTTTGGTAAAATAGTGTTGGTCCATAAAATAGTTTTGTATATTTCTCACCCCAAGTTTTGTAAAACAGGTGTAGGTAAAGTGGGGTTCTATTTCACATTCATATTGGTCAATCACATAACACTTTCAAATAATCAAATAATTCATGTCTTCAGACAAAAACAAGTTATGAGTTTATGTATATGCATGCATTTAATTTAAAATCGAGCATATATTCTCCCCCAAATATTTATAAAAACAAGTAAAAGGTAGGGGCCATGAACTCACCTTGGCTTGCAGCAGTGCAAAAACATCACAATGGTCACAACTGGCATCAAGGGCAACACAACGATATTGAGGGTATGGGCACAATGGTGCCGGATCGGCACAACATAATATATATATTTATCTCAGAATACGCCTCAAAGAATAAAGAGTTTTGAAAGGACGAGTGTTTTAGTTTTCGTGGATTACTCGTATTAAAGTTTGTAGAAGGTTTAGTGTTAACGTTTCGTATGGTGGTAAGAATACATAGACTCAAGAATACTCACGCCAAAAGGAATAGGAATTCGACACCGTCGAGAAAAGTACGGACAGGAGTTTGAGTCGAGAAAGGAATGACAAACGAAGACAAAGAGAATAGTGACAAAAGGGAAATGTCAAATAAGTTTATTAATATGTTTCGGTGTTTACCCAATAACCCTAAATAGTTTAGAAATAACCAATAAAGTTTTGGAAAGGTAATTTAAGTTTTTAAAAGGAGACTTAAATTAGTATAATAAATAGTAAGTGTTTTTCGTGTTAATAAAACTACAAGTTCCGATTATTGTCGGGTTTTATAAAATAAAAGGTTTTTGAAATATAAAGTATAAGTTGAGTAAATTTATAAATCATGTTGCGTCCATTTATATAATATTAAAAAGTTGCCGTGATTTTAATAAAAACTCGGTTTCCTCAAAACAATGTTTCCCGACAATAAGAACAATTGATGGTAATAATTAATCATACTTTTCAGAATATTTATCAGTCGTCTAGTCTAAAATGTCCAATTAGTCCGATATGG
Source organism: Artemisia tridentata subsp. tridentata (assembly GCA_021014915.2). Classification (NCBI taxonomy): domain Eukaryota; kingdom Viridiplantae; phylum Streptophyta; class Magnoliopsida; order Asterales; family Asteraceae; genus Artemisia; species Artemisia tridentata. The sequence continues at coordinate 253,142,188 of CP139505.1, forward strand.
TTAATTTGTCCAATGATGTTATCCGGTATTCAAATATCCGTTTAGTTAAGTTTAATTAATAAACTAGTTTTAGATGTGTTAAACGTATTTATTAGTGTTCGGGTTTTATGACCCGTTAATAGTATATTTTAGTCGCTTGACGTCCATTTGCCAATTATTAGTATTTACACTTAATGTCAAAACATATGCACCCTTGTTTGCATAGATTAAATGGGCTCGGCCCACAGCCACTTACAGCCCAACATTCAAGCCTAAAATTTAACTAACTCAAATTTTTAGTCCAACGCAAAGACTTAAATATTTTTTAACCCAATGCACCCAAATTGAGTGACAAAACTAATACAGGTTCAACACATTCTATATTCAAAGGAATGTTGCACATTATTTAGGCGCTGGCATGCATCTTTATATTATTAGATGTTGAACATATTTATTTTATTTTCTTCTGACTCTATGGTTGTTTGAAACAACAGATAGCAAGGATTTCCGAGGGAGGAATGACCATAACCCAAAATATGAACACCCCTTAAATTGATTTGGCTTTTAAGCCCACCAGCCACATAACCAGACGCACCCAAATGGAATGAGGATCCACACAGCTTCAAACAACATACACAGGAAATGGGGCATCAATTATATACACTCCATGGGTTTGAACCCGAGACCAAAACAAACCAAACACACCTAAACATAATGATTATCTCAAAACCAAGAACAACTTATATGAAAAGAAGAATCTGAATCCAGGTTCACAACACAGACTGAGACCAAGCTATCAAAACAACAATTTAAACTAACCCAAGTCGTGACCAAACAAACCAACATCATTTTAATTGAATCTTACCACAAGAAACAATAATAAAGACATGTTTAACTCGAATTTTAACCACGAAACTAATTATACATGTTTTAATTTTGACTTTAATCCACGAACATGATGACAAAATATTTATACTGGTTTCAAAACGAAAGCAAAAATATATGTGTTAGCGTATGTGTCCGGACGGGTTAACTCGCCCGGACGCCGGAAGAAGCAAAACCATCCAGCAATGGCCGGAAGGCACATAGATCGTTCGGATAAAGTAGCTGACAACAACAGGACAAGTGGCGTTACCTTTTGATAGATGGCAGCAGCAGACATAATCCCAGGATTCACGGGATTATGTCCAAGACATGTTCCCAGAAAATCCGGCGCCGCCATCACAGGTACCAAGGCTGGGTACTATAAATACCCAGCCCATTTACTACTTTCAGGGATCTCTTTTTACCACACATTTTACTATCTATTACTGTTGATAGCCTTTCGGTATATCCGATACTTACTCTCACGCCGGAGGTGGGTCCTGGGATATCATTCAGTTCTAGGAGACCGAAGGGATCGATACACAAGCCTCTCGGAAGAACCTTCATTCAGTTCAACCGAAAGGCCTCCTTTATTTGTCCAGAGTGATTGCAAGAAATTACTTCAACAAATTGGCGCCATCCGTGGGACCAACTGCTCGATCTACCCAAAGGTCGAAATGGCTGGTCCTACACACCTAAAAAGGAAAATGATAGACGCCGAGGAGGAATGGATGAATATCCCGATCAGTTTTCCGGCCATCCTTCCGGGAGACGTGTCGGACGAACCTTTGATAGTTGAGGCCGAGGTGGAAGGCTATACCGTATGGAGGATCTATGTAGACCAGGGTGCTTCGGCTGAAGTAATGTATGAACACTGTTTCGAGCACTTGTGCCCCTCCATCAAGGCCAAACTGAAAGAAACCAACACTCCATTGATAGGATTCGCGGGGGAGTCCATAAAGTCATTAGGGAAGATCGAATTGGAAGTCTGTTTTGGGAGCCAATGTTTATTGCATCGGACTATGATGAAGTTCGCTGTGATAAGGTCTCCTTCCCCATACAACATTATTATGGGGCGCTCGGGTTTGAAGAAGCTGCGGGCCATTCCTTCAACCATCCACTCGATGATGAAATTCCCCACCCCTAAGGGCATAGCGACCTTAGTCACCTGGTCAGTAATTGTCTCGGAATGCCGCAAGTTAGAGGAGAAATAGATGATAGAGAAAGGAGAAAGGAAGGAACCTCAGAGTGCCGACGTAACAGAGAAAGCTCCCCAGAAAATGAAAGGAATAATGGTACATCCGGCTTACCCGGACCAGCTGGTAACCATTGGAGGAAATCTTTCCTCGGAATGCAGAAGACAGTTAATCACACTGCTAAAAAACAATCAGGATGTGTTCGCCTGGGAACCTGCGGATATGACGGGGGTACCCTGACGGATTACCGAACATACGCTAAATGTGAACGTCCAAGATAGGCCGGTGGCACAGAAGAGAACCTACTCGAGCGAAAAGAACCAGGCCATAGCCAAAGAGATGGAAGAATGGGTGAAGGCTGGAATAGTTCGGCCGGTGCGATACCCTACATGGATTTCAAACCCGGTTTTGGTGAAGAAATCTGACGGTAGTTGGAGGATGTGCATCGATTTTAAAACCCTCAACTCGTCTTGTCAAAAGGATTACTACCCGCTACCCGAAATTGATTGGAAGATAAAGTCGGTTATGGGATTCCGGTACAAATGTTTCTTGGATGCTTATAAAGGATACCACCAAGTGCAAATGGCCAAAGAAGACGAGGAAAAAACAGCTTTCCACACCGAGCACGGGACATACTGTTACACCAAAATGCCGTTCGGATTAAAGAACGTTGGAGCCACGTACCAACGGTTAGTGGATTCAGCCTTTCGGTCGCAGATAGGGAGAAATCTCGAAGCCTACGTAGATGATATGGTAATAAAAAGCAAGACTGAAAAGGAGTTGCTGGCCGACATAGCGGAAATGTTCGATAACCTTCAGAGAATTAATATGAAGTTGAACCCCAAGAAATGCTCTTTCGGGGTAGAGGAAGGAACATTTCAGGGATACATGGTGACATCTGAAGGAATTAGGGCAAATCTGAAGAAAACAAGGGCTATTGTGGACATGCAGTCCCCGAAATCGCTCAAAGAGATGCAGAGTTTAAGCGGTAAGCTGGCAGCTTTGAACCGTTTCCTATCCAAGTCAGCAGAAAGGGCGCTCCCATTCTTTGAGACATTAAGAAATATTACAAAAGAAAATCAGGACGAATATCGATGGACGGACCAGGCCGAAGAAGCTTTTCAAGAGATGAGGAAGATGATCCTCGAACTCCCTTACATAGTAACTCCGAGGCCAAAAGAAGACCTATACGCATACCTCTCGGCATCGAAAGGGGCAATGAGTGGAGTACTTTTGGTGGAAAGGGAAGGGAAGCAAATCCCAATACATTATGTTAGCCGAACGTTGCACGAGGCCGAACAGAATTATGCTCCGGTCGAGAAGTTAGCTCTAGCCCTGCTGCACATGTCTAGAAGACTTCGGAGGTATTTCGAAGCCCATCCAATAAAAGTCATCACCGATCAGCCCATCAAGCAAATACTGAATAAGGCGGAAGCATCCGGGAGAATGGCCAAATATACCGTGGAATTAGGAGTTTACAACATCACTTATGTCCCCCAAAGCGCGGTCAAAGGACAAGTCCTCCAGGATTTCATAACAGAAATACCTATGGGGACATCCGGTCATGACACGAAATAGGAAGGTAAGGAGATATGTAACATCTCCAATCAAGAACAATGGGTGTTGTATACCGTTGGAGCCTCCAGTAAGTCAGGTGCCGGAGCAGGCCTGGTATTGATTAGTCTGGATCAAACGGAGTACACCTATGCTATCCGGCTAAACTTCAAGAGCACCAACAACGAAGCGGAATACGAAGCCTTACTTGCAAGGTTGAAGGTCGCTCGAAAGATGGAAATCCGGATATTGGAGGTCAGAGTGGACTCCAATTTGGTAGCAAGCCAGATCAACGGGGAATTCGTGGCATCCAAAGATAGCATGATAAAATACCTAGCCAAAGCCAAAGAGCAGATCACATACTTTGATCAGTTCAGAATCCGAAATATCCCAAGGGCGCAGAACCAGAAAGCCGATATACTCAGTAAATTAGCATCCATGGCTTTCGACCACCTAACAAAGGAAACCACAGTTGAAGTTTTGGAAAAGCCATCAACGGAGGAGGAGGTGGTCAACGCCATTGTAGAGGAAGAGGAGTAATATTGGATGACCCCAATCATTCGGTGCAAACAAGAAGGCATTTGGCCGGAGGATCAAAATGAGGCTCGGTCTCTCCGAATAAAGATAAACCAGTTTACCATGGTAGACGATGTACTTTTCAAGAAGTCCTATTTGGGCCCGATGCTGAGATGTGTCGGACCGCTCCAAGCTAATTATATCATCTGAGAAGTACATGAAGGAGCGTGTGGGATGCACTCCGGGCCAAGATCCGTTGTGGCAAAGTTAATGCGGCAGGGATACTACTGGCCGACCATGCACCGAGACACTAGGGAAGTGATCCAAAAATGTGATTCTTGTCAGATACATGCACCCGTTCCGAGACTCCCAAAAACCGTACTCACTCCAATAATGGCCCCATGGCCCTTTTATCAGTGGGGCATGGACGTGTTGGGCCCCCTTCCAGAGGCTCCGGGAAAAATCAGGTTTGTTATTGTGGCCATCGACTACTTTACTAAATGGATGGAAGCCAAGCCATTGGTTCGTACGACCGGGAAAGAAGTAAAGAAGTTTGTCTGGGAGAACATAGTATGCAGGTTCGGTTTGCCCAGGGTGATTATCACGGACAATGGAAGCAATTTCATTCACGACCCTTTCAAAAGTTGGTGTGAGCGCCTGAACATAACCCAGATAAACACTGCTGTAGCCCATGCTCAGGCCAACGGATTGGTGGAAAGAGCAAACAAGAGTTTGATGAAGGGGTTCAAGTCAAGGCTGGGTAGGGAAAGAGCCGGATGGGTGGATGAACTGCCGAATGTCCTGTGGGCACATCGCACGTCTTTGAAAACGAGCAACGGAGAAACACCATTCAGCCTTACGTATGGTAGCGAAGGAGTCATACCGGCAGAAATAGGGATGCCAACCTTTCGGACCATGATGATCAAGGAAAAAGAAAATGACGAGGGGATCTGTTTGAACCTCGACCTCCTACAAGAACGAAGGGAGATGGCTGCGATACGAGAGGTAAAGTACAAGAGGAAGGTGGAACAATATTACAACCGAAGGGTTAGTGCCGAATCATTCAAGGTAAGTAAGAATTCACATAACTTCTTTGAAATCAAAGGTTACTACAAATATCTAATTATTTCGTTGCAATTATAATTTGTCTCCACTTTGACTAACGTGTGAAATAAAAATACCTTAACAAAATAAGGTAGGTGATTTTGTGTACCGAAGGAATGAAGCAAGCAGGGTTGAGAATCAGGGAAAGTTAGGACCCAATTGGGAGGGACCCTACCGGGTCGTGGAAGCATATCAGACTGGATCTTACAAGCTAGAGACAATGGAAGAAAAGAAAGTGCCACGAACTTGGCATGCTGTCAACCTTAGAAAATATTTTTTGTAAATGATTTAAATATGCCTAATGTAAACATCCGAAAGGAGTTGTTTGACTATTTTTAATGACAAAGTGCAGTTATCCCACAGTTGGAGGGAAACGATTCATGTTATACATTGAACTCTCGTATCATTTATTGTTTTCTGGACATAATTAGAAAATGGCCCCCCCGAGAGGTTCACGCCCTCCGGGGAGTGTGTGGTCAATGTCCAAAGATGGTTGATACCCAAAAAGGGGTTGCCATAATCCTGGCAGAAAGGCTGAACCATTTGTTATATTTCGAACATAAGTAGAAAGTGGTCCCTCCGAGAGGTTCGTGCCCTCCGGAGATTAGTGATCAATGTTCATTGTTTTCTAGACATAATTAGAAAATGCCCCCCCCCCCCGAGAGGTTCACGCCCTCCGGGGAGTGTGTGGTCAATGTCCAAAGATGGTTGATACCCAAAAAGGGGTTGCCATAATCCTGGCGGAAAGGCTGAACCATTTGTTATATTTCGAACATAAGTAGAAAGTGGTCCCTCCGAGAGGTTCGTGCCCTTCGGAGATTAGTGATCAATGTTCATTGTTTTCTGGACATAATTAGAAAATGCCCCCCCCCCGAGAGGTTCACGCCCTCCGGGGAGTGTGTGGTCAATGTCCAAAGATGGTTGATACCCAAAAAGGGGTTGCCATAATCCTGGCGGAAAGGCTGAACCATTTGTTATATTTCGAACATAAGTAGAAAGTGGTCCCTCCGAGAGGTTCGTGCCCTCCGGAGATTAGTGATCAATGTTCATTGTTTTCTGGACATAATTAAAAAATGGCCCCCCCGAGAGGTTCACGCCCTCCGGGGAGTGTGTGGTCAATGTCCAAAGATGGTTGATACTCAAAAAGGGGTGGCCACATAATCATTCATTGCCTTCCGAACACAATTCGAAAATGATCCCTCCGAGAGGTTCGTGCCCTCTGGAGATTGATGATCAGTGTTCGGGAAGGAAACAATCATGCGGTCAAGGCGGAAGGCACGTTGCTGAAAGGCGCAGGTAATGTATTGCAAACATATATATAAAAAAAAGAGAAGGGAAAAGCATTTTTGAGGGGCAACGAAACATGACATTACATAATTTCCAAACATACGAAAGGCATTTGGGATAACATAATTTGTTATTACATTCATCCGAATCATATTAACTATTCACAAATTAATCTAACGGCCCAAGGGCCTTACATCAAAAAATTGTTCAAGACAGGGCAAAAGATTTTCGGATGGGTCATTCTTGAATATTTTCTTCAGCGGAGGGACCTTCAGCGGAAGAATTGTTCGGTGCAGGGTCAGGAATCAGGCCCATTATTTCCGATAGGGGTCTATCCGCAGCATCGCTCACCTTCCGAACGTACGGATATTCCGCGGAAAAGAGGCCATCATACAAAGGGTCGAACTTTTGGTCCGCCTCCACATCCAGATCATCTATCTCGGCCACAATTTTGGCCACATCCTCCGAATTAAGACCCACGGAGACAGCCTTTAAGAACCCGGACTGGGAGGACAAGCTAAAAGGCTCAGCCAAACGTTGTTTGCACTCGTGACTGTTCAGAAGCCGACGGACCATTTTCGGAATGAACTCCTTCACCAGCTTATGACGTTCGATGTCCGTCTGGCCTAATTTAATAGCCAGGTCGGCCCTTTCCTTGTACAGCTTAGAACTTTCCCCTTCCTCGATAGCGAGTTTGTCCTTAACATTTTTCAACTCAGCTTCCAAGGCCTTGACTCGGTCTGAAGAAACCCTCCGCCCTTCATCTCTCGCCTGTTCCAACTGAGAGAGATGACCTTTCAGATCCGATTCCCTCACCATACAGCCTGCATGCTCATGTTTCAACTTCTGAAGCTCCTCTACCTCTTGAGCGGCATCCTCGTATCCCTCATGGGTGCGGCACAATTGTTTATATTCTTCAAGAAGGGCCTCATACCGGCCGAGAATGTCTGAATGAGTGGCCGCACCACGACCCAATAACACCCAGCCTCTTTTAAGGGCCTCCGAGTCACCCAAGCTTTGAAAATAAAACTCCTCTCGAGGAGTGGGCAGGTTCATCATCAAGTCTTTGCAAACAGCCCTCTATTCAAACGATCCCCTCTTCTGACTGACCAGTCCGGGACAAACACCGCTGCCGGATCACCCTCGGCCATGACTCTAACCTTGCCGCTAACCTTGCCGCGTCCAGAAGCCTGTACGGAAGGACCCTCTGAAAGGAGACAAAGATAATCATTATCAAAGAAGTGTAAGGGAATGGGAGGAGTGCAGGGTAAACACAGTTGGGCGACTTACCAACATCAGCAGTTCCGGAGGCAAAATTTGATCCTTCCGGTCGACTCCCGATGTCTTCCGGACAAAATGACCGGATTGGGGTAGGGTTCGGGATGACCTCGACCTCCGATGATTCGGGTTCCAAATCCACCACGGGAGTCTCTGTTGGCCTACGCCTCTTGGCCGGACGGGTCGCACCACTACTACCCTCACTAGGTTGAACTCGCGCTCGCGCCTTTTTAACCCCTGTTCCCCTCTGGGCTCGCAGAGCATCTTGGGTGACGTGCTGCCTTTGTTTTCTACGTTTGGCTTCCAAGACCCGTACGTCAGCCCTCTCGACCCTCATCTCCTCGGCCGACTTCTCCGGTATATCGACATTCGAAGGGGCAGGAAAAGTCACGTGCAACTTGTGAGACTCACCCTCACTGTACTTATCACCCTTGACCATTGAAACACTCTCACGAACCATGGGGTTGATCAGATACTCAGACATCGATACAACTGCAAAAGGGAAAAAGAGCACGAAATAGTTAGAAACAAACATACTTAACGAAAGTCAATTGGGGAAACGAATACAAGCAATGAAGTCATACCTTTACCCTCGGCATCCTTAAGCGCGGCCCAGTGGCCGGGATGCTCCCATTGCGAGGTCAGCCCCACGGCGTAAAGAAAGCCCCTGGGAATCGGAATAAGGTCGATTATGTTTGCGGCCAGCTTCTCCGCATCCGCAATACTGAACTCGCCATTCGGATATGGATCTGAAATATCAGAATCATGATGCCTCCAGGGCATGGCAAAGGGGATCGCTCGCCTATCTATCAGGAAAAAAATCATTCTTCCAACCCTTCAGTCCGGTCAGAATCTCTCGGAAACAAACCTTCCTCTCCTTACCACTTCGCTTCTCGAAAGAAAACCAGTGACCTTGCTTACTCAATTTATAGAAGGCCCGGAATAAGGAAGTGGTGGGAGCGACGTCCAGGCTTCGGCTATACACCTCGAAAAGCGTGGCACGGTGTAAGCCCAGCGGCACCAGCTGGGAGAGATGTACCTTGTAATATTTGATGATATCCAGCAAAAAAGTAAAGAAGGGCACGCTAAGACCACCCTCGTAAAAATACTCCACGTACAGACCAATTGCATCACCCGGCAATTGGTCCATCGTCATGTATGCCAGAGGTAACCTCGGATGCAGATCCCCCGGTATACCCGTGTCCGTCTTCACCACATATAAATCTTCCTCGTTCATTTGAGAGGCGTACTTTTGAATATCGAACTTAGGAAGGAACCCCCCGACCTCCTGGGTATCTTCCTCATGAATCGAGGAGGGAGAATTCGACATGATTAACCGAATGGCGTAATAAAGTCGTTCGGATTAGGAAGAAATGAACCTCTCGGAAAGATGCTACGGAAAGTTTGTCAGAACAAGAAATTACAGTGGTAAAAAGAAACCCGTAGAAATGATGCTATTTATAGGCGAAAAGAAGAATGTGAAACGACGTGCCTCGTCAGCGGGTGAGGTGGCATCTCCTCACTCATGCGATACGCATGTGAACACGTGTCGACATCTCAGAACCCCAGTAAAAATGACGGCTATCCTTAAAAAAAGGTAATAATGGTTTTTGGCAGTTTGTGCATGGCATCAGCTCATCGGATCCCGAACGGCCCAAACCTTTCGGAATTAGTAGAACCAGACTTCAAATTTTTTAGAGTATCACACTATCGGTGAAACCAATACTATGATACTGGGGGGGACATGTTGGCGTATGTGTCCGGACGGCTTACCTTTTGACAGATGGCAACAACAGACATAATCCCAGGATTCACAGGATTATGTCCAAGACATGTTCCCAGAAAATCCGGCGCCGCCATCACAGATACCAAGGATGGGTACTATAAATACCCAGCCCATTTACTACTTTCAGGGATCTCTTTTTACCACACATTTTACTATCTATTACTGTTGATAGCCTTTCGGTATATCCGATACTTACTCTCACGCCGGAGGTGGGTCCTGGGATAACACCCGGGGCGAGCCTAACGCGTATTGTTGTGTGCAGATACCGGAGGATCCTTGGAGACCGAAGGGATCGATACACAAGCCTCTCGGAAGAACCTTCATTCAGTTCAACCGAAAGGCCTCCTTTATTTGTCCGGAGTGATTGCAAGAAATTACTTCAACAATATGACATGAGTTTAGATTAATACCGAGCGAGGGAGAGGAACACAGAGACGGAGATAAAGGAAAAGAGAGATGAGAGTGGTGGCGATGACGGCGTTGATGACTGTGATGGTGGTGATGACGGCTCACGGACCCAGCCCATACAAACCCAAATCGGACTCTTCTTCCTCAATCGTATCAAACAGATACACTCATGAATTTTCAACCGGATTGATGGTGCAGATGGCTGGTAACGGTGGTTTGGCTAGAGAGTGGCCGGAAAGCTGGCCGGAGCTCAAATGTGGTGCATCAGAGTGAGAGGAGGGTGGTTAGTATTTTTGGGTGGTGTGTATCCCATCATGTGCTTCGACTTGATTTAAGAAGAGAAGAAGGAGTGGTCTTTGACCAATGCTTTTCTTGGTGGGTTCTTGTGAAGAGACTGTCTTGGGAAAGATTGAAATCAAATTCCCCCCTCCAACATCCTTTCGTGTTGACGCCTGGGAAGAAGGAACGAAAGACAATGAAAAAGAAAAGATGATATTGACAGATCAATACTGCTAAAGGTTTGGGGAAGTGCAAAAACCAGGGAGGGAGGATAAAACAAATATATGTGATGTATGTGGACATGATCTAGGGTAGGAAGGTTGTTTATTATATGTTGGAGTGTAAATTTTGTACCCCGTGTCCCGTTAAGCTAAATTTTAAATATGATCACTCGGTTTGGTAAAAATACGGGAAATATATTTCTGGTAACGTTTCTATAAAAATGATTTAAAAACAAAGTCATTGACTCCGGAGATTTATTTATAAATTTAACCATTACTAATATGCTACAGTATGTGAAAGAATTATTATTTTATTTTATTTATTTATTTATTTTTTTTCTTTTCTGAAATAGCTAAATATGTTCCAAAAATGCTCAATTAAATTGTCAAGTAAAAATAACTAAATTTTTATTATTAAAACAATGTTTGGAAATTTACGGGTGGTTACAGTCTACCCTCCTTAACGCGAAATCCGTCCCGGATTTCGGTTTATGTTATCCGATAGATTTGGTGTCTGGGAAGAGATGTTGATATTCTCAACAGATTTGGGTCTTACCAGGCTGTTTAAGGGTTTCTCTTTGTTGGTGGGAGGGAACCTAGGAGGTTTGTCATTGGTTTTGTGATTTGGTGGATTACAATGATTTCTGAAGTTGGTTTAATAGTATGAGGGATCTGATTTAGAGTGGTAGAAGAGCACGATGACAGGTTTTCAAGGTTTGATTTGGAGTTGTGTGCTTTTCTCCTTCATATTATCGGATAAAAATCTTTTTTGAAAACTTTATTTGAGTAGACCTTTATACGAATTGACCAAAATAACTTTCCAACAATTACACATTTCTTTATTAAAGATTAATAGGTACCTAGGGTGACATGGCTTTAGAAGATGCAAAATTTTGTAAAACGGTTCTTAATTATGGTGTGGGTGAGATAATTTTCACAAAAATTGAAGTCTGATATTCCTTAACAAAAGTTTGAAAAAGTTTGGGTAGAAAGATTTCTACGCATCAAAATGGGTGTTTTAGAAGGATATTACTATGGATTTTGTAAACATAAATATTCACTTTACTCTAACAATGCCAAAAGGTAGTGACAAAATGTTTTCTGGGTGAGTGGATAGTTCACCGGGTGATTAAAAAAAAAGTTTATAAAACGATTTATAAAACGGGAACTTATTCGTTGTTTACAAACTAGTAATAAGGTTAAAATTCTTGATTTTAAAGATTTAAAATTTTGTAAGGTGACCGCGATATATTCTATAAGATAATCAAAAACAGGTTGTATGGTTTTAGCGACATGGTTTATTATCCTATGAGAGGGTAGCAGAAATAGCTGATATTCCCGAGGGACGAGAGGAGAATTAGGTGATTGTCCCAAGGAATGCGGTTTAGATTATTCCTTAGGGTCTTAGGGTTTCTGTCGGTCATAGAATTTTCGCCGAATGAGAAGTTTGGCAAGTTCAGAGTACGACTCTGAAGGAGGATATTGATTGCTACTAGCCATCAGTTGGCTATCTCAGTAGTGTACTTGGTACTTAACGCGGAAAGTACAACATCGGTTGAGGGTAGGGTTTGAGGTGGAGGTGGCTATAACAAAACCACAACAAAACAAAGCTGAATGACAATTCCAAATCCGGAATGAGGTCCAGATTTAAACATGGTCAAAACCAATTATAATGCTCCAATAAGCTCAAATGGGCTTATTACGATCTCAAGGAGTTCCAAATGAACAACTCGGATTTAAACGGTGCTCATCGGGTCTAACCTGAGCCGATGCAAATTAGGGGCAGACGACAGCAAAAGGAATTTCATATAAATGGTGAAGTATAGTGGTGCCGGATGTATTACGGTTTGAGGTCCAAATTCAAACATAGCCAAAACCAATTCTAAACGCTCCAATGGGCTTATTACGATCTCGAGGAGTTACAAATAAGCAACTCAGATTTAAACGATGCTCATCGGGTCTAACCGACCTGATGCAAATCATGGTTAGACGGCAACAAGAATTTTAGAGGAATGGAGAAGTATAGCGGTGCCGGTTATATTATGGTTTGTGAGGTGTTGTAATGAATGTTCATGATTATGAGGTGTTGTGATGCTAGTGTGTTGTGTGTAAATGTGAATGCTTATGCTATGCAATGATTATGTACACACACAAAAATTTTGAGACTTTTAAAAATCAAGTAAAAATTAATCTGGGCATAACTTCTAGTACAACTACTCTGAGTATTGCAAAATTTACCTCTGAGTCGGACATAGATGATCAGGCTATGTCCCACTGTCCCTGGTCGAATATAGGTGATCAGTCTATATTCCACCGAGGTTCAATAAATTTTGGAATAGTCAACTTAGTTACACCAGTAATATATCCCCTACTTTTAAAAGAATATGTCTTATCATGAGTAGGGCAATAGGCTTGGCAGGCAGGCAGGCATGTGTCGGTCATAGGCTTTTGTTTTTGTAAAAGTGGTTATAGTCTAGGTTTTAAAATACCCAGTTCTCTATAACCTAGTCTCTGATGCCAATATGTAACACCCCTAAAATCTGGTTTAGCGGAAGCATACATGTTAGGGTGCTACTAAATTGGTATCACAACACAAAGTATAAAGAAAGGTTTTACCTCAACCGTTTAAAATAGATTTCATATTCAAAAGTGATTTGTTTACAATATTTCAAAAATGGTGCGGAAATATAAGCCCACAGAAGTTTTCAAGTGGTCCCAAATATATCAGAGTCTTCTATGACCATGCCATGCCCTGCCGAAAGCCTTCACAAATAGATTATCGCCTTAAACCTGAAAATACATGCTAAAAGGGTCAACACGAGGTTGGTGAGTTCATAGATTTATGATAAAACAATAATGATGATGTGAATTTAATAAAAGTTTTGTGAGCATTGTATTGCTCAAAATGTTATGGTAACAAAGTTTAATGCATGCTTTTGTGAGCATTGTGTTGCTCAAAATGTTATGATAATAAAATTTAATGAATGTTTGCTCAAAATTTGTGATGTGGACCATGGGTAGGGTATGTGTCTCAAAATAAAATAGACTATTACGCTAGCTCTAAGTTCATGCTACCGAAGCTCCACCGTTCAGTGCGCTAAATCCTAGCACATAAACAATAATAATGGGGCCCTTAGCGAGTGCTTAACCCAATTCACTCGTAATCCGACTTAATATACGCCCGCATTGACCCGTCTGGCCAACCGAACGGGGGAGTCACCCCAATAGATCTATTTTTATTAATCGCGCTCCCTAACAGGAATTAACGGTGCATGAAGGTGGGCATAGTAATGGGTTCTAGAGGCTTAGGCTAACTACGCAAAAGTTAGGTAAAATAGTGATGGTCCATAAAATAGTTTTGTATATTTCTCACCCCAAGTTTTGTAAAACAGGTGTAGATAAAGTGGGGTTCTACTTCACATTCATATTGGTCAATCACATAACACTATCAAATAATCAAATAATTCATGTCTTTAAACAAAAACAAGTTATTAGTTTATGTATATGCATGCATTTAGTTTAAAATCGAGCATGTATTCTCCCCTAAATATTTATAAAAATAAGTAAAAGGTAGGGGCCATGAACTCACCTTGGCTTGCAGCAGTGCAAAAACATCACAATGGTCACAACTGGCATCAAGGGCAACACAACGATATTGAGGGTATGGGCACAATGGTGCCGGATCGGCACAACCTAATATATATATTTATCTCAGAATACGCCTCAAAGAATAAAGAGTTTTGAAAGGATGAGTGTTTTAGTTTTCGTGGATTACTCATATTAAAGTTTGTAGAAGGTTTAGTGTTAACGTTTCGTGTGGTGGTAAGAATATATAGACTCAAGAATACTCACGCCAAAAGGAATAGGAATTCGACACAGTCGAGAAAAGTACGGATGGGAGTTTGAGTCGAGAAAGAAATGACAAACGAAGACAAAGAGAATAGTGACAAAAGGGAAATGTCAAATAAGTTTATTAGTATGTTTCGGTGTTTACCAAATAACCCCAAATAGTTTGGAAATAATCAATAAAGTTTTGGAAAGGTAATTTAAGTTTTTAAAAGGAGACTTAAATTAGTATACTAAATAGTAAGTGTTTTTCATGTTAATAAAACTACAAGTTCCGATTATTGTCGGGTTTTATAAAATAAAAAGTTTTTGAAATATAAAGTATAAGTTGAGGAAATTTATAAATCATGTTGCGCATTTATATAATATTCAAAAGTTGTCGTGATTTTAATAAAAACTCGGTTTCCTCAAAACAATGTTTCCCTACAATAAGAACAATTGATGGTAATAATTAATCCTACTTTTCAGAATATTTATTAGTCATCTAGTCTAAAATGTCCAATTAGTCCGATATGGTTAATTTGTCCAATGATGTTATCCGGTATTCAAATATCCGTTTAGTTAAGTTTAATTAATAAACTAGTTTTAGATGTGTTAAATGTGTTTATT
>CP139505.1:253157214-253192380 GCA_021014915.2 Artemisia tridentata subsp. tridentata
TGCGGCGACCTCTTTTTGGGTGCCGTTCGGCCTTTTTGCCATAGTTGTATGGCAACCTCTTTTTGGGTATGAACCATCTTTGAACATTGACCACTGATCTCCGGAGGTCGCGAGCCTCTCGGAGGGGTCACTTTCGGCTTATGTTCAGAATGTAATAAGTAATGTAAGAACATGATATGTAGAGAAAATTGCTCTACTTTAACGGTGGGATAGCTGCATTTCGGACGTTACATTAGATATATTAGTCATACATTTACAAAAAACACATTCTAAGGTTGACGGCATGCCATGTTCGTGGCACTTCTTTTTCCTCCATCGTTTCCAATTCGTATGATTCGGTCTGGTATGCTTCCACAACCCGGTACGGTCCTTCCCATTTGGGTCCCAGCTTTCCTTGATTTCGACCCTGCTTGCCTCATTCCTTCAGTACACAAAATCACCTACCTTTGATTGTGAAGGTATTTTCATTTCTTATGTTAGTCATGGTAGAAACAAGTTATAATTGGAATGAAATAATTGTGTATTGTGACGACATTTCATTTTAATAGATTTATCTGAATTTGTACATTTACCTTGAACGACTCGGCGCGAACCCTTCGGTTATAGTATTGTTCTATCTTCTTCTTGTATTTCGCCTCCCAGATTGCAGCCATCTCTCTTCGCTCTTGTAGTAGATCGAGGTTTAGGCATTCCTATTTCCGCCAGGATAACCGCTTCACTACCATACGTGAGGCTGAATGGTGTTGTGAAAACGTAGAGGGGGGGTTAATACGTTTACCATTTTAAAACTTAAAACTTGTTGTATCAAATATCCACTTTGGCTAGTTCTAATATGAACACTGTCTGTTATAGTTTATGTCTACCAAGTTATCACACAAGTATTATCAACTAATCATAACACAAGCAATCACATAATGCAAACATAAAAGTAAAGATATAAGTAAAAGGAAATGCAAACCGAACACGATGATTTATAGTGGTTCGGTCACGGAGCTCCTCTCCGCCCTACTCCACTCCCCGAGTACCCAACTCGAGAGTTACTTCACTAGATCAACAAGCTCCCTTTCTTAGGCGGAGAAAACCTTTACACGTCGCTTACTTCCTTTTCCGGTACTAAGCTAAACACCGGGTTCTTTACAAGGGTACAACCACTCCCATCGTCGCTTATACAATTTCCGACACTAAGCTAGATGTCGAGTTCTTTACAAGGGTACAACCACTCCCAACACTCTTTGTATTTTAAGGACTAAAATACTAACCTCACTCTACTGATCTAAATGATACAATGATGGTTACAACAATGATCCATGACATAAGTATATCATGGATATGAATGCCTACACTATATGAACTTTCATTGATCGGAAGCCTTCAATGTATGAAGATCACAAGCTCCCTAAACTTGTTGTGATGGATCTTCATATATGCATCTTCATGGAGGATTAGTAAGTATCCTATGGATGATGACTTGTGATCTTGAGCTTTGCTTCACAGGATCATAACAAGTGTATGCTTACAACATAATGAAAGTTAGTAACATTATGATCATTATGTAATGGATGATTAATGTGTGTTTCTACATGATTTACTAATGATCTAAATGTATGCAAAGGGTAGAGGGAATGTGTGTTTAAGTTAGATGAACAATGGGTAAACAATGGGCTTCTATTTATAGCCAACAAGATTTTTGCCCCGCGGATTTGAAGGATCCCTTTATTTGGATCCGCGCTTTATGTCATTTGGATCCGCGGGTGACAGCTAGCAAATCTTACTAAATCTTATGAAATCTTCAAATGTCAACTATGTAACTTGAGAATCTAAACAAGATATTATACAATCTTACAAAGATTTCACTTGTGATGTATGCCATGATGTCATAGTATTATTTAACTAATAAAGTTTCCATTTTAAGAAATAAACATGTAAACTTGTATATGTTATTCCTAGTGAACTTTGTAATGTTTATGTGTATCCTAGTAATCATATAAAATGAGGTTCTAAGTAGAATGATTAGCCTTTTTAAAATACTTAATTACCTAACCGTATTTTAAACATTCTAAATGGTTTGTTAAGGGTTTGATCATAATGCCACATAACAAACATGTACGAACCTGTGTTGTATCATACGAGGACTTGAGAAGTCGAGAGGTGTTGAATGTATGTTGAGACAATATAAGATTACAAGTAACTTGTACATTTTACGTTATGTATCAAGTTACATGTTTGTCATCAATCAAAACAAACGAGATTGCTTGCACTAGCAATCTCCCCAACGAGACTGCTTGCACTAACATTCTCCCCCTTTTTGATGATGACAAAATATGTAAACGTGATAGAAAGTAAAATGCAAAAAGTTACTTGTGTCCATAATTACTTACTTTATTCTTGTGTCCGTTTCTCTGTTTACACCTTTCTCCCTTTTCTCCTTGTGTCCGTAATTACTCACTTTCTCCGTTTACACCTTTCTCCCCCTTTTGTCAAAGCAAAAAGGGTGTGTCCTTGGAGTTAACTTAATTTCTCCCCGAAATGGCGAGCTTGCATCATCCCTAGTGAAGTTAAATAGACTACTCCAATCTCCTATGGTTGTTGCGTTTCCTAGGTTGTTAGCGAATCCATGGATCAAGCTAGACTCTTAACCTACATCAAGGTTAGTGGTGTGCAACATAAAAAGAATATATATGAAAAATGCATGATGAATGAAATCCAACGATACACGTGGGTAAGCTTTGTTGGACTATGTTGACCTATCTCCTCCTTTTTGTCGAAACACAAGAGTATGTCGAAGAGTGAGAATTATAAAGAATGCGAGCATGCTCCCCCTTGGCTGTAGCTCCCCCTTAATCGATACTCCCCGTTGCTAGGGTACCAACGTATATGATGTAAGGATTATGAATGCTACAAAACAAGGATTAGTACATGATATGCTCCCCCTTGATCAATACTCCCCGTTGCTAGGGTACCGACGTATATGATACAAGGATGAAGAATCCTACAAAATAAAGGTTAGTATAAAACAATATTTGGACAAGTATGTGATATACACCAATGTGTGTATATGATGCATCCCAAAAAAAAATGCTTGACGAAAGCTCCCCCTTGCTCTAGGGCGTCAAGATGAACCTACAAAATAAAAGATTAGTGCACTAGAAGCTATGTGTATAGACGATGCAATATGAGTGCTAGACTGATAATCCTCCTGGTTTGAGAGCGTCAAGAAGCGCCTATAAAAGAAGAAAAATAATCGATGCAAACTACATCCTATGATGAGTATGCTATATACGATCGAGCGTATATGATGATGAACCTACAATGAAATGGTTAGTGCAATATATTTTATCTCAAGGAAAAATATATGCAACATATCTAATTACAAACAACTTACCAATTGTGATTGTCTAATCAAAGAAAGATATGATGCAGCATACTAATTGTGATATCAATCGTGATTATCTAGTAAACCATGTTATAAAGAGTGTAATATTTTAATAAGAATTACATTTACAAGAATATAATATGATAAAATCCTACAAAACAATGCCTATGAGGAGGATATGAAGTGAAATTAAAATGCTTAAAGTGAGTGGTGTTAATATGGTGTTCGTTTACAAGTGAATGATAACTTAATGGACGACTAAAGGTTGATGTAAGTAGGTTTTTCGCTAATCCATGGGATTGATGATTAGTGAAAAAAAGTGATGGATGGTGGTGATTATAATGAATGCAATGAATTCAGAAACTCTAATGTATAGCAAATGCTATAAGAGTATTTGAAGACTGTTACGGTTATGATGTTATCATCTACCAAAGATGAATCGTGCCATAGTAAATGTTTGAATGAAAATGAGAGGAAGTGACGACAATGATCACTTAGGAATAGAAATTCCATATGCAACAATTAGAAATACAAGATACCTATATGCGGATGAAAATGACATCATATGATGAGAGTGTTGATTGGACCAACGTGTTTTAGAAAGATGGTTCTGTTTGCACTGACAATGACGTGCTTGATATGTGTCAGAATGAAAAGGATGAGATCCTATGATGGTGTTCTAGACAATGAAGTTGTGAAGGAAAATCCTAGACTCGGTTGTGAGAGGGTTGTCTGTTTTAAATGGTTAAACACTGAACTTGGTACCCGCGGATTTGGCAGAACCAAAATTTTGGTTCCGTCCTTCTTAACGAAGGGTTCCGTGAGACCAAAATGGATTTGGTTATGTTTTGTCATTTTTGATCAAACGAAGGTTCAAGCTAACGTCTATTTACTTATAACTAATGACTTGGTTTCACTAATCCTAGTAAAAGTCTAAGGAGACTTAATGCTTCTCGTTTAAGAGGTATGTCAAACACATGATGTGTTTTTGACGAGGTATTGGTGCATAACTGTGATGTTGATCTAAGGAGGTTTGACACACTTGTGTCTTTTGTGAACTGATTTAACTGAGTGATTTGAACCTACATGTCGGTATTTGGGAATGTAAGAAACATGAGTACATGTTCTTTAATGTGAAAAGACAATTATGTGAATGAATTTCTCTCCTCCTTAATTGGTGGACATTCAACATAATCTATGAAGAATGAAGGTAAAGTGTTTAGGATGTTGCAGATTAATGAAAGCGATGAGCTTAGCAATGTTTTTGTGGATATTGGTTAGCATACAAAGAACTTCATCCTTGAAGTTACGTAGCTCTTCTCTATCAATGCGAGATGATCGCATGACGAGGCATGTGGTTTTCCTTATGGGAGGTGCATTGTTTTAACTAAAAGATGATGAAGATAATGTTAGGAAAGCGGAAGCAACAATACGATTTGGAGAGAGGTATATTGAAAGATATCCAAACACAAATTTCAAACCTCTAAAACTTAATCCTATTAGCTTTTAAGACTATATGCAAGAAAATGGATCCCATAAACATATTACTAATCTAAGTAGCAATAATGAGATAACAATTATGCAAAATAAGCATAACAAGGAAAAATAACAAATAATTTGTTATCAATCTACAAGACAAAAGTCCTAATGAAAAAAAGATGTGAATATTATAGAAATCATAACATCTCATCTACCAGACAAAAAGGCTACTACATGGCATCAAGACAAATAATCATATTGTAAGATGACATGACATTGTTTTTGATATTACATTGTGAAATTGTTTTGAAGTTAGGCTTAGTTACTTAAGCATACTTACCCATTAATTAACACAATGATCTATGTGATTAATAAAACAACTTCTAAGTGTTTATCATACCAAAAAGCACTTAGACATATAGGTGCACACATGGCAAACAAATAGTGTGACGTGGTCACAAAAGTAATGAAACGACAGGTTCATGCAAACAATTCCTACATTTAGAAACATGCATTATTTAGACTATCCTATGAAAAAGACTCAACGAATGTCAACAAAAGACACGAGCTTTCAAATATAGAAATATCATATAAGAATGACATATCATGAGTTAACAAGTAATACATTAATCTTGCGAAATATCATATAACGAAAGAATGAACATATTATTTAAATCATGTTAACATGAAGCATATAATCATGCAGACAAAAACCTTTTTAAGGTTTACACATTTGACAATCAATCAAATAATTATTATAACATTAAGATATCAAACAAATATCATGTAATCAATACATGTATATGTAATGCAAGTGATTTTATTAATTATTCCTAAGACAAGATAATTTACCAATACATGACTTAATGAGACTCAACTATTTCTATTAAAACTAGTGTGATGAAGATGTCTTGTTATACACGTAAATTTGACAAATATGTGTCAACAAATTTTAATCATTGTGTTTGGAATCTAAGATTGAATGATCTAAAGGGTGACATCCTTTGAGTTGAGTTTAAGTATGAGTTATGCAAGTGATCTAAGATCAAGAGATGTGTTTGTGTGTGGTAATGGGATATGTCATGAACGTTCTGAAGAAAGTTCTTTGGAACAAGAATCTAAATAAAGTTACCAACTTTAATAGGTCTTGTGTATGCTCCAGAGATGTGGATATGCACAAGGTTTGACCAAGGTTTAATGTACGCTTGAAAGGAAATAGATACGTATGGTATATTTTAACAAGTAAGATTTAACCAGTGCTCAATGAGGAAGATAGTTCATAGAACTAGTGGATGTTTGTTTTAAGATCATTTGCCCGATGAGGTGTAATGAAATCTCTTGTAACATAACCGTTCATGTTGCAAGAAAATAATGATGCATAGGATATACATTATCCTTTTTAACAAGATGAAAAATAAACACATAATGTTTTTCCGAAACATCATGTTTTTCTAAATGAAGATATGAACACAAAGTATTTGAATTGGATAGACTTATCCTAAATAAACTAGGTTTCAATAATATGATAACTAGACAAGATAAACTTACTTGAGTTTCTTTTGTATACTCCTCAAGATTGTTAGTTATGAGATTGGCTTTGAGATTTCATTATAACATAAGTTGTTACAATGTTGATTCAAGATTTTATGAAACAAAGTATTACCAATACTTTGATGACTTGTGGTACTACTTAATGAATGTGAGCATCATGCTCATTTGATGGTGAAGTTCTAATTCTATAGGTGGCAAGGTATTGATGAGTTGATTCAACTTGCATTTGATTTGGTATGAGTGTTGGACTAAGGGCTTTTTGAGCAATGCACTCAATGGCGTGAATTATGGTGATGAAGGAGTTTGTTGAACTTTTGGGTTTCATGAATGTTGAAGATTACAAGAATGGATACTAATTCTTGTGGTTCACAAGCGGATGAAGAGTTTGGTTATGTTTGTGAAACCTAGGGGCTGAAGGTGATGAAGACTAATTCTTATGTTCCATTGGTTGGTATAACTAGTGTGTGATGTGATCTAAAGCTTAGGGTCTGAGACGTATCACAGAAGTGAATGTGTTGGGATAATGGTGAAAGTACAAGTGTACTTAGGTGATAGGATAAGTGTTTTAACATACGTTGTTAAAATACTTGGGAGTTGATTCTTTCGGATATGACTTTTAATGACTACATTTGTAAGTCAAAATATACTTGAATACTTCGGATGAAATACTTAAGTTGTCAATCTTACTTTGAGAAAAGGATAGCAAGACTTGATAATTACATCTATAACTTAAGTGTGAGTTATGACTCGACGTAAATCCTCATCGTCTTGAAGGATGACATGTTAACCTAGTGAGGCAACATATGTGAATACAAGATAACATCTACAGACATGAATTAGGGTTTGTAATCTGTGATATATTTGCAAACAGTGAGTCTGGATTAGTTTGGAAGTTGTCAATTTACAAATCAAGCTAGTGAATGAGTAAAGGACGGGAGGATGCAGTGAATGTGTGTAATGATCACAAATCCTCAGTGGTTTACCGAAAAGGTACCTTGGGAGCATTTACATGAAATTTGCAACTGTGATTAGATATGATTATCCTATTTGGTGTTTGGTGAGATGTCCTAATCCTAATTTGAGTGAACATTAGAGATAAGAATCCCAAGAATTAGAATCAATAATCTAAGGATCGGAACTAGTCGGGAATTTTGAAAAAGTTACTG
This sequence comes from Artemisia tridentata subsp. tridentata, assembly GCA_021014915.2. NCBI lineage: Eukaryota > Viridiplantae > Streptophyta > Magnoliopsida > Asterales > Asteraceae > Artemisia > Artemisia tridentata. The sequence continues at coordinate 253,164,784 of CP139505.1, forward strand.
TTGACACCCACGGATCCAATCGACAACAAAGGCGGAGCCAAAGTTTGGGAGCCGTGTAATCCGTGGGTTCTGGACTGGCGGATCCAAAGCTAACTCTTGACGGATCCAAAATGAGGGATCCGTCGGATCCGTTGAACAAAAGTACTAAAAACAAACAGAGAGATATGCAAAATTCGCGTTTTTCGACCAAGACCCGAAAATTCTCCAAGAACATATCTATTAGCTAATATGTAATGCAAAACTACTAATAATGTTTATTCTAACACACATACACACATAGTTTAATCCGATCATATTAACTTACCTTAAATGAGAGTTAAGCCAAACAGTGGCTTAAACTTGGAAACTTGATAACATCAAAGTGTTATCGTCCTGCATGATATGATTAGTTCACATGAAGGTTTAACAACAAGATAATGTCCTAAAAGCATAATAACTCAACACATCATTGTTTCAGATTGTTTGTACCAAACACTCTTTTTCAAAGATACTACATGTTTACTCATTATAACAATTGAGCAATTAAGTGAGAGTTTGTGCAAGTCAATACTTTTCAAGACATTTCACTTAGTACACATTTCAAAGTAATTTATGCAAGGTTTTCACATAATATAATCAAACAATAGTATCTAAGTCTAAAAGTAAAACAGTCACAGTTTATCAATGTATTGCACAATATCTAGCAAATGTTCTATTATGCATAAAACAAGCATTTGATAAACAAGCAAGTAAGTATCATGGCAAGACACTTATGTATTACAAATAAACAAGTACAATCACACTTATCAACAAGCATATCACATATATGCAGATAATATAGAACAGTTAGCCACATAGCATAGCATAGATGAAAGTATACTTTTTGTCACTTTGCGTTTAAATATGACGATGTATGCCAAGCTTAATTTGTTTCCTTTATATTACCAAATTCTTTAGTTTCAAAAGAAATCATATTTATGAGCAAAGGATACCAATTTACATTGCTCGACTCAAAAGTTTAACTTACTGTGTCAAAATAAAACTTAACATTTTGAACAGGTTATAGTATTTGATTTGTTTTACCTACTTCAATTTAGATCTAGGCCATGAGACTATTTTTAAATGAAAATAGACTTAATTCCCTTCAAAATGATAGGTGGCGCGACTCCTACAGACTTACGGTTAATTAGTTATGAATTTTTGAAATTTGACAAAAACTGAGTACTGCACCGACGGATCTGACGGATCCTTTTAGAAGGATCCGCCCTTTATGTGATTTGGATCTGCCGAGACCTGTGACAGATTATCCTAAACTCATATTTTGACATAGCGAAAGTGTGTGGGATTTGCTACACTTAATCTTAGGCATATATTACAAATATTAACAACATTTCTACCTATGTGACTTATCTAAATATTACGGAGGTGATTTTCAACTAACTTAATGATTATTCCAAACACTCCCTTCAAAATGGTATTTTTCGTAAATTAGTTCTAAGCACATAATTTGACACTTACAAATTCTTTTGAGAAATATTTTTCTTTTATTTTTCAAGAACACCTTCAAGCTTGTATACAAAGTGATATTTAACAACAAAATTTCAAAGTATACTTAGCGAAACATTTTTCATATTATGTTCTGCTTCAGAGGCAATTTGATACATGGATCTTACTCTATTTTAAAAACCATTTGTTTTGAAAATGAGAGCCAACCCGCTTTGATACCAATTGTGAAAACGTAGAGGGGGGGGGGTGAATACGTTTACCGTTTTAAAACTTAAAACTTGTTGTATCAAATATCCACTTTGGCTAGTTCTAATATGAACACTGTCTGTTATAGTTTATGTCTACCAAGTTATCACACAAGTATTATCAACTAATCATAACACAAGCAATCACATAATGCAAACATAAAAGTAAAGATATAAGTAAAAGGAAATGCAAACCGAACACGATGATTTATAGTGGTTCGGTCACGGAGCTCCTCTCCGCCCTACTCCACTCCCCGAGTACCCAACTCGAGAGTTACTTCACTAGATCAACAAGCTCCCTTCTTAGGCGGAGAAAACCTTTACACGTCGCTTACTTCCTTTTCCGGTACTAAGCTAAACACCGGGTTCTTTACAAGGGTACAACCACTCCCATCGTCGCTTATACAATTTCCGACACTAAGCTAGATGTCGAGTTCTTTACAAGGGTACAACCACTCCCAACACTCTTTGTATTTTAAGGACTAAAATACTAACCTCACTCTACTGATCTAAATGATACAATGATGGTTACAACAATGATCCATGACATAAGTATATCATGGATATGAATGCCTACACTATATGAACTTTCATTGATCGGAAGCCTTCAATGTATGAAGATCACAAGCTCCCTAAACTTGTTGTGATGGATCTTCATATATGCATCTTCATGGAGGATTAGTAAGTATCCTATGGATGATGACTTGTGATCTTGAGCTTTGCTTCACAGGATCATAACAAGTGTATGCTTACAACATAATGAAAGTTAGTAACATTATGATCATTATGTAATGGATGATTAATGTGTGTTTCTACATGATTTACTAATGATCTAAATGTATGCAAAGGGTAGAGGGAATGTGTGTTTAAGTTAGATGAACAATGGGTAAACAATGGGCTTCTATTTATAGCCAACAAGATTTTTGCCCCGCGGATTTGAGGGATCCCTTTATTTGAATCCGCGCTTTATGTCATTTGGATCCGCGGGTGACAGCTAGCAAATCTTACTAAATCTTATGAAATCTTCAAATGTCAACTATGTAACTTGAGAATCTAAACAAGATATTATACAATCTTACAAAGATTTCACTTGTGATGTATGCCATGATGTCATAGTATTATTTAACTAATAAAGTTTCCATTTTAAGAAATAAACATGTAAACTTGTATATGTTATTCCTAGTGAACTTTGTAATGTTTATGTGTATCCTAGTGATCATATAAAATGAGGTTCTAAGTAGAATGATTAGCCTTTTTAAAATACTTAATTACCTAACCGTATTTTAAACATTCTAAATGGTTTGTTAAGGGTTTGATTATAATGCCACATAACAAACATGTACGAACCTATGTTGTATCATACGAGGACTTGAGAAGTCGAGAGGTGTTGAATGTATGTTGAGACAATATAAGATTACAAGTAACTTGTACATTTTACGTTATGTATCAAGTTACATGTTTGTCATCAATCAAAACAAACGAGATTGCTTGCACTAGCAATCTCCCCAACGAGACTGCTTGCACTAACAGGTGTTTCTCCATTGCTTGTCTTCAGAGAGGTGCGGTGTGCCCATAAGATGTTCAGCAATTCGTCTACCCATCCGGCTCTCTCCCTGCCGAGCCTTGATTTGAACCCTTTCATAAGACTCTTGTTTTCCCTTTCGACTAACCCATTAGCTTGAGGATGGGCCACAACAGTGTTTATCTGGGTTATGTTCAACCTCTCGCACCAGTTTTTAAAAGGATCGTGAATGAAGTTGCTCCCGTTGTCCGTGACAATTACCCTCGGTAATCCAAACCTGCATACTATGTTCTCCCAGACAAACTTCTTGACATCTTTCCCGGTCAATCGGACCAACGGCTTAGCCTCCATCCACTTAGTGAAATAGTCGATTGCCACAATAACAAACTTGATTTTCCCCGGAACTTCTGGCAGAGGTCCCAACACGTCCATACCCCACAGGTAGAATGGCCATGGGGCCATGATTGAAGTCATTATGGTTTTTGGGAGCTTCAGAATAGGTGCGTGTATCTGACAAGAATCACATTTATGAATCACTTTTCTAGTATCTCGGTACATAGTTGGCCAATAATATCCTTGCCGCATCAACTTCGCCACCATGGATCGTGGTTCGGAGTGCATCCCACATGCTCCTTCTTGCACTTCCCGGATTATGTAATTCGCCTGAAGTGGTCCGACACATCTTAACATTGGGCCCAGGTAAGATTTTTTGAAAAACACATCGTCAACTAGAGTATACTGGTTTATCTTCATCCGGAGAGCCCGAGCCTCGTTTTGGTCTTCCGGCCAGACGCCCTCCTTTTTACACCGAATGATTGGGGTCATCCAGTTATCTTCCTCTTCTTCCACAATGGCGTTAACAACTTCTTCTTTCGTCGAAGGTCTCTCTAGGACTTCCACAAGGATCTCTTTCATCAGATGATCGAATGCCACGGATGCTAGCTTACTAAGTATATCTTCCTTCTGATTTTGTGCTCTCAGAATGTTCCGGATTTTGAATTGATCAAAGCACGTAATATAATCTTTGAATTTGGCTAGGTATTGTATCATGCTTTCTTTGTCCGCAACAAAATCCCCATTAATCTGACTTGCCACCAAATTAGAATCCACCCTGACTTCTAACACTCACACTTTCATCTTCTTAGCGATTCTTAAACCGGCTAACAAGGCCTCGTACTCTGCTTCATTGTTGGTGCTTTTAAAGTTTAGCCGAATGGCGTAGGTGTATTTTGTTTGGTCCGGATCGATTAGCACCAGACCTGCCCCAGCGCCTGACTTGCTAGATGCTCCGTCGGTGTATAACACCCACTCTTTTTAACCAGAGATGTTACATATCTCCTTGCCCCCCTCTATCAGAACCCGGTCGGACGAGTTCAGCGGTATTTCCGTTATGAAGTCCCCTAGGACTTGCCCCTTGACAGCATTCCGGGGTATGTATGCAATGTTATAAACCCCTAGCTCCACGGTATACTTGTCTAATCTCCCGGATGCTTCCGCCTTATTCAGTATCTGCTTAATGGGTTGATCAGTGATGACTTTTATCGGGTGTACTTCGAAATATCTCCTAAGTCTCCTTGATAGGTGCAGGAGAGCCAAGGCTAGCTTTTCAACCGGAGCGTAATTCTTCTCGGCCTCACGTAGCGTTCGGCTAACATAATGAACTGGTATTTGCCTCCCGCCCCTTTCTACCAAAAGTACTCATCTCATTGCTTCCTTTGATGCCGCCAGGTATACATACAAGTCCTCCTTTGGTTTTGGAGTTGTCAAGTAAGGAAGTTCGAAGATCATCTTTCTCATCTCCTGAAAAGCCGATTCGGCCTGATCCATCCAGCAGTATTCGTCTTGATTTTCATTCCTGATATTTTTCAATGTGTCGAAAAACGGGAGCGCTCTTTCTGCCGATCTGGATATCCGCGATGGCCCTAGTTTTCTTCGGATTGCATATCTTTTTTCAATGCATTTCTTTGAGCGACTTCGGAGATTGCATATCCTCGATGGCCCTAGTTTTCTTCGGATTTGCCCTAATCCCTTCAGATGTTACCATATACCCCAGAAACTTCCCCTCTTCCACACCGAAGGAACACTTCTTCGGGTTCAATTTCATGTTGATCCTTCGGAGATTGTCGAACGTTTCTGCTATGTCGGCCAACAATTTTTTTTCCGTCTTGCTTTTTATCACCATGTCGTCCACGTATGCCTCCAGGTTTCTCCCTATTTGCGACCGAAAGGCTGAGTCCACCAGATGCTGATACGTGGCTCCAGCGTTTTTTAATCCGAAAGGCATTTTGGTATAACAGTATGTCCCGTGTTCGGTATAGAAAGCTGTCTTTTCCTCATCGTCCTTTGCCATTTGCACCTGATGGTATCCCTTATAAGCATCTAAGAAACACTTGTACCGAAACTCCATGACCGACTCTATCTTCCAATCAATTTCCGGTAACGGGTAATAATCCTTTCGACAAGACGAGTTGAGATTCTTGAAGTCGATACACATCCTCCAACAACCGTCGGACTTCTTTACTAACACCGGGTTGGAAATCCACGTAGGGTATCGCACCGGCCGAACTATCCCGGCTTTTACCCATTCTTCTACTTCTTTAGCTATGGCCTGGTTCTTTTCTGCCGAAAAGGTCCTTTTCTTTTGAGCTACTGGTCGATCTTGGAAATTCACGTTCAGCCTATGCTTCGTAAGTCGTCGAGGTATTCCCGTCATGTCCGCAGGCTCCCAGGCGAATACGTCTTGACTGCTTTTGAGTAGCGTAATCAACTGCCTTCTGCATTCCGGGGAGAAGTTTCCCCCGATGGTTACCAGTTGATCCGGGTATGCCGGATGTACCATCACCTCCTCTGTCTTCCCAGCCAATTCCCCCGTTACTTCGGCATCCTGAGGTTCATTCTTCGCCTCTCTTTCAACCATCTGTTTTCCCTCCAATTTGCGACATTCCGATATTATGACCGACCGAGTAACCAACGTCGCTATGCCTCTCGGAGTAGGAAATTTCATCATCGAGTGGATAGTTGAGGGGATGGCCCGTAGCTTTTTTAATCCGGAGTGCCCTAATATGATATTTTATGGGGAGGGAGATCTTACCACAACGAATTTCATCACCGTCTTACGTAAATAACCTTGACTTCCGAAACAGATTTCCAATTCTATCTTCCCTAACGGCTTAATGGACTCTCCTGCGAACCCAACCTAGGGTGAGTTGGTTTCCTTCAGCCGAGCTTTGATGGAAGGGCATAAATGCTCATAGCAGTGTATATACATTACTTCCACCGACGCGCCTTGGTCTACGTACACCCTTCGTATTGTATAACCCTCCACTTCGGCCTCGACTATTAAAGGTTCGTCCGAAACGACCCCCGGGAGGATAGGCGGGAAGCTGATCAGGGCGTTCATCCAATCCTCTTTTGCATCTGCGATCTTTCGTTTTCCTACGGCCAATTGACTTCAGATCATATTGATGACCTTTCCCTTATTTGCATGGTTATCCCCTCTTTGCAGTGCCTTTCCCCTCTGCCTAAAATCTTTCAAGAGGTGGTCCAACTTACCTATTTCCATGGCCACCCGTATCTGTTCCTTCAGATGCCAACAATCATTGGTGAGATGCCCTTTCTCACCATGGTAGTCGCAATACTTGTCTAGATTTTCTTTAAGGGGTTTTCCTTTCAACGGAGGGGGTTGTGGTAATCTTAACTGGTGTTCGGTGGCAAGAATCTCTTTTGGAGCCTTTGTAAGAGAGTTCAGATCTACCGGCCATGTGTCATACCGACGAACATCATTGCGCCGAGAATCGGTCCTATCGGCATTATCATTCCTTTACGGGAGCATAAGGAGCATAGTGATCCCTCCTACGAGGTCTAAACTCATTCCAGGGATTATTTCGATGGCTATCCGTTCCGAAAGGGGCCTTCGGGGCATAGTGGTCATTCCTGTCGTTATATGGGTTAAGACGGTACTCTCTGTGAGCATCCGTTAAATCATCTTCAAAGTTTATCAACATGGGTCTTATTAGGTCGTGGTTACCTTGTTGCTTGAGAAACTCCTTAACAGCCGATATGTGACCCTCCATAATGGTTCTGGTGTCCGGGGGTTTTGACCTCCCCCCCCCCCCCGGACCATTCAACTCCCCCCAAACTTCGAACGGGGGTAGTTGGGGTAGGACCATCCATTTTGAACCTCTGGTAGATCGAATAGTAGGTCCCACGGATGGCGCCAATTTGTTGAAGTAAAAGCCTGCAACTCCTTCGGTGATAGAGTCAGATCTTTCGGACAAGGTCTTGCTGAAGTTCCGAAGTACCTACACACAAGAGACACTCACGTTAGGCTCACCCCGGGTGTTATTCCCAGGACCAAGCTCCGGCGTGAGGATAAGTATGGGGTAATCCGAAAGACTTAAACAGTAATTGAGAGTAAATGTGAAAGTTAAAAGTTAGTTGGGAGTAGTAAATGAGCTGGGTATTTATACTACCCAACTACAGTACCTGAAACGGAGGCGGATTTTTCGGAGACGTGTCGCAGACACAATCCCGTAAATCCTGGTGGTGGCGACGGCGGCGTCTGCTGTTGCCATCTGTCCAAAAGATAATGCCACGTGTCCCATTGCTTGAGATTACCCTAGCCGGATGAGCTAGGTACTTTCCGAGCCTACTTTCAAAGGGTTCCATGTCGGCCGAACGTCCGGACGAGATAGGCCGTCCGGACACATACGCCAACACCAAACGATTGATCTTTGTTATTGAGCCTCTATTTTTCTTGTTGCTAGATAGTAATAGATTGTTGATTTAATCGTAAATCTAGATCATAACTTTTTAAAACTAATAATTAATTAATTAATATTTTTTTATTATTATTTATTTTTTTTAGAATTTAAGTTTCAAAGTATCAATTAACAAAAGATAACTTAGATATGAATGATAGTTTGATTATCAAGGGTGAAAATCAAGTTATTTATGACGAAAATCATGTTCTTACTGACGAAAATTGGGTTTTGAACGAAAAAGAAAACCAGTTTATTGCAGAAACAAATGTAGATCTGGATTTTGAATAAGATGTAGCTGATGTCGTAGATAAAATCACATATAATTTTATGTTTATGGTAAAATCACATGTAAATATGCAATTATAATAAAAACCACATATGATTATATTTAAAATCTCGTGTGATTATAACTGAAATTATTGCATATATGATTGGTTATTAATACTCCCGCCCCCTCCTCCTCTTTTTTTTTTTTTTTTTTTTTTTTTTTTTTAATAATTTGCTTTTTATTATAGAACTAGGGAATGAAAGTAATGAAACAAACAAATATAAAGTTTGATAAGTTAAAAGTATTAAAGAACAAAAATATAAAGCTTTATTTTTATAATTTTATTTTTTATTTTTATTTTTTTCAAGTCCTACTAGTATTTTTCTCACAAGTTGAAGTTACATCGTTTTGCTCTAAACTCAAATAAAGTCACGTACATCAACTTTTTGCTTAATCAAATGTAATATCATCTCCACACAAAAAGTCAATTGTGAAGCGATATATGGGTTCCTATAACCATTCATCCTACATTCTTCTGCATCCTAAATATGTGCACATTGATGCGGTGACTATCAAATACACTCTTGTAGTCGCTTACGAAGTAAAGTAGACATGTAGACATATATGATAGTCATGGAAAGAGATTCAATGAGAAAGAAATATAAAATGAAAAAGTGAAAAATATTTCTAGCCACACGTTTTAAATTAGGGATAATGAGTTTTAAATGTATCCAACATTCTACGTTTTACTGAGTTGTGTATCAAACTTTTAATTTTACTAAGTAATGGTCAGAACTTACTAATCCTTGCTATGTTGTGTACTAACCGGGTGATTAAAGTCTTTGGTTAGAGTTATTTACATAAATCGTCCTTGTGGTTAGGACCAAATTGCAACGTTAGTCCTTAACGTCAGATAGAGTTATTTGCATAAATCGTCCTTGTCGGTCACAGGCCAACGGGTCGGGTCGGGTGCCACGTGGACCAATGAGAAGGTGCTACGTGGCAAGGATAATTTATCCTCAATTTTGGTTAGGTCGGATCCGAGTCTGGTATCGGGTCGCCACGTGGACCACTCAGGTGGTGCCACATGGCATGCGGCATAAATACCACCCATTGCCTCAGCTGGGATACGAACTCGGGTCCCTTTCTTTGAAGGTGAAGGACTCTACCAACTGAGCTGGGCAGTCCTTCAATTATAATAACGCAATTAGTTCCTTTTAAGGGTCATTTGATCCAGTCCATTTGGTAGTAAATTTGACCTGTCATTTAAAGGTGTTTTGGCCCGGTTCAAAAATAAATGAAAGTACCCCCGGACTCGTTTTTTCGTGCTCTTTCCAATGGTGTTGTAGCAACCCGTAATTTCCACGTCAACATTTATTTTCCAAACTTTGAAATTTACTGTTCACGGATCACTATTCATCATTTCACTATTCATCATTTTTGAAGTCAGTTTGTGACTTTGAGACGTTATCTAAAATTTTACTATTCATGAAACACTATTTATTCCTGGAGGGAAATCACTATTCAGGGTCATCATTCATCATTTCGTAAATTAGGTTTACGGGTATCAAATGCGCGTAACCGTAAGGGTTTAGCTGCGTATCCAAGGACACATCATATAGACTAGAGTAGTCTACATATCATCAGTAACATCATATTCATACTAGGTCGTTCACGGGTTGCATAATTTCAATTCACGTATATTTATTTATTAAATAAACGCTATCACTCAATCATTTACTACGAACAATATACCCGACACTCCTGACTATAGACCTAGCATATTTTCACACTTATTACAGAGATATAAAAATTATATTATTAGTTTACCCGGTGTTTTGAAATTATTTACTATATATACCGTTAAAAGCCTATAACTACGACGGTTTACGAAATTTCAACACGATAATTAATTGGACACCCGATACTTGCGAGAAATGCGATTTTATAATTTTTATGACTTCGTTATACTTTATTTTGTTCCGTTAAAATTTATTTCTAGCTAACTCGGTACCCGATAACAAGATATCCTAGCTAAAATATATCCAAATTGCACCTAAAAGTCAAGACCCATTTCTTCACTCCATCAACACCATCCCCATGCCCTCTTTAATTGCTTTGCCAAGTTTCTCAAGATTTGTACTAATAAAATCTTATATATTATTAATAATTATAGATATTTTTTATATATAAGTCAAGATACACATACATACTCATTTCACTTGCAAGAAAACTATCATATTCTCTCTATTTTTGATGAAATATTCGGCCAAGATCAAGAACCAAGAAGAAACCATAGAAATTTCAAGATCAAACATTTTCCTAGTTCTATTAGTACTTCTAGTTATGGTTTTGAAATAAAAACCTTGAAGTAATTAAGTCATTTACCTCAAAAACTCTTCATAATCAAGTAAGTGTTCTAAATAATATTTCTACTCTTTCATACTTTCATTTGATCTATTTTGATGTTCTAGTAGCAAATCATACAAATATAGTTATGTTATATACCACTTAACACTTATTTTTGTCACTAAAATGAATTTAAAGAATTTTATTAGTGATCTTATGAGATCCACCATTTTTGGTGAAGATTAGGAATCCATGACACCCTAAAAAGGTGTATAGTAGGTTTAGAATAGCATTGGTGTTGATTGGAAGGGTTGTGTACCCGTATTGAACTAATAAAAATGGTTTTTGACACTATATAATAAGGAGCTGTCCATTTTTGCAATTTATGGAAATATCAGTAGACCATGGGTTATTTTGGTTTACATATTTAGAAGATACACTCAAAAACGAAGCCGTGGCCGCTGGAATGAGTAAAAACGAGCTTACGACGAGAAAGATACGTTAATTCTAAGTTTGACGACTAAAAACTATTTTCTGAAAAATAGCGTGCTGTTACACGATTTTTAATAGGTAAAACGAGGCATTGAACGCGATCTAGACAAGCCGACATATCAAAAATATATTAGTTCACTATAATACGAAGCCGAGGACATAAAGAACGTAGAAAACGAGCTTATAACGACCAAGATACAAGCGTTTGAAACCCGACGTTCACAACACATTTTTATCAGCTTTTATTAAAAATGTTTCTAAGTGTAAAACTGTTTTTGTGAGTAACCATGTTGAAAGCCGTTTTTCTCATTGATCGAATCAGTTTGAGGCCTTAACCCTTTGAAGTAAAATCAAGTACTCCCAGCCTATTTTTCAAATTGACCAGCCGTTCGTCAACCGGACTTGTAACGAGTAAGATACGACCTTTCAAATATACCCGAAAACTACACAAAAAAAGCAAATTTAACCGACTATCTAACTTGACCATTATTTTTCTTTATGATCGGGACTCGTATGGACAAAATTTCGATGATACGAATTTAAGATATTGTTACAAGCTTTCTAAAAACACGGAGATCGTTTCCTAACACTCAATATTCACCAACTTACGACAAGCTTTGCGAGGCTACTTAGTCATTTTCTAATAGTTGTTGAAAAAAAATTACGACGGAAAACACTATTATTTTGCTATAAATCATCAAACGACGATCGTGGGATACCGTTACAACATATTTACACGAAAAATATTTTATGACTTAACAAGACGTCAAAAATATATTTTTCGACGATAAACATTATTTTCAAATTTCACGAGTGGTATCAATAACATACGTATTTGCATGTGTAGCATTATTTCATGACTTACATTAGATCATATGAATCATTTAGGTTGCGGTCAGAGCATCCGTATCTCGATTTTTCGTGCGCTTTCCTTTGTTATCATATCGCTTGTTCCAGGTGAGTTTCATAGCCCCTACTTTTACTTGTTTTACAACTGTTTGGGGGAGAATACATGCTCGTTTATATTTAAACTCCTTGTGTATTTTACTCGAAATGTGAATTGTTTTCTCAAACAATACTAAATGGTTGAAACTCTTGATTTGTTACTCGATAGTATTATGTGTTTATTTGTTACACACTCGATTATTTCCTTTGGACACAAGTGCGCTAAACTATTAATTGCCTATGTTACGACCCGTTAAGCGCGAATGTTATGAATAGATCTATTAGGATTGAACTCCCCGTCCGGGTGGTTTCCCCACTTGACTGGCATGTCAAACGGATGTATAATCATTTGAGAAAACCTTGGATGTCCTAGGTGGACATCTACCAGAAACCTTGGGTGTCCGGGTGGTTTCCCCACTTGACTGGTATGTCAAACGGATGCCTACCAGAAACTTTGAGTGTCCAGGTGGTTTCCCCACTTGACTGGTATGTCAAACGTATACTCAACTAGATATTTTAAGGCTTCGGTGTCATGAACTTAATAAGACAACAACCCTTTATATATTTGGAATATATTGGTCTTTGATTTCTTGTGGTCCATATGATACTTGTTGTTTATTTGGCAGTGGGTTGTAAACACACAGGTTGCAAGTCTTGTATAAGCGGGGCTTGGGACTGAGTGGATTTATAATGCCTTTGCCGGAAAATCTTCATTCAAATGCTTTACAGTTAAACTAAACCTATGAACTCACCAACCTCGTGTTGACACATTTTAGCATGTATTTTCAGGTTCTCAAAGTGTTAGCTTACCTATGGCGGCTTCTGGCGTGGCATGGCATGGTTATAGGATCAAGATACTCTGATATTCATTTGGGGACCAATTTATTTCCTTTTAAGGGCCTATATTTTCACATTTCATCGAACGATGTAAAACAAAGTACTTTTGAGTATAAAAATTTCTTTTAAACGGATGCGGTAAATTCGTTCTCTTTACTCTGTGTTATGGTACCAATTTAGTAGCACCCCAGCGACATGTATGCTTCCGTTGGACCCGATTTTGGGGGTGTTACAGGTGTGGTCGGGGAATTTTTCCGACTTCGTCGAAACTCATCCGAAAATAACCGTTTTTGCTTTGTTTTCAAACCCTTGTACCTGCAAGACAAAATAACACATAACTAACATATTTGCAATATAATTTCACATATTTGCAATATATTTTATGGGGTGCTCGGGGAATTTTTCCGACTTCGTTTGAATCTCGCTAAACGTGAGAACGTTGTCGAAACTCATCCAAAAATCACCGTTTTTGCAAATATGTGAAATTATATTGCAAATATGTTTGACCAATAGTTAAGATAAGACCATATACATATGCATAATTGGAAAATACAAGTGAATGTTTATGTCTTAACCAAAAAGATTATGAAGACCATTGTTTCCAACTTCTGTATTAGACAACTCTAAACACTTTAGACGATTAAGACCTGAAAACAAAAACAACATACGTATATGATATGAAAAACAGATATTAAATTTATAAAAATTATCTAGCCGAAAGACTCACGTGATAAATGCACAAGGCCGCCGTCCTTAATCATACATGAATCTAAATTTAAGCTCTCCAAATTTTTCAAGCCTGCATACAATAGATTTAAAGGATAAAAAAGTATGACTTCTCAAAAATGATCTCGAATGCAAATAATGTCTTGTTATTAAGTGCAATTGAAAGTTAAGAGTTTCACCTTTTAGGTGTGCAAGAACGGCATCTGATATATCGTTGAATCCCATGTTTAGTACTTTTAAAGACTTGAGCTATGCATAATAAACGTCATATTTCAATTTTCCTACATTATGAAATGCTTTAACAGAAAAATGTACAACAACAAAAATGCTTACTTGATAACTTGTCACACCCTTCGTCGCTAAAATTGGATCTGCTTACGTTAAGATAATGTAGACCAACAAGATCTAAATAAAGTAATTAACTTAATCAGAAACTCAAATACCCTGGGGTAATGAGATTATGAGAGATAATAACTTAATATAAACCTGAAAGTGAATCTAAGCATGCTGAAGATATAGGGCAGCGTTCCATATTCAGCAATGCAAGCTTGTGTAAACCTGAAGAGAAAACGCCTTTTGATTCAGAAAACCTTGCACATTTATATGATAGAAAATAAACTATGTAATATAGCTCAGGCGACCTTTCAAGAATGTGACGCCGTGATCTGTGACCTTGCTTCAGGAAATTTGCAATTCTTTCAAGTTTGCTAAGTCTGGAAGATAACAAAGAATGAATCATTAGAGCATGAGGTGTGATATTAAGCTCTTATAGGATCGATAGAAAGTGTTAAGAAATACCTGAAAGAGGCTTCATATCTACATCCGTAATGCAGTTACAATAGTTAATGTTAAATGCCTCGAGCTTTTTAAGTCCTGCCAGAATATTGAAATGCCCATTATAGTTGGTTACATCATACGTCACCCAATGACGAAAAAATAACTATCGAGTATATATGAAAGGTAAACATGCCTTTTAAATGAATGAGACCACCATGGATCCCTATATATCTTTCCAAGTCCAACTTAGACAAATTGACTAAGCCCAGAAGGACACTCATTCCTTTGGTGGTAATTTGATTATTCCTCTTTAGACTCAAAGTAGTCAAGTTTGAAAGACCTGAACATTAATCCAAAATTAAGATAATGTTAATACAACTGATTGTTCAAAATCACATTACACTATCAAAACGTACATCCAAACATCCCCCTAGGCTTGACATAAAAATATAGAAAAAATAAAGAAAACCCGAATCCTTCAAATCATATCAACATTACTAAACAATTGAAATTAGGCATACAATTCAGGCAGAAGTATACCACTAATGCAGCCAAGCCCAACATCCGAGATCTTGTCACAAAAATTCAAGTTCAAATCCTCCACATTCTTGCAGTCTTTCACATGACACAGACCAATATCGGTAACATCAGAGCCCGAGAGATCTATAGAAAGTAAAGACAAACCCTGAGACGAGACTACGCCCAACCAATTATCATCAACTCCAGGATATTCTGCAAAAAATACAAAATGAGTCAACTGTAGCAAAGTTTAAATTTACAACACTCTAGCGTGTTACACATTCTTAGATAATTACCTGAAGAGCACAA
The DNA here is from genome assembly GCA_021014915.2 of Artemisia tridentata subsp. tridentata. Taxonomy (NCBI): domain Eukaryota; kingdom Viridiplantae; phylum Streptophyta; class Magnoliopsida; order Asterales; family Asteraceae; genus Artemisia; species Artemisia tridentata. Next base: position 253,180,021 of record CP139505.1, read on the forward strand.
TCTTGAAACGCTTCAAGGTGAGCTTCGGTAAGATGTTGAGAATAAACTAATTCGTTAAAAATTTGTTGACTGATGTCTCTTGAAATCTTAGAAAAAGTACCATACTGATTAATTTCCTATTGCAATGAAAAAGAGTACACTGTTTATTACAACGATTGTTTGATTAAGATCCTGATCAAGTAAAGAATTTATGAAGAAAGTTAATGTACTTCAAAAATTTTATAAATTTATAATTCCAAGTGACGGGCATAATTTGTTTATGTCCTTATTATCTATAGATGCTCGAGAGAATGAAGTTCCGAGCCAGTTTGAGCTCCCACTTTTGGAATACTTTCTAGAAATAACTCCTTGTATGGCTGTCTCGGTGGTTTATGGGTCCGTTTCCTGGAACAAGCTCCTCCTATGGGAATTTAAACTTAATAGGCGCTAACAGTGATGTGGAGTGTTAAACCAGTAAAGGTCGTTAACCTGTGAGTATAAATGTTTCAACATATAAGCATACAGGTAAGTAGACTACAAAATTTTGATGTTAGCCACGCATTATCAGACAAGTCAAGAATTTTTGAAGTATCCACTCATAAGGGAGTCTTTGGAATTGCTTATTAAAACTACTTTTCACTTGCAATTAAAAATCAGTTTGGATAAGCAATCCCAAACATCCTTTAACTGCTTAACTGGTGTAGCATAGAGTAGTAAGCATATAAGCAGTCCTATTAAAGTTACCCAAACACCCACCCACTTGCACACTTCCCTGCAGCGTCTGCCGGCAAAGAATCCTAAATACCCCCTTAATATAGCAAAATCGTATCCAGCAAACATGAATTCTAAATTATTACAATCAACCCATATGGTTTAAGTTTCATTAAGCGTCTTGATGAACTCAAATAAGTACATTTTATTATCATCATTTATCCTATTTATTTGACTTGTTTTATTATATTATATATGAGAATCGATACATTAATGTTTACTTTAGTAATTCTTAGGTAAAAACAAGCATTATGTGAAACTTGGCAATTTTGGACTAATTATGGAGCAAAACAAGCAAGATGTCAAAAGCCTACTGAAATCCAGAAGATCAAGCTCGTTCTACTCCAGATACGCCGCAATATACTTCTAACATACGGCGTATCACTATCAAGATTTCACAAGTTACAATACAAGACAGCTAAAGTACATGCGCCGCATACAAAGATCAAGATACGCCGCATCTGAAGACGGTGTACGAATATTCCTGAATATATTAATCTTGGACCCCACGCGAAGTTAAGTCAATGCGCCGCATCTAACAACTCTATGCGTCGCATCGATCCCTCAGACAGAAACTATAAATACCCCAAGGCCAGACGAATTTTAGAGACTCTTAGCTCGCGGACAGTGTGTGAAGAAATAACCCTATAGCCGAATTCAGACGACCAAGCAGCACAAGACACACCTAAACAAAGATACAAGAGCTGTAAGAAGGTCCTGCATGTATTCAATTCATTAAGTAGTTTTGTTTTATTGTATTAGTACACTTTAATTCATCAGGATTGATGGGCTTGTGTCATGTGACTACGGAAGATCATGCACTCCCCTTAATATTGCTTTCCAATTAATTAAAGTTTATATGTTGATGTCTTTGGTGACTTTTATTAGTGCATTGATAACCTCTGTGTCTAGCTGAGTCTTGCTTGGGTCGCCATGCCCCTTCCTCGCCTATTAATTTGATTAATATTTTAATTAGTTTTTTTAATCTTTTTTTAGATTCTAACCACTAACCCTGTTATATATTAGATAGATTGCATTCATTGTATAATTTGCATATTTTCTGTTTTTGTGTGTTTTTGTTTTCTGTAATTTTTGTTTCATTTTGTTTGTTTTTATTTTTGTTTTTCTTTTTCTATTTTTCTGCATTCTGCAATCGTTGTATTGTGCTGATACAAACGATACGGCGCATCTGTTTTCACGGATACGGCGTATTGCGTTTAATTTTTATAAAATACAACGCGTTTAATAAATTCGAGTACGACGCATCTTTCCCCAAGATACGGCGTATTCTGTTTTTAATAAGAAATTTTTCTAAACCCTAATGCCATACGACGCATCTGTTTTAACAGATACGGCGTATTTTCTGTTTAAATTAAAAACAGTTTTTCGAATTATTAAACAAAAGTGACGCATCGATCTTTATCGATACAGCGCATCTGCTTAATCAAAAATCTTGTATTTTGAAACATAACGAAAATACGGCGCATTAGCTTTTGTTAATACGACGCATTTAATTCAATAAATATAGTTGATTTTTGATATTCACTTTGATCGTTCCACTACTCTCGTGCACAAGTTGGTTTACTTTCAGAATAAATGATGGCTTAAGCATCACTACGGAAGTTTACCTAGCTCAACTAAAACTAACCCAAGAGATCATGTCAAGGCCATATGCACTACTGAAGAAGTCACTCCTAACATACCTTTTCCTAGAAGATTGATGAATGGTAATGATGCTGCAAAGCCCGAATTTTTCTTTAATTCTTCAATCAGTTTAAGGAGGTTACTCAAAGAGAAGGCAAAGATTGAAGAGGAGATCAAGGCTACAATAAAACAAGAGAGCTCTGCAACCGACTTACGTGCCTTGCCTCATAAAGAAAAGGACCCAGGAAGTTTTACTTTACCTTGTTCAATTAATGACTTATCTTTCAATAATGCATTAGCTGACTTAGGAGCTAGCGTTAGTGTTATGCCCCTTAAGACATTCACTACCCTAGGACTAGGAAAATTAGCACCAACTAAGCTGCTTATTGAATTGGCTGATAAAACGGTAAAACGACCTGAAGGGATTGCTGAAAATGTGCTAGTTAAGATTGAGAAGTTTGTTTTCCCCATAGACTTTGTTATATTAGATATGCCCGAGGATGTTAAGATTCCTTTAATCCTTGGAAGGCCTTTCTTGTCTACCGCCCATGCTAAGATTAATGTGTTTAAAAGAAAAATCTCATTAAAGGTAGGGAATAATAAACTAGTCTATAAGTGCCAAAATCCTGCTAAGAGCATAATTAGAGGCGTCTATGTGCTAGGATTAAGAGAACGTATGGACCTCGATCTAGAAGCTAGGCTTATGGGAGAAACCTTGGTAAATAATGAATCACTTGAGACCTATAGTGGAGACTACATTGAATTAAATGATCTTAATTTACCAATAGGAATCAATGATCAATTTATGGAGGATTTTGAACCCGAAATTGAAGAAGGAGAAATTATGGATGTACCTAGAATCAATATGATCAACACTAAGAATTATGATGAATTTGAAGGATATCCTAGTTTCTGTGATTATGGTAGAAAGATCCATGTTGATTGTGCTTATAATTTACAATTTCCTTGCATGATAGGATTTAAACAGGTTAGTGCCAACTTTTTCCCTATTTTACCAATTAATGTAATGTCAAAAGATTTCTATAATTCTATAATGAAAAACAAAATTGAGTATAGAGGGAAAAACGTAGTTGGAATATTCATGAATGTACCTATTTTTGTTGGGAATTTAACTATTGTTACAGATTTCACCGTGGTGGAAAACATGGATGCTTATCGTGATGTTGAGATGGGTGACGTGATCGTTGGGAAACCATTTTGTAAGGAGGTCGAAATTAACGCTAAAAGATTTGAAGGAAAGATCACCTTTAAAAGTGGAAGCGACGTTATCACTTACATGATGCCTCGTGCTCACCCAAGGTTTAAACATGCACCTAACAAATTTTGTTACAAATTTACACCATTTCTTTTTGTAGATGAAAATGACGCTGAGAAAGGGATTGAGTATCCGTACCAAAAGATGAAAGGATTCTACAAAGGTGTACTTGAATTGGGGCCGGAATATGTTCGTGACGAAGTAATTCGCAACTACATCGTGCATGGACATGTGGGGATCAATAGAACAAAATAAAGAGCTGAACGTGAGTCTAACTTGAAGACTCTGGAATAAAGACAAGTGCTGACCGGGAGACAACCCGGAAGAAAAATTTTTACTTTTCTGTTCTGTGTCGAGTCTGTCAGACCTGCAGAAGATGCGGCGCATCTCCATCATAAGATGCGACGCATCACCTGCACTGGTCATATCTTATTTCATTTTCTGCATTTTTACTTTTGACTTTAAAACTTTCTGTCAGTTTATTTAATGCGGCGCATCCCTGGTTAAGGATGCGACGCATCTTTTATTCTGATTCGTATTTATTCCAGGCTTGATACGGCGTATCTTCTTCCATAAGATACGGCGTATCGACTGACCTGATGATTTACAATTTAAATTTTTAGGTTTTATTTTTACTAACTACTAATGTATTATGCAAGTTCGAACCTTCTTAACTCAGGTGTGTTAAAGTCTAAATGGTATTATAGATTCCTGCATTTTCTGTGGATACATCATCTATGAAGCTTAAACGTTCTCATCCACAAGAAAGTTGATTTTTGCTCTTACACGAATAATGGAGGATCATACCGAGCAAATCTCAGGGGAGTTTTTCTGTTCTAATTCTTTTATTTTCCAGTTTTTAACCTTTGACACAAACAACGAGGACGTTGTTTAACTTAAGTGGGGGGATGGAGAATTAGAATACTTACTTGTCCTAAACTTTTTCAAAATATGCTTAAAATGCGCTTAATATATCAAAATTTAAAATTTTTAGCATGTTTTTGTTTAAAGTATAAATTACATAACCGCACACATAACTCTATTCTTTCAAAAATATTAAAACTTTAGTGTGCTGGTGACTTGTAAACTTTAGAACTTGGCTTGTATACTATTCGAGACCACCATAATAAGTATTATCTATATAATTGGAGTGACTTGTCTAAATTGGTAAATTTCTAGGATTACACCTAAATAGCCTTTATATGTTATGTGATATTAACTAACTACACTGGTTAGTTAACCCCCGTATAAACCCTTTGCTTACTCTCACTTTTAGAGTAAGATACCCCTAGAAAAACTCTCAGAGCCATTCTTTTCGTTTCTTACACCTTTGTTATAATGTTTCGATACACCCTTACACCTTAGCCTACCCTGTAGATTAAAATCCGTGGTTAATTGCTTTAGGCAAAGTGTGTTTCCTTACATTACCTGTGTTCGCGTGCGTAATTCATTATCTTTGGTTAGGTCGGGAAATTGCACAATGCAATTGGTATGAAAGTAAATATTGTATATCTTTTAGTTTATTTTTCGTGTATTTGCTACTTTCACTATTACAGTTATTTCTGAAAGTATGAAGAGTATGGAAAAATTATCTGGAAAAATAGTGATAGAAAAGTTGTGAAATTTTACACATTGATGTTAAAAAAAAAAAAAAAAAAAAAAAAAAAAAAAAAAAAAAAAAAAAAAGAAAAGTTGGAAGTTTGTTTTAACCAACTTATGTAAAGTTTTGTATTAAGTGGGAGATATCACCACTATTTGTTGTTGTATATTATATTTATGGATTGAATGGGAGTTGGCCGTTATGGGAACGCCAACTAAGGTTATTTTTTGATTGAGATCTTGATGAGTATAATTTGTGTCTACCTAAAGCGTGTGTTTCAAGTGTTAAAGCGTGAATTATTCAATGATATGAGTCTTATTCATGGGATGGTTGGGAAAGTGATTAACCACACTTAGGATTTTAATTTATCTGTTTTGTTTATTTTTCATTTTACACCAATTTGTATCCCAAATATTATCCATGCCCTATATCATTCTTCATCCAAACCTTTGATTTATTGAGATTAGGGATTTGAGCAATCTTAAGTATCGTAGTCGTGGATTCGGCTATGTATTTATGATTTTGTCGCCCTTTTTGATATAATATTATTGGTGAATATTACTTGGTCCTATCTTCAGCCCATTCGAGTTAAGAATTTGAGCAATTGCAAGTATCGTAGTCGTGGATTCAACCATGTAATTGTAATTTTGTCGCCTTTTCTGGAATGTGAGATCGATAGAGATTAAAAAGGATGATCAACCCTTAACCAACAAACCCTTTTTACCGCTTTAGACTTGTTTCTCCTTGGCTTTAGTGGGGGAGATGCGTATACTTGCCAAGCCTATGATAGAATATTCGTCACGACTAAGCAACTAAACGATTTAGAATTGTTTTACATTAAAAATTATTTTGGTTCCTACTTCGTTAAGTGTTTGGTTGTGTGATTATGACAAAACGAATACGTGCTTAAATATAAAAATAAATCCTAACATCTTTTAGGATACATTTTCATTTGATTAATTCTAAGGTTTACTTGGGGACAGGTAAAGTTCAAGTGGGGGGATATTTGATGAACTCAAATAAGTACATTTTATTATCATCATTTATCCTATTTATTTGACTTGTTTTATTATATTATATATGAGAATCGATACATTAATGTTTACTTTAGTAATTCTCAGGTAAAAACAAGCATTATGTGAAACTTGGCGATTTTGGACTAATTATGGAGCAAAACAAGCAAGATGTCAAAAGCCTACTGAAATCCAGAAGATCAAGCTCGTTCTACTCCAGATACGCCGCAATATACTTCTAACATACGGCGTATCACTATCAAGATTTCACAAGTTACAATCCAAGACAGCTAAAGTACATGCGCCGCATACAAAGATCAAGATACGCCGCATCTGAAGACGGTATACGAATATTCCTGGATATATTAATCTTGGACCCCACGCGAAGTTAAGTCAATGCGCCGCATCTAACAACTCTATGCGCCGCATCGATCCCTCAGACAGAAACTATAAATACCCCAAGGCCAGACGAATTTTAGAGACTCTTAGCTCGCGGACAGTGTGTGAAGAAATAACCCTAGAGCCGAATTCAGACGACCAAGCAGCACAAGACACACCTAAACAAAGATACAAGAGCTGTAAGAAGGTCCTGCATGTATTCAATTCATTAAGTAGTTTTGTTTTATTGTATTAGTACACTTTAATTCATCAGGATTGATGGGCTTGTGTCATGTGACTACGGAAGATCATGCACTCCCCTTAATATTGCTTTCCCATTAATTAAAGTTTATATGTTGATGTCTTTGGTGACTTTTATTAGTGCATTGATAACCTCTGTGTCTAGCTGAGTCTTGCTTGGGTCGCCATGCCCCTTCCTCGCCTATTTGTTTTAGCGTCTCTTAAATAAATAGGATAGACATAAGTAATCATTAAGGGTTTACTCGCCGATAAGATTAGAGCCAACGAGAAAGGTTTAATTATATACACTTCATATAAAACTAGCAATAAAACAAGTGACAAGCTACTTAATTATCAGGACAGGTCTTCTTATTGTCTCGAGTATCTATCTGTGTACGTGTGTGCTAATCGCTGATTCTTGCTCATTAGTTTATGTTGAGTGTCTAAATACTCATCATTTTATTCCCATTTAAACTGCAAAAACAGCCAAAAACACTTTGAAAAGTCACATAATGCTAAAAATATCTTTGAATTGTGTTCTTATCTGTTTCATGTGCAAAAGGATTAAAAACGGAGAAAAACGAACATTTTTGGATTGACTCGGCAATAATTGTGCATTTGATCAAGTGAAGACGAAAGTCAAAGGCGGAGTCAAATTCAACTCCCAAAATACCAAAAATGTCACAAATGGTCCCTGGGAATAATTTCTATTTTTGGCGGCAATAGTCCTTGGATTTTTAGAATTTACATCAATGGTCCCTTAAAGTTTAACAAAATCCAAATCCTATCCTAAAAATAAACCCAGCCAAATTAATTAAACCCAATCCAATCCCTAACCCAGCCCACAACCAACACAAACCAAAGCCCAACCTAATCAAAACACCAAACCCGGCCCACTTCCCTTTAACTAAATATCAGGGTCAAATGAGAATTCAAACTTCTCTTCTTCTTCCCCACTTGCCCGCCAATACCATTACCACCCTCAACCCACAACATTGCTCTGCCAAACCACCCCTGACACATCCACCATCACCTTCCCCCTCCTCCAATGAGATAACTACACAATACCCAACCCTATGTGATCAGAAGAAGCCAAATAACTACTTGACTATTTTCCCGCCAAAATTACATTGAACGAATGAGATTGAATTATGGTTATACCAATGGTGGGATTTGCTCTAGATTGATCAAGGAAGCTTCTGAGAGTGCTATTTAAAGACCAGAAGACACAGAGAATAAATTGTCACTAGTTTTAGACCCTTCGTAGTGTAGATTTAATTTATTGTCATTTTAAGTTTCAAGTTAAGTGTTTATTGTCAATTCCAGTTGTTTCAAAGTCACTTGTTCTTATTTACTTCTGTTCTGTACTGATTTCACCAAGTTAATGAAATTCAAGTTTTTAAGTTTCTTGCTTAAAATCGAATTAAGTTCAGTGTTAATTAAAAAGTCTATTATCTGTTTTCATAAGCTCATATAAGCTAAATATAGCTTAGTGTGAGCTTATATTAGTTCAAACCTTTCTGTTCCAAAGAAAACCAAGAAAAGTCAAGAAAAGTCAACTGAAGTCAAAGATTGGTCAAATAAGCAATTTGGTGGAGTTAAGCTGGAGTGATTAAGCTTGAGAGGAGTTTAAGCTTGGTAAGTGACAAACCAAGTTAGTTCTGATCAGTGTTCTTTTTGCTTCATTGCTTCTATCAGTTGTAAGTATTTTCCTATTTTTGCATTTCACTGTGCTAGTGCTTATTTTTAGATTATTATAACAATTTACTGCTTATTACTAGTTCCTAATTGTATTCCATCTGTTTCATCAGTTGTTAATAGCTTTTATTTCATTTTGCTTCAAAACCTTTAAAAAAGCCAAAAATAGCTAATAATATGACAGCTTATTTTACTGCTTATTTCTGTTTTAAAATTGTTAATCATAGTTAAATTAAGTTAGTTAAACAATAAAAATCAGATATTATAAGTTAATTTTGTCTGTTCTAGTTCAAATCCAACTCAGCCCTTTTCTAAAGGGGTGTTTGGTTTAAGGTTATTTCTGGCTATATAAGGAGACCACTGTTCATTTACCATATGATCAGTTTTGATCTTGCATAAAATATTCTAGATTAGCTGTTTTAACAAAATGTTAAGTTGTTTTGAGGTTGTTTGAGTTTTTGTATTTGTGAGCTCAATATTAAAGTTAAAACTGAGCTGATAAGCTCAGTATAAGCTTGAGCTTATTTATTGTCATTTTCCTGTTACTTACGGCCTATTAAGTCAGTGTGCAAGAATAGGATAGGATTGATCAAAAATTGCAAAAGTTAGGAACCAAAAACTCACTCTGCTGCATCAGTGTATACTGAGCAGATTTGAGTTCTTCAAGCATCTGATCTTGTGTCAAATTAGAGTTCAATTGGTTGTTGTAATTTGGGGCTTTTAGTTTTTTTGAGTAGCCAGTAGTACTAGAAAGGTTTTGCCCCCATAAATTCCCACTTATCAGCTTATTTTAAGTGCTTATTTTGCTCTGCAAATTGGGGTCTCAACTGTCATTTCTACATAAAAAGTGGAACTGCCCAAGTGCTTAATTGGCTTATCTCTTGTACTTATTTATGCTTAATTGGTTTTTTTATGTTTCAATAAGTTGTTTAAACCAGTTCTGAGCTTTTGGTAATTTTTAGAGCTGTTTAGCTTATTTTTAGCTTATTTGCCAAACTGCTTATTAGCCCATCTGCTTATTAGGGTTTAGATAACTTGTAATTTTATTTTTCCTAGACTTAGAATAATATTTTAGACTTAACCTGAATTTTTCAGATTTTTCCTAAGTCATTTACTATTTTTAAGCCTTTTAATTAGTTTTAATAGTTTTTAATTCATAATAAAAAATATAAAATTCAGAAAAATATAAATATTTTTTCTAAAATTTTATTTTATTATTTAGGATTTAATAAAAATAATTTTACACTTTTAGGATTAGTTTTCTAATATTTCACTTTTTAATCCCGTTTTAGATTTCCCGTTTTGCGTTTTTAGTTTATTTAATTCGCGTTTAATTTTCTTTTGTATATTTGTTTTTTATATATCAATTAGAATTAAAAAAGCAATCAAAATCATATCCTAATCATCAGTCACTCTAATTCCAAAACTTAAAAAAATTTGCCCATTCCAGCCTCGTTGGGAAACGATTCGGGTAATCACTTACCTGGTTTCACACTACACACAAACGTAAGTTTTTGCAAGTATCATTTTTCATAAAGGGGTGATTTGTATTTATTCAAGTGTATCCGTCATTGCATAATATTTATATATACGTTTTAGCACGGATCAGTTTAGTTTACTATTTAATCATAACCAAACCGTGTCAGTCTCTCAGGCTGAACCCCCTTGCATTAGATTAGGTTGTATAGCTAGCTTAGGATATTAAAATACTAATTAGAATAACTAGATAATACGTTCCACTATTAGTGATCGACACTCTACTTACCATTATATTCATACTGACCGGGTACACTGCTCGTTAAGTGTGTGTGTTATTGATAAGTCGGCTAAATATAAATTTAAAACTTGAGTAGGCATTAATACTGCTAAACCGCAACGACACACGCGCGCATCACGTCTGTAACCACCCGTAAATTTCCAAACATTGTTTTAACAATAAAAATTTAGTTATTTTTACTTGACAATTTAATTGAGCATTTTTGGAACATATTTAGCTATTTCAGAAAAAAAAAAAAAAAAAAAAAAAAAAAAAATCTTTAACATACTGTAGCATATTAGTAACGGTTAAAATTATAAATAAATATCCAGAGTCAATGACTTTGTTTTTAAATCATTTTTATAAAAACGTTACCAGAAATATATTTCCTTTATTTTTACCAAACCGATGGATCATATTTAAAATTTAGCTTAACGGGACACGGGGTACAGAATTTACACTCCAACATATAATAAACAACCCTCCTACCCTAGATCCTGTCCACATACATCACATATATATGTTTTATCCTCCATCCCTGGTTTTCGCACTTCCCCAAATATTTAGCAGTATTGATCTGTCAATATCATCTTTTCTTTTTCTTTGTCTTTCGTTCCTTCTTCCCAGGCGTCAAAACGAAAGGATGTTGGAGGGGGATATTTGATTGCGATCTTTCCCAAGACAGTCTCTTCACAAGAACCCACCAAGAAAAGCATTGGTCAAAGACCACTCCTTCTTCTCTTTTTAAATCAAGTCGAAGCACATGATGGGATACATACCACCCAAAAATACTAACCACCCTCCTCTCACTCTGATGCGCCACATTTGAGCTCTGGCCAGCTTTCCGGCCACTCTCTGGCCAAACCACCGTTACCAGCCATCTTCACCATCAATCCGGTTGAAAATTCATGAGTGTATCCGTTTGATACGATTGAGGAAAAAGAGTTCGATTTGGGTTTGTATGGGCTGGGTCCATGAGCCGTCAGCACCACCATCACAGACGTCAACGCCGTCACCGCCACCACTCTCATCTTTCTTTTCCTTTATCTCCGTCTCCGTGTTCCTCTCCCTCGCTCGGTATTAATCTAAACTCATGTCATATATTTTTGCTTTCGTTTTGAAACCAGTATAAATATTTTGTCATCATGTTCGTGGATTAAAGTCAAAATTAAAACATGTATAATTAGTTTCGTGGTTAAAATTCGAGTTAAAACATGTTTTTATTATTGTTTATTGTGGTAAGATTCAATTAAAATGATGTTGGTTTGTTTGGTCACGACTTGGGTTAGTTTAAATTGTTGTTTTGATAGCTTGGTCTCGGTCTGTGTTGTGAACCTGGATTCAGATCCTTCTTTTCATATAATTTGTTCTTGGTTTTGAGATAATTATTATGTTTAGGTGTGTTTGGTTTGTTTTGGTCTCGGGTTCAAACCCATGGAGTGTATATAATTGATGCCCCATTTCCGGTGTATGTTGTTTGAAGCTGTGTGGATCCTCATTCCATTTGGGTGCGTCTGGTTATGTGGCTGGTGGGCTTAAAAGCCAAATCAATTTAAGGGGTGTTCATATTTTGGTTTATGGTCATTCCTCCCTCGGAAATCCTTCCTATCTGTTGTTTCAAACAACCATAGAGTCAGAAGAAAATACAATAAATATGTTCAACATCTAATAATATAAAGATGCATGCCAGCGCCTAAATAATGTGCAACATTCCTTTGAATATAGAATGTGTTGAACCTGTATTAGTTTTGTCACTCAATTTGGGTGCATTGGGTTAAAAAATATATAAGTCTTTGCGTTGGACTAAAAATTTGAGTTAGTTAAATTTTAGACTTGAATGTTGGGCTGTAAATGGCTGTGGGCCGAGCCCATTTAATCTATGCAAACAAGGGTGCATATATTTTGACATTAAGTGTAAATACTAATAATTGGGAAATGGACTTCAAGCGACTAAAATATACTACTAACGGGTCATAAAATCCGACCACTAATAAACACATTTAAC